>OZ007581.1:6022856-6057856 GCA_963931925.1 Onchidella celtica
ATACAAGTTCTAAACACGCCTTCCCTTAATACAAGCTCTAAGCACTTCTTCCCTTAATACAAGCTCTAAGCGTTTCTTTTCTTCATACAATCTCTAAGTACTTCTTCCTTCAATACAAGCCCTCAGCCTTCGCAGTCATTCTGCCACACACATTCAGTCCACGAAAACATAGAATGTACTAAAGCATTGTGGGGTTTTGACAATAGTTAGAAACAGATGTGGTTGTATTACGTCAATTTAAAAGGTAATTTTAATACGTTTCTTAAAGATGCTGGTATTCAATAGATTTCCCAGGTTTTGAGGCAAGGAATTCGCGGCCTTCGATAAGACGACGATTGTTTGTTGTTGTTGTCGTTTTTGTTTGTGACTGTTTTTCTATTGTTGATTTACTTGTTTGTTCTGGAGAGTGTTTCATCGTCTAGCACAATATATTGTTAAAATGAATATCTAATTTTGGTTGACCATTATTCGCATATTCGACGCTGTTCCTGTACAAGACAATACAACTCAGTTCAATTGTTCAGGGTGAGACATGGGGAACTATACAATCGTTTTCACAACAGTTGATAAATTTTTTTGTGTATGGGCACCTTTGCAGACGAATGTATTAAACTTAGAAATGCTCTCTCAATTATGCTTGTGGAAACATCAAATGAAAATTCGCAGACCTCAGTATCGAATAATTTCAAATAAATATTCGAACGACGATTTGAGACAGGTCGTTACTGGAACATTCGATTATTTCGAATATCCTAACATCCAGACACTGGTTGTATACAGTAGAGATACCGGTTAAAGTTACTGCGTAACTTTTGTCTAACCACAGACCAACCCCTTCCCAGCATCATCAAGACGGTGCCCAAAAATCTGGCCAGGATTCCAGAAAAACGCCACAATGTGAACATCACCTGCCGGGTTGCCGTGCCCGACGCCAATGTTTGGAAACTATTGTGGGGATTATTCGAGGGTAATCAATTGTCCAGATATCCTTACTCTCAAGGAAAACCATATACAGGTAAGGATCTACAAACCGTTTCTGTCTGTCTGCCTGTATGTCTGTCTCTCTATCTCTCTATTTCTCTGAAATCTGACCCTATGACCGTGAGACACAAAATAATGTTTAGAAAAGTGATAATAAATGCGCTGGGTCAAAGCCAGCTCACATTTTTTTTTCACTCACGAGGAAAAAGTGTATAGAAATCAATATACTCTTTTGAACAGTTATTCAATTTCATGCTTTTCACAGGCCATCCTTCAATGAGCCATATCGCAATTAAACGAAAGTCCTTATTTGTAATGAGGTGAAATTATCGCAGGACAATTCAGACAGTAAATCATTGTGTGCATTCGTTCGCCTTTTAGTAATCTTTATGAAGGGGAGAAATATTTGCAAACAAATTATTATGAAAAATTAATGTATTTCATTTATGTTAAGGCACATTGATGAATGAGATAGTGTCACTACTTAAGTCTGTCCTTTATGTTATGACACATGATGCTGGCACAGGCCGGAATCGGACGGTATGAGCTTGAAAATGACCTATTTCCTGACATCCCGCCTTGGCAAAAACAAACCGAACATTATAATTATTTGATTTCGCGGAAAGTCTCTATAACGTAGAAACAAATAAATGTTTAGAAAGGTAATCAGTTAATAACCTGATCCCAGGCCTTTTCGCACAGCTGCCTCCCAAGACCATGATTCAGTGTCAGCTGCCTCATTCTGAATTGCAGATGGCAAATATGAATGCCTCAGTCACAACCCCAAAGCTTCTGTCTTTACCTCTGAACTTCATGCATTCAACTTGGCCTTAAATGTTATATCCGATTCCAAACTAGGAGACCTCATTATCTTTTCTCATTCGCTGTCCTGCCTTCAGGCTTTAAAAAACCCAAATATGAAGACCCATGATATCAATAAAATGTTACAATGACTTCACAAGCTGTCCAACAGGAAATAATGAAATTGTTCTCTGTTTGATATCTGGCCACATTGGTGTCAAGGCAAATGAAAGAGCAGACACCCTGGCCAAAGAAACATTGAAAAGCCCAGCAGAATACCTAAAGACACTGTCACGAGCTGGGTTAGGTCTTTAAGAGGATATAGCTCTCGACTGCACGGGAGGCATCTAACTCACACTCGGATTAGTACTGCCAAACACACAAGAAATTATTAAATAACAAGAGTACATAAATTTGGTCAGACCGGCAGGGCCGTAATATCATTACGATACTAAAATAATACAATGAAAATAGAGATATATTCAATGCAGAAATTCCAAGTAACTGACTATCCTAACCTGCAACTAACTGTAGCTCATAATCTTAATTCGGCTGCAATGGCTCATTTTGCTGAAATTATTTCCCCTTAATCCGATAGGGGGCGCGCAATAACTGGAGGTAAACAAACAGCAGCCGATCCCGGAAGTGACCGCTTGATTTGCCCTATACTGATGCTCCATGAAGTGACGGCTGCGCATAATAAACTGTAGTTTTCTCTCCAAAATGCCAGATTATTGCATTGTTCCCTTTTGCAAAAATCACGGTGGTTATCGGCACTGTAGCTCAGCACCAAAATAAAATAACTTAAAATGCCACATACCAAAAATACCATTGAAAATAACACCTCTTTCAAATGTTATTTTTCAATTCCATGAAATTACTGTTATAACTTTAATATTATGAGCCCAAAGTAGTCACTATCGGACATTTTAACGGCCAAAATCGCTAATCTGCGGGAGCTGAGTAACACCCATATATCGTTTCAAGATGGATCTGATCACACAGCCTCAAAATTACAATTTACTGATATTTGGATTACATTGAATAACTAACCTTTATTTTGGTATATTTTTGCCTGGGCTACGGAAATTCATTTGTTGTATGTGTATGTCGATTTTATGTTTGTATGGAGTTTTAAAATTTGCGAAAGTTCGCATTTTTTGCTCCTAAATTAAGCTTCAATATGGCTGTTGATTTTGAAAAACCATTTCGTTTATCCTTCTGTGGATAGGCCTTCGAATAACCAACACAATGATGTGCTTCTTACTTCTGCAAGTCAATCTGTTGATTTTTTTATGATGACAGTGAAAACTGATAAATTTTGACATTTTTGTCTTCCTTGTCAAAAAGTGAAATTTGATGTGGAGGCATTTTTGATTCAAATAAAAAACTACTTATTAATAATTTAAACCCTTGAAAAAATGTGGGCTTGTTGTCTGTATTAAATACAATGTGTTTACAATTTGGTATGTTTGCAGTGATAACGCACCGTTGGTGTTTCATGAAAATTCAGATGATCCTAACTTTGCCAAATATTGAGATACAGAGACAAATTTGGTATCAAAATTCTCAGTAAAGTGAGTTCTTTCAATTGGAAAACTTAATTTAAGTGTCTATACAGCGACTTTCCAAAATCAGTTTTCAGGACCTACTTTTAATCTCAATCCCTGTGTGGTTTCAGATTTCCCACCTAATTTGTTTGTATTGCTTCTGTCAGTAAATATGTTTCGTTAATATCAATATCACTTTAAGTAATTGGTTAACTTTTAAGTCGGATCAATCATACAAATCACAACATAAAACAAGTTTTCATATAGTAAACCCTAAGAAAACACACCCACTGTTCACTGGAGTATAATTTATTTCACAGCCAATCAGGATTAGAGCACATAGAAAGGCGACAGGTTATCGGGGAATTGGAAGTATAAAAAAGAATTTTTTTTGAAAAAGTATTTCAGTTTCAGTACATAGGGCTACAACTCCGACTTTACAATCAAGAAATCACTTTGCATGGGAATATGATCCATAAGCTCATTTAATGAGATAATGGCTGATACCTAAAATCACATGATAAACACATTTTTAAAAATAAAGCTATGCACGGTGTATACAGCAGTTTGCATCATAAGGCAAGAAAAGACCATAGCTGCACCTAATGTTGATCAAATCATGCTCAAGAATCCAAACAGATTTAAATAAATCCTTCTTGCAACGTTCGCCATATTGATAACATCGAGTCGGATAAAGCGAAAGTGCTTGCAAGTACCTCCACTTGTGGAGCGCCACCTACATTATTACGGCCCTTTGTGTTTGAGCAAAATGAGCCATTAATATACAAATAATCTAACTATAATTATGTGAATACGGTATCTAATTATTCTAATAACAGAGTCGTCACTGGCAAGTCACCAGACTAACTCTCCTGGAACTATAGGGGTTCCGCTAGCACAATGTAGATGCACGGATGGTCCCAATACGTTATCAAGCTTAAGAAGCACGATTTCTGCTTTATAATTACTTAAGAACAACTAATATAAATGGACTATCAATGAATCAATGTAACGTCTTATTCACAGCGTGTTACTGCCTTAACTAGCCACAAGCTAGTAATAGTTCTTGCAAGTGCAATGATGATATTTCTTATTCATCAGAACTCGTTCTTTGCAGTTCAGAGCTCTGGATTCATTCTCTCTCTGTCTCTCTCTCTGTCTCTCTCTCTCTCTCTCTCTCTCTCTCTCTCTCTCTCTCTCTCTCTCTCTCTCTCTCTCTCTCTCTCTCTCCCAGCATACCTCTGTATTTGTAACCAGACAGCTACAAATAATTAACACTGACACAATGGATATCGTTGAGTGGACTCTTTGGTCTGTCCACCCAGACCTCCAGAGGTCTCTCTCTCTCTCTCTCTCTCTCTCTCTCTCTCTCTCTCTGTGCCAGCTCTCTAGGTCAGTCCAATCATACCACGTGGACTGCCTGTCTACGTCTCGCTTCGTTCTGGCACTAGGATCTGCCGAAATACCCACGGGAGGACGATGTCTTCTCGTCTGTACTCAATTAATCTTAGCTCTGCACCTCCTTATATACTCGTCACAACTCACAGCGAGATTACTCCGCAACCCAATTATTTAGCACGCCCATTGGGTAATAATCCCCCCCTCTGTATGTTAATTCTGCACTATCACCGGTCAGCTAGCCTACTAAACTTGTCTAGTCATGTCCCACCAGACATAACAATGTCGGTATTTAATACCTTGCCTCACCCCTACTTCACTGCTCCGAATCACGGACAGGGTTGCCAGTTTGGCACTTTTAGTGCCAAATTGTTCAAATTTGGCACTTTTTGAACATGGTTGGCATGAAAGCAAATTGGTTGGCAAGTTGGCACTTTTTTGGCACTCAGCATTGTGACTTGGATATACATGTATTACATTAACATACTTTCTTGATCATTCACTCCTCAAAGTCCTCGAGAGGATTACATTATATCAGAGGCTCTAAAATTATGAAAGAAACAACATTAGACAACACCGGGTAAGCCAGAATTTTGTTTATTCTAGAATTTACATGTATAATATTTCACTTTTATGAGTACGTGTGACTAAAATCCTTATTTTTACAAATTTGGCAAGTTTTTAAAGCATTTGGCAAGTTTTTGTCACATATTTGGCGAGTTGTCCTGAAAAAAACTGGCAACCCTGATCACGGACAGCAAAACTTATAGCGTGATTCCAATTCTCGACCTAGTAATTTCCTACTAAAAAAACAACAAAAAAACTCACGAGAACCGCTCGAGGTCACCAGTTAAATTCTCGGCATCGCGGTGAGTAAACAAGTCATGACCTCGCATTACATGGTAACCCATCATGATAACCCTATCGGCTCTTGACAGGTACGACACAGGGACTATAAACCCGCTAAAAATAATTTCATTAAATGGAGATGGTCTCATCCCTCTGAACAAAATCGAAGAGATGAAGATGTCCCTAGTACACTCCGTCTTAGTCATTCCCACTGCACAAACCATTTTTTACTTGGCTGGAAAATCCCCCCCCCTCCCAACCCCCACCCCCCCCCCCCCCCATTTGCGTGGCATGCAATTGTTGAACTTGACAGCTCTGAATATGCTACGTAAGTAAAGAAAGTTGACCCGAATAGATTTTGAAGGGTGCAAAGTGGCCACTATCGTGGTCACACGCCGTAAAACTCAAAAGTCCAGAAAATAGTTGCACATTTGTGGTTTCATTTCTCTATCAATTCTGACTCACTCATCAGTGGTGTGCATCTTTATTTAGCAATACGTCACAGGCCAATGGCTCGCTGGCCTTCCTTTCTAATTCTGGCGGTAACCTCGCCGAGACAATTACGACAATGGATAAATTAATGGTGAAAGCCTCATAAATCCGTTCTAATAGGTGCAGATTTTGGAAAGTCGTAGGTTGCGTTTTTTTTGTTTTTTTTTACATTTTTGATCGCGACGTTGTTTTGGGTTTTTTTTTTGTAATGTGGACACATTTTTTTTTTGGTTAGTTACGAGCCCAACCACAGAACCCTGCAGATCCTGGATTCAGAGCGAAGTTTCTCTAAGCACAAAATCTCTGATAAGAAGCAAACAAGATTACAAGGTTGCTTGTCTAACCGCAGTGGATACGGCGACTCCCGAGCTTCCATCCACGGAGTACATAACCTATACAGATACACTATACTTTGTTGGTAAGTCATGTACCCTACAGTTTGTCGGTAAGTCTTGTACTCTACAGTTTGTCGGTAAGGCTTGTACACTACAGTCTGTCGGTAAGTCTTGTACACTACAGTTTGTCGGTAAGACTTGTACCCTACAGTTTGTCGGTAAGGCTTGTACACTAATCTTTGTCGGTAAGCCTTGTACACTATAGTTTGTCGGTAAAGCTTGTACACTACAGTTTGTCGGTAAGGCTTGTACACTACAGTTTGTCGGTAAGGCTTGTACACTACAGTTTGTCGGTACGGCTTGTACACTATAGTTTGTCGGTAAGGCTTGTACACTACAGTTTGTCGGTAAGGCTTGTACACTACAGTTTGTCGGTAAGTCTTGTACCCTACAGTTTGTCGGTAAGTCTTATAGTGTTTTCAAAGCTGTATCCACAAGTTTGATTTGACTCTTGTGTCTTGTTCACCTCAGAAATGGAGAGAACTCGTGAAACACATTTCTTCCCTAATTCCCCTCTCTGGGACTGTCACCTGGCCCAATCAGTGCCGCATGAAGGTCCTTTAATAGGTCATTCAGTCCAGAAGATTATGGTTTTGTAGTTATAATAGTATACTATTGTGTTTTCAGTCATGTGTTTGACTTGTTCGATGTTGAATTCGAGACTGTTACGAGTATAAGATTAAAGATAACATAAGGTAAGATAAGATAAAAGTCACTTTATTACCCCATAAAGGAAATTCATTCTCACAGAGCATTTAAGAGCACAATCAAACATCTAAACTACAGTTACATGAACTTAACATGGGTCAAAAATAGATATAGCATTTGAAGAGTTACATGTGAAACTTTGATAGGAAATTCCACAGCTCTAGCTAATGTGCGTTGTTGAGATGTCTCGTGAAGTTTTCAGCCATTTTTTTAACCAAGTTTGCTAAATCCTGAAATAAAAGTTTACGTTTGCCTTGGAATTTGCAGAAAAAATAACAGTTTGCTAAACAATAATTGCCACACTGCGTGCACCAGTGAAAAAGTGAATTACAGAGAATTTCGAATAACAAAAGAGTCCTATTTACCTATCTATCTATCTATCTATCTATCTATCTATCTATCTATCTATCTATCTATCTATCTATCTATCTATCTATTTATCCATCCATCCATCCATCCATCCATCCATCCATCCATCCATCCATCCATCCATCCATCCATCCATCCATCCATCCATCCATCCATCCATCCATCCATCCATCCATCTATCCATCCATCATTCCATCCATCCATCCATCCATCCATCCATCCATCTATCTATCTATCTATCTATCTATCTATCTATCTATCTATCTATCTATCTATCTATCTATCTATCTATCTATCTATCTATCTATCTATCTATCTATCTATTTATCTATAATATCTATCGATATAATATCTATCTTTCTATCTAACTTAGAAGATTTGAGGTGATTGTATGGAAAAGGTTGTGAACTATACGCTTGTAAAAGCTGTATTAAATAGTGACAGATGTGTAAGCACCATTGCTGGGTTTGTTCAGTCTGACAATACCATGCCATAATTAAATGGCTCACGTTTCACAATGTTATCCCATAGAATGCAAGATAAAACTCATTTGGGCGAGCAGACATGTTTACCCCGGTTACACAGCGAAGGCTACTTGCTCCTGGAACAACACTTGTCCGGAAAGAGAGTGGACCTACAGTATTCAGGGCCAAAGTGGTGTCATTGCCGATCCCGACATTACGGTCGATTATCCAAAAGGTATCAGATAGTTAACCTAGTCGCGCACAGGCAACTTCCTGTGAAGTTGCAATGTTGAGTTAGTTTCAACATGATTCTGGAATGTGAATGTGTCTCGCATGTGTATGCGCATCACGTCAGTTGGGTAGATTTTTATAAATATCTACGCAACTGCCGCATGACCAAGTCACATGTGAGCACCGATCCTTACTACATCTGGTCATTCAGAATATTAAAGTACGCAAAATGTTGGCTTTGGAGGGGATCGTGTGTAGGGGACAGGGCTGCCTACCTTGGTAAGATAAGGGATGGAAATTCGAAGGAGACAGGCTCACAAACTAACTGGTATACCAAACAGGGAGTGACCTAGACGTTTAGGCTGGATGTCCAGATATCAGCTTTACCTGTACATACTTGTTACTCTTGGATCCCATACTTAAAATGTAAACAGGCTCGATTTGCTAACTCGGATGCAGTAAAGTATTGGACAGCTGGCAAATTATTATCATATTCTCAGGTTCGTGTAACATGGATCAATTTCCGTTTCAGTGAACATGACCAACATGACGGATGCTACAGGTGAGTTTGTCCTGACATTCTACAACTTCAGCTCTAGAGACAATTTGTACTGTTCTGCAGAATACACAGACGATCCTGCAGATAAAGCCACGGCTAAAGTCAACATCACGCTCGAAGTCGAAGGTCAGAGATCCGTAGTGTTTGATAAGCATTACTGGGATAGATAGAAGGATATTGAGTCAGACAGACAATCAGGCAGATATGAAGACAGAAAGATAAAGAGTTAAAAAAACTTAGATAGATAGGTAGATAGATAGATAAATAGATAGATAGATAGATAGATAGATAGATAGATAGATAGATAGATAGATAGATAGATAGATAGATAGATAGATAGATAGATAGATAGATAGATAGATAGATAGATAGATAGATAGATAGATAGATAGATAGGTAAATAGATAGATAGATATACAGATAGATAGATAGATAGATAGATAGATAGATAGATAGATAGATAGATAGATAGATAGATAGATAGATAGATAGATAGATAGATAGATAGATAGATAGATAGATAGATAGATAGATTGATTGATAGAGTGAGTGAATGATTGCAGGAGAATTGGCATGGCTGGTGAGGGGATAATTGATTTCTATGGGAGGAGAGAGAATAAACGGTTGTCTGGGTATTTCATGAGTAAACACAGTTAGACGGACAGACAGACAGACAGACTGGTGGATAGATAGATAGATAGATAGATAGATAGATAGATAGATAGATAGATAGATAGATAGATAGATAGATAGATAGATAGATAGATAAATAGAAAGGCAGAAAGACAGACAGACGGACAGATAGATAGATAGATAGATAGATAGATAGATAGATAGATAGATAGATAGATAGCTAGATAGAGCTAAAGAGAAGAAAATAACACCTTCCACCAGACTGCAATGTAATCATGCGGAGTGAAGGTGAAACTGTCTTATCTGGACAGGCGGCTAAAGGTCACTGTCAATGGTCACGTGCCTGCCTAGAGAGAGAATTTGTTTGGTCGGTCTTGGCCCCAAATGGGATTTCCTTCCGTTCAGATCAGAGTAATGGCAACGTTCTATGCATTACTGGGATAGATAGAAGGATATTGAGTCAGACAGACAATCAGGCAGATATGAAGACAGAAAGATAAAGAGTTAAAAAAACTTAGATAGATAGGTAGATAGATAGATAAATAGATAGATAGATAGATAGATAGATAGATAGATAGATAGATAGATAGATAGATAGATAGATAGATAGATAGATAGATAGATAGGTAAATAGATAGATAGATATACAGATAGATAGATAGATAGATAGATAGATAGATAGATAGATAGATAGATAGATAGATAGATAGATAGATAGATAGATAGATAGATAGATAGATAGATAGATTGATTGATTGATAGAGTGAGTGAATGATTGCAGGAGAATTGGCATGGCTGGTGAGGGGACACTTGATTTCTATGGGAGGAGAGAGAATAAACGGTTGTCTGGGTATTTCATGAGTAAACACAGTTAGACGGACAGACAGACAGACAGACTGGTGGATAGATAGATAGATAGATAGATAGATAGATAGATAGATAGATAGATAGATAGATAGATAGATAGATAGATAGATAGATAAATAGAAAGGCAGAAAGACAGACAGACGGACAGATAGATAGATAGATAGATAGATAGATAGATAGATAGATAGATAGATAGATAGATAGATAGATAGATAGATAGATAGATAGATAGATAGATAGATAGATAGATAGATAGATAGATAGATAGATAGATAGATAGATAGATAGATAGATAGATAGATAGATAGATAGATAGATAGATAGATAGATAAATAGAAAGGCAGAAAGACAGACAGACGGACAGATAGATAGATAGATAGATAGATAGATAGATAGATAGATAGATAGATAGATAAATAGAAAGGCAGAAAGACAGACAGACGGACAGATAGATAGATAGATAGATAGATAGATAGATAGATAGATAGATAAATAGAAAGGCAGAAAGACAGACAGACGGACAGATAGATAGATAGATAGATAGATAGATAGATAGATAGATAGATAGATAGATATATAGATAGATAGATAGATAGATAGATAAAGCTAAAGAGAAGAAAATAACACCTTCCACCAGACTGCAATGTAATCATGCGGAGTGAAGGTGAAACTGTCTTATCTGGACAGGCGGCTAAAGGTCACTGTCAATGGTCACGTGCCTGCCTAGAGAGAGAATTTGTTTGGTCGGTCTTGGCCCCAAATGGGATTTCCTTCCGTTCAGATCAGAGTAATGGCAACGTTCTTGTCAAGGGAGGGACAACAAGTAAGTCTTGCTTTGAATTCAAAGTCTTTACAGTTTATGGTTTGTATAAAAGATTGTCATAAAATTAGTGCCAAAGTCCGAGATAACCGCAAAACCTAGAAACATGCACGTTCACCCAGAAAATAATGTCGTTTGCGATTGACGAATGAACGTGTGGAAATATAATGCTTAACGGGGATAATTTTCAAAATTGAGCACTACCATTTCCACACTGTGTTTTTATCTGGCATTCCTCTCTTTTCCTGTTGGTGTTTTCGCTGTTTAATTCGATGTTGAAAATTGCGTGTTGATTAAAGGAACTGCCGTGACCTGTTGTGTCTAGGACAGAAGTCATGAAAACCGTAAATGGAGGGCATGGGTTTCTGTGGCCGAATGCATGAATTTGGTGTAAAGTATTGCGTTTTGCACCATTTGCAAGCTTAATAGTAAGTAAGCCACGGTTGCCTGACTCGAGCGGAATTACACGCACCCCTTCGTGAGCATTGGTGCCCTTTGTCTGCCGCTTACTGCAGTCACCAAAAATTGTCATTGCGCTTACACACATCACAGAATTCGCATTGCTTCCTATTGAACTTTGGCCAACTCCATCCCCAGTCCAAAAGGTGCCGGGAAACGGTCGACGTTGCACGATTAGATATAACATTTCCAGACAATGTGGCCTTCTTGTGTGCGTCTCAGGTTTCTACACAGCACATTGTTTCGAGGTTAGTTGATTCCTCTTGAAGATAATTCTACATGTATTCCGATGAAATGCTATGATTAATGTGTAAAATTCTGTGAATATTGAAGAGAGAGAGAGAGAGAGAGAGAGAGAGAGAGAGAGAGAGAGAGAGAGAGAGAGAGAGACAGAGACAGAGACAGAGACAGAGACAGAGAGACATAGACAGAGAGAGGGAGACGGAGAGGCAGAACGAGAGGGGGAGGGGGAGAGGGAAAGGGGGAGAGAGAGAGAGAGAGAATCTTGAGTAATGGGATATCTAGATCTGAGAGGTTTCACTGTCCATGTTATCTTGAGTTGATGGGTACATTTACAGACAGGATTGGACCCTAGAACAGGTTCAATAAGTGGAATTGGAAATGGGGTTAGCAGGGTAATTTCTGTCATGTTTGATCATTTTACATGTACAGCCTTTCTCATTTTTCTTGAGATCATTAGTTTCGTTAACCCCCCCCCCCCCTATCTTTGGTTCATGAGTGGGTTACAGTGTAGAATTCGATCTAGAGCTAGATTGGTTTTTTTTTTTTTTTTTTGGCTCAGATTCAAATGCAATGCATTCATTTCGTGCATGACTCAGTGATTGGAGATCACTTAATAGGTCTGCTGTATTTTATAAAATTTACGGAGATTAAAAAAAAAACACCAAAAAACCTTCTTCAAAAAGGTATCCATATAGGTGGGTTCCCAATAAATACGTAGAGAAGCCTAGTTCAAAGTGGCTAGTTAAATGAGTAAATAGATAAGTATGAAAGTACGTATGACCTGATAATAGTCTAGCAAATAAATACATGGCTGTCTATAAGGACTATTCTGAGGATCGGACCGAATTGAAGTCTTTTATATCCCAGAATTGTCAGTTGCTGAATTCTGTGTTGTCGGCTGTTCTCGAACCGACAGTTTTTACAATTCATTTTCAACAGCTTGTAAAAAAAAAAAAAAAAGGTTGAAAAATTAGAAAAAAAAGAAAGAAAAAAAAACCCTGTGTGAATGTTTCATTTACAAATTATTACGAGTGCGTGAAAAACAGCTATAATTAAATAATAACCATATAATGTATAAACATCTCAACAAATACAAAGGCAAGTAAGATAAAAACAAAGAAGAAAGAAAACGAGATAAAAATAAGGATAAATAAATAAATAAATAGGTTATTACCAGCCAGATGCGGCAAGACATAATCAATTATTGTACTAGATGGTAATAATATATTGCCAATAACAGAATAATAATAGCAGTATACGGCCGTATACAAAATATACTTGACTTCATGCACTCCGGAATACACGAATGTTCTAGTTTTTGCATCTTTTCGTCATCGCCTTTTTTTTTTTTCTTTTTCTTTAAAGTTTATTTGCTTTTCATTTGACTCTCACTTCATTTACACATTCTCCACACTTTTCAATCGTCCTTGCATTCTCTGATTATTTATTCGGACATACCTTCAGATAGTTTTCCCTTACCTGCATTTCTGTCTCAAATGCAAATTTCAGATTCATTGATTTGCCATATTTTATTTTACCGATACACATTTTAGCAACTATTAGTACGGAGTTAATATCATCAATAATATTTTGATTTACAGTATAGTCCAAGCCCCCACGTATTATTCCAAAAAGTGCAATTTTCTCATTTATTTCAATTCTTTTACCGGTTTTATTCAAAATATACTGGGCCACATAAGGCCAATAGTCTTTCAATTTACTGCAATAGAAAAAGAAATGTTCTATAAAATCAGGCGTCTTACAGTGCTCGCATTTATTACTTTCCTTTATTTTCATTTTATGTAAGAGAATATTCGTTGGGTAAATATTGTGTAGGATTTTAAAATGTAAGAGCCTCAATCTGGTTTCTTTGCAGGCTCTAAACCCGCTTTCAAAATAAGGATATATATCGACATTGTATTTTCGTTTCCAGAAACCCAAGCTACAGATCGTGGCTTTTTTGTTATTTATTAGTTTCTCTCTAATTTCTTTATTCGTTAGTTTAAAAATATATTTTACATTTTCATCTACCTCATCTTCTATATTATGCAAAGGAAGTCTGTCTTCCTTTCTGGTTTGTACAAAAATTTCCTTCCATTCTTTTTTAACGGCATTTATAACGGCCCAATAATCAAAATGGATACTGGGCTAATGTCCAATTATCCCAGCAATATCTTGCAGTTTTCCATTTGTTTTCACTAAACATTTGATACAGATATTTAATTCCCCCTCTGACCCATTTTTCTATCCACAGTGGCTTATTTCTATATCTAATATTATTGTTGTTGAATAGCGATTGCCGGCCTAGCCTATTTGGAGCAATATCGTTTTCTTTTTCCTTATCCCTTTTTTCTAGATTTAACCAAGTTTTGATTACATTCTGCCAAAAAATAGGTTTTATTGTATCTACTTGTTTTACTTCTCTCGCTTTAGTATCTGACTTGGTTAAGTAAGGCAAGCTTACCAGGTTTTTGCAGAAATGACTGGCTAATTTTACTCCTGTTTTTAGATGGGACTTTTGTAAGCATATCTCTTTAAACCATTTTATGAGAAAGACGTTTTGCTGATCCTTTATACTGATTACTCCTAAACCTCCTTCGTTTGGTTCTCTGCATAAAGTGTTTCGTTTGATTTTTTCAAAAGCTCTTTTATTTGAATACTTTTTTTGCCACAGAAACTTGAATATGATTCGATCTATTTCAGCCAGAGTTTCCTGAGGTAGGGATAGGGCCTGGATAACATAGTTTAGTTTTGATAGTAAAAACGTTTTCGCTATTATAGTTTTTCCATATATTGTCAGATTTCTTTTGGACCATGTACGAATCAGATTTTTAATGCTGTTTATTTTTTCCATCCAATTTTGTGAAATACTAGATGCCTCGACCGTAGCATTAAAGTACATCCCAAGTATTTTTATGTTACCTCCCTTTTCTACCCACGTTATTCCTTCCCCTCTTTCCTCCCTTTGTTTATTACTTCCCACCCACATTCCCACTGATTTATTTCTATTAAGCTTTAGCCCCGAGATGTCTGAAAACTGCTCAATAATTTTCAATGCGTTGGATAGATCTGTTTTATCTTTTATCAGTAGCGTCATGTCATCTGCGTACTGCAAAAGTTTAAGCGTATCTGTTACCACTCCTTCACTCATAATTCCCTTTACCTCTTCATTATTTCTAAGTTTTATTGCTAGTAATTCTACCACTAAGATAAAAAACAGAGGACTAACACAGCATCCCTGTCGGACACCTCGCTCTACCTTAAACCAATTAGATAACCAACCACCATTCTTTACTGAGCTCTGCGTGTTTGTTAAGATCGTTTGTATGTTATGGATGAATTTTGGACCAAAATTAAATCTTTCAAGGGCTACCAATATTGTTTCCTTATCCACCGTATCGAAGGCTTTTTGGTAGTCCAATGATACAACCAGGCCTCCTACATCCTCTTTATTTACATAATTTATGACGTCATCTATTATTCTAATATGTGACGTAATTGTTCTCTCTTTAACAAATCCACTTTGATTTTCATGTACGATACTTTTTGTAACTTTTTGCAACCTCAAAGCCAAAACCTTTGTAAAGATTTTATAGTCAACATTTGTTAGTGTTATTGGTCGCCAATTGTTTAGATCTTCCCTATTGCTGTTGTTGCCTTTGTGTATCATAGTGATTATACCGCGTCTCTGTCTAACTGACAATTCTCCCTGCTCTATTGATTCTATATAACTATCATATAACGGTTTTTTTAAGAGCCGCCAAAACACCTTATAAAAGCAAGCCGTAAGCCCATCGGATCCGGGAGCTGAGATATTATTAAGTCCTTTCAATGCTTTTCCCATTTCCTCCACGCTAATGTTCTGATCACACATTTCCTTGTCTTCCTCAGCTAATCTGTCATACACTAAACCATCTAGGAAATTGTCTAATTTATCGCCCACCGCCGTCACCGATGCTTCTTTAGTGTAAAGATTTTCATAATATTTTTGTGCTTCCCGAAGAATATTTAACGGTTCTCTTGTTATTTCACCCTCCCCATTTTTAACTTGTTTTATTGTGTTACATATTCCCCTGGCCTTTTCCAGATTTAAAAAGAATTTGGTGTTTTTTTCTCCCTCTTCAGTCCATTTCACTCTGGATCTAATTATTGCTCCTTCGTTTTTGCTAATAGTTCAATTTCTAATAGTTGTTTCATGTTTTCATATTTCTCATGCCGTTTTTTTTTCAACCGGGAACTGAGCAATAAGCTTTGAGATGGCATTTACCTCTGCTTCCAGTTTATCTCTTCTGTGATTTTTTATAGGATTGCTCTTATTGTATTGCATACATTCTGTTGGTCAGGTCAGAAAAATCTGCTACTGGTAACATGTAATCCAGTACAACCTGTTTCATGAACTGGTACGCTAGCATGGTATCAGTGGGCGTACACCTGTCGGTGCAAACGGCCAGGGCGGAGGAGGTTTCATCTAACCCAACGGCCACATGCTAGGGCACAATGTGACCCTCAGTACTTGAGTCCTTCACATTGGCCCCCGGTAGCGGTGTGGTCATAGGCTTGTTTGCCTAAATCACAGACGAAGAATTGAGCAAACTTCCCGGACGCAGCTTCGAAGCTGGCGGCAGCAGGCCAGTGGTTGATTGATAGGGCAGATGGCAATATACCGTCACTCTGGCCTGGATATCGTGACACAGAGCATCCACCAGTATTGGTGTTCTTTGGTTTGGGTCTTTCACCATAGTCAGTTGGGACTGCGAGGCTGTGGAGTAGCCTACAGGCAGCCGGTCAGGCAATATGACTGTCCCTCTGGCATCCTCCTGCACCAGGATACATTTCCATTCGTCTTCACCCTGTCTTGCCACTTGGATAAGTTGTGTCCAGGCGAGAGAGTGAGTCTGATTTTTGCGCAGCTCTTTCTCACTAAAAACAAATTCTTTGCGCCAGTCTTAACACTCACCTCGTCTTCTTTCATCTTTGTCTCGTCTTCTTTCCTCTCAAAATTCCAACGGCGATGGGCGAGTGCGGTGGCAGCAGGTTTGGATAGACTGGAAGCTGTTAGCACAGACCTACACGTTGGTGGCTGTGGGCTATGGTCGCTTCATCGTCGATTGAAGTGGAGACGTGGGGAGGCAGCACCCACAGTAGCCGAGCAGCCTTATTTAAGGATAGCACTGCTCACCTCAACTGAGGAAGGGGCTAGAAAAGGTGCCCTAAAGAAAGCCCACTTCACATCACCCTGACTGGTATACCGCGACCAGTGGGGATCCCTTTTTGCGGTCGAAACAAAAAGAAATTCAGATTACTCAGGCTAGGAGCCTGGAATATACGCACACTACAGGACAACTCAAACAACCCGGAAAGACGCACTGCACTTATTGCCATTGAGCTCAGCAGGTACAACCTGGACATAGTGGCACTCAGTGAGACCAGACTCCCTGATAGTGGCCAACTCAAAGAGCTCAGTGGTGGATACACCTTCTTCTGGAAACTCTGCTCAGCTGAGAAACAGAGCGAGCTCTCATCAGAACTCTCCTCCAAATTGGATTCCGTGACTTTTGACCCTGACAACATTGAACAGAGCTTGACTGACCTAAATACGACTGTACACTCTTGCGCCAGCAGCACAGTTGGTTTTCCTGTCCGCAAGCACCAGGACTGGTTCAATGATAATGATAATGAAATCAAAGTGCTCATCAAAGAAAAAAATAGTCTCATCCAAGCTCACTGCAGTGACCCCTCTTCCACAGCAAAAGCTGATGCACTGCGTGCATGTAAGGGTGTACTCCAGAAGAAGCTGAGGAAAATGAAAAATGACTGGCTTGAAGAGCGAGTAAGAGAAACTCAGAAATATGCCGACACAAACAACACTAGAAAGTTCTTTGAGAGCCTCCGAGCTGTGTTTGGACCATCCCGCTCTGGCACTACGCCACTTCTTGCGTCAGATGGTTCAACACGCATTGTTGAATTGAATGCCATAATTCAGCGTTGGGCAGAACATTTCGGAGGTGTGCTAAATCGGCCATCAAATATAAATACTGATTCCATTGACCGCCTCCCTCAGACTCCTATTAATGCAGCTCTTGCCAAGCCATTCACAGCAAATGAGACCCGAACTGCCACAAATCAGATGTCCTTTAACAAATCACCAGGCGTGGATTCAATTCCTGCTGAGGTGTATGCCTTTGGTGGAGAAAAGCTTATTGAAAGGTTGACCGAGTTGTTCAATCATATGTTGAAAGCAGGGAAGCTGCCACAGGACTTCAAAGATGCTTCAATCATCCATCTGTACAAAAACAAAGGGGACAGCCAAGTCTGTGACAACCATCCGGGAATCTCTCTACTTTCAATTGCTGGCAAAATATTGGCAAGAATGCTTCTGAATCGCCTTCTTGATCACCTCTCGTCAAATGACTTGCTTCCCGAGAGCCAATGTGGCTTTCGTAAAGAGAGGGGAACGGCGGATATGATTTTTGCTGCCAGACAGATTCAGGAAAAATGCATGGAACAAAATAAAGCGCTGTATATCACATTAGTTGACCTCACAAAAGCATTTGACACAGTGTGTCGTAAAGGCCTCTGGAAAATCTTGGCGAAGTTTGGGTGTCCAACCGAATTCATCACAATAGTGCGCCAGTTTCATGATGGCATGCAAGCTGCAGTCAAAAGCAACGGCAGTGTTTCAGAGCCCTTTGCTGTCAGAAATGGGGTAAAACAGGGTTGTGTCTTAGCCCCAACTCTGTTCAGCATCATGTTCTCTGCAATGCTACAAGAAGCCTTTGGCTCTCCTCCCCAAGGGGTAAGCATCAAGTACCGAACTGATGGCAGTCTATTCAACCTCAGGAGACTTCAGGCAAAAACCAAAACCAAAGTACTCAAGTCTGTGACCTACTATTTGCTGATGATTGTGCACTTCTGGCACACGATGAGGATAGCATGCAAAACTGTGTTGATAAGTTATCTAGTGCCTGTGACAACTTTGGCCTCACAATAAGCACAAAGAAGACGGTAGTGCTCCATCAGCCTACTCCAGACGACAAGTATCCTGTGACCCCAAATATCAAAGTCCATGACAGTCTTCTGAAGGTGTCGGAGAACTTCACCTATCTTGGCAGTACACTGTCTTCCGCGGCTCGTGTTGATACTGAAATTCTCTCAAGAATCAGCAAAGCCAGCTCTGCATTTGGCAGGCTTCGAAAGAGAGTGTGGGATGTTGCCGGCATTCGCACAGACACTAAGCTGAAAGTGTACAATGCTGTGGTCCTTCCCACCCTACTCTATGGGGCTGAAACCTGGACAGTGTACCAATCGCATGCCAGAAAGCTAAATCACTTTCATCTGGCCTGCCTTAGAAAGATCCTAAGGATCAAATGGCAGGATAAAATTCCAGACACTGAGGTCCTCAATCGTGCCAAGGAATTGAGCATCTTCTGCCACCTGAAAAAAATTCAGCTACGTTGGGCAGGACATGTTGTCAGAATGCCCGACTCCAGACTCCCTAAGCAAATCTTCTTCTCTGAGCTCTCCAATGGAACGAGGAATGTTGGGGCCCCAAAGAGACGTTACAAAGACACTCTCAAGCAATCACTGAAGGCCTTTGCCATTGATGTGATTGAGTGGGAAAAGCTCTCGCTTGATCGTGCAAATTGGAGGGCGGCCCTTACCAGAGGCAGTAAAGCATGGGAAGCTGACAGAGTCCAGCAGGCCATCAAAAAAAGAGAACTGCGCAAGAAAAGGCCCAGTGGTACTGAACCAACGGAGCACTCTTGTCATTTATGCGGAAGGGTCTGCAGGGCAAAAATAGGACTTATCAGTCACATGAGAAGCCATAAGCCATGAAAGAACAGTCTTTCCATTCTGTCCTCTGTGTCCTTTAGTTCTCTTTATTGTCCATGTGTTGAAATTCTCAACAATTTCTGTTCTTTATTCCTCTGGTGTTGTTAAGGTCATCATCATACCTGATGGACGAACTATTATTATTATTATTATTACATTCTGTCTGAATTGCTACTTTCAACAGTTCCCATATTGTTCGGTGATCCAGATTGTTCTTTTGCTCACCTGCTATGAAATTGGATATAAATACGTTCATATGGTTTATAAAATCGACATTATTAATGTATGGTGCATTGAATTGCCACCTGGAGGGGCCTCTCGGGAAGTCATGTTCTAAAATTTCTACTATAACGGCACGATGATCTGTGGACGGAAAATGTTTAATTTCCACATTTGTTACACATGGTACTAATTCTTTATCGCAAAAAATGTAAACCAGTCTTCTGGCCACAAAAGGTTCTTTCCTAGACCATGTAAATTCTTTTGTGCCGTTATTTAACTCCCTCCAACAGTCATCAAGATTCCATGTCTGTACAAACTTTGAAAACATTTCTACTTCTTTTTTCCCATGCGGTGCACCCGAAATTATATCTAAATCATTTTTTAAGATCATATTAAAATCTCCATAGACTATTAGACTGCTCTGGCCTTTCTCGCTGATGATATCACTTAGCCGCTCTATAAAGCTTTCCCGTTCCTGCGGCTTTGCTGGACCATAACAGTTTAATATCGTGTACAATTTATTTTGTCTTTCGAACTCAATTCCTATACATCGAGTATCAAATGTCAGGAATTTTAACTTGTCAACATGATACATTCTGTTCACTAGTATGATCTGACCTTTGCTCCTATTAGTACCAGGGCAGAAGAAAAATTCACTCGTCCATTCTCTCATCCATTCAGTCGCTTTCACTTCAGATACATAGTTTTCTTGTAGACAGACAATGTCATACTGCTGGAATGTCTTAAATAGTAATCGGCGTTTTAATTGTCCGTGAAGGCCCCGACAATTAAGGGACACTACTTTCATGGACAATGTCTAAGAAAGAGATAGATAAAGAGACAGGAGAAGAAAGATAGAAAGAAAGAGCGCTAGAGAGAGAGAGAGAGAAAGACAAAACACCTACACCGGTAGGCGTGGGTAGAGATCACAGTCCAAAAACGAAGTCCGTGAACAGGCCAAGTCCGTGAATAGAAACACTCCTCTATGGTGACTGACTAAGTTTCACTGTTTCCCTGTTCAAACCAGTCGACGGGAGTTTGTTGTTGTTGTTTTTCAGCCTGTTCTTCTCCTGCCCCAGGCATTTTCCTGCCCCCCTCCCGATCACTCCCTCCATCACTCCCCCTATCACCACGTACTCTCTCGCCCTTTTTTCTTTTTTCGCCTGCTCTCTCTGAACTGGCAGTTCGCTGCCTCTTGGTGTGACCGTCCGCTGATCTTGGCCTTCTTACTCCTGCTCTAAAAAGACAGAGTACTCTGTTTTTTTGTGAGCACATTTCTTGCTCTTTCTATTGCCTTATCTATTCTCTCACTCTCACCCTCAGGCTCGACCTCGACGTTCTTTTGCTTTGTTTGTGTTTCATTTATTTGCACGTTTTTGAGTTTTCTGTGTCACACGTTCTTTCCATCTCCTCCTCTACCTGTTTAGTATCTGCTACTTTTGTTTCCACCCCCCGCTCTTGCTCTCTATAGTAGAGAAAGGCCAAGAAATGATTCCCCACCTTAGCTGTTTTTGGTAGGGACGAGGCTGGGAGGTCAATGTAAACAAACCTCCTGCCGGTTTTAAAACGGGTCAAGCCGCCCTGTTCGTCCCTATAGCTTTCTTCTTTCAGCTGCGATCGTGTAGTTACCCCCAGCCTTTTCAATGTGCTTTCAATTTCGCTTTTTGCGACTGAAATTGGCACATTGCCGATTATCAGTTTCGTTGTCGGCTTCCCTCCTCCACCAGACACGATGAAGGGATTTTTGTCCAGGACAGTCACAGCTTGTCCCCTCAGTACAATCCCTTCAATAATTAGTGATCTCCTCGCTTCTATAGACAAGGGGTAAATTCTCCACAGCCCCGATATTTTTTGGGCCCTATGAATTGATCCTTCCCCGGTGACACCCTCGCATGCCTGACAAATTTCTAGGCCCCCGACCGGTTTGTTGGTATCCGGGATTATTGCCTTATCGAGAATAAAGCAGGCTGATACAATACTTGCGGTCGCCATTTTTTTTTTAAACAGAGCTGTGGGTTAATGAACACGGGTATATGACGCACGAAAAAATGAATAAGAGGAGTAAAGACTTACCTTATATTTCACCAAAAACCTTACCAACTGCTATTTCAGTCCAATCTAACACCACCACGCGTACACAGAACACATAGATTGCCAAAAACAATCCAATTGTCTTGCAGCAGCAAAATCAGCGTGACCGACCTCGATCCGCCATTCACCGGAAGTCAGCTAGATTGATTTAATTCAAGCTCGTCGAACTGCAGTGGCAAATTTACTATGAAACTAATACAGCTTAAGCTTTAGGGCCCTATTCCGTGAAGGGCCCTGAAGAAACATCTTTTAGCTTTCTACAGTTCATGCATTGTTTACCTTTAATGAAACCCAGTAAGCATTGTCTCAAAGATTGAATTCTGGGGTCAAGTTATTTACATCGAATATAGACATGTTATATATGTTTGTTGTCGCGATGTGGGTTACATGGGGATATTTCGACTGACACTCTTTCGAGGTCCGCTCCCACAATCGACGAACACACAAAAATAAATACTTGCACTCTAAAAACTAAATAAATCAATTGCTTTCAATTTTAGCAGAACTGTAGGGCAGTTTAATTACAGGAATTAATGTAACAAATATAATTATAAATATAAATATCAATTCAAAGGAAACTGAATCTAACTAATGGAACTACAGCTTTTATAAAGACTAACGTATTCAATCTAACTACTTGCAGGTCATATGAGTTATATGGCAAAAAGAATCCGCGCACGTGGCGACGGATATAACAGTTTAAATTCTATTAATTCAATGAGACATATTTCTTCTAGACACGCCATGGAGAATGCTTGTACAACCATGCGTTGTCTGGCGGTAGCTCTGAAACTGTCTTCAAAAGTAATTAGAACGGTTCACTTTCATCATTACAAATTAGTATGGACTCTCACCATGCGGCCCTCACTAGGAGTGAGAGCGCTGGATGTAAACGCTGTGGGTTTATATCAAACCAAGTAGCTTAGGCTCTGGAGCTTTAAATCAGGCTCCTCACAATGGACTTCTCAACTGCGTCTCTATGTCCCTCATCTGGCTGAGGACTATCGCCGACCACCTCGTAAATGGATTGTCTACATGTGGCCCAGAACTAAGTTCTGTATGGCCTTAAATACTGGACTGCATCTGCAGCTTACCGTCTAATTCCTGGATTGTGATTGGTGCAACCACTTCTAGCTCAGCTGCCGAACTGATTTTTTTTAAGTAACAGCCCTACGCAACGACCTTGGGTCGACATCAAAGGTCGAATTACTTCAATACAATATAATGTAAATTTTATAGCAATAAATTCTTAACATGTTCAAAACCCCGAGCTTTTACTCTGGATCACGGTATTTTCTGTACGTCAACAGAAGTCTGAATAACATTTAATTCCTACTCACCCCTTCCCTCTTTACTAAACCTAGTTCAAAACACGAGATATAACAAGTGCTCAGTCATGCACACCTACGCTGTCCGTCTATCCTTCCCCACATCTTCTGTCTATCTATTATAAAAAAAACTGTTCAAAACAACTTGTTTACGAGACCAAGTTATGCTGGCTCGCACAATAATTACGTTTGTAAAAATTACTCACTGCTCTCTCACAAAAATTTAGTCAGTGGAAACATCCATGAACCAAATCCGCTCTTGACATTTGTTTTTTATTTTATTTCATTTTGGGCTCAGATTGAAATGCGGTTTGGTCTGTAACCTTTGTGTGCATGACTCCGTGAATTTTATATTGAATACAAATATATGGGGATAGATGAATGAATAAATAAGGTGCATAAGAATAAATAAATAGGTAAATGAGTATGAAAGTTTATCAATAAATAGATAGATAAATAGATAACTAAATTAATTAAAATAAGTAAATGGATAGCTCATTAAATAGTTAAGCATATAAATAAAAGATAAATAGATTAGCCCTTCTACCCATTGACCAGCTTTCTATCACGACGATCCTGAGTATCGGACTTACAAGAAGTCTTTTGTATCTCAGACTGTCAACTGAACTCTGTGTTGTCGGCTGTTCTTGAACCCTAACTTGGGTTAATTCCTTAGCAGCTGACAGTTTTATAGTTCGTTGTGGGCAGATGGTCCATTTCCTTAATTGATCATGTTCTCAGTAGGCCTGTAACATATAAAGATCTACATAACGTATCGTGGAAAAATCGAGATATAAATTAATAAAAGGTAGACATTTTCTGTATTGTAATACATATAATGTATAAATGAGTGAGTGGGAAAAGCTCTCGCTTGATCGTGCAAATTGGAGGGCGGCCCTTACCAGAGGCAGCAAAGCATGGGAAGCTGACAGAGTCCAGCAGGTTATCCAAAAAAAGAGAACGGCGCAAGAAAAGGCCCAGTGGTACTGAACCAACGGAGCACTCTTGTCATTTATGCGGAAGGGTCTGCAGGGCAAAAATAGGACTTATCAGTCACATGAGAAGCCATAAGTCATGAAAGAACAGTCTTTCCATTCTGTCCTCTGTGTCCTTTAGTTCTCTTTATTATCCATGTGTTGAAATTCTCAACAATTTCTGTTCTTTATTCCTCTGGTGTTGTTAAGGTCATCATCATACCTGATGGACGAACTATTATTATAAATGACAAAGGAATAACATTTATATGCCTTGGAATATTCACCTTTATGCGATTCAAATATAAAGATGAGAATAATAATTAAAAAAAGAAAAAAAGAAAAAGATGATTTTAAATGACACGTTCGGCAATTTAAATATAGGAAAAATATCAATCTTGAGTAAAGTTGGTAAGATATGAAATTACTTTCATTCATGCACATTGGGATACCAATTTTTCGCATCCGAATTTTCGCCTTTCGTCATTGCCCTTTTTTTGTGCACCTTTTTTTTTTTTCTTTCACTCACATTGTTCTAATTTCATTCACTCACATTGTTCTAATTTCTTTCACTCACATGGTTCTAATTTCATTCACTCTTTCTTACTCACGCCTTAAAATGCACTATTGTTTGGTTGTTTATTTTATCGTCTGCTTATGCTTTGTTGAGCATCTGCTGTCGTCTCAAATGCGTGCAGGATATGCTCTCATGTCCTTTTAAATATTTTTTCTCTAATGACATTGAAAGTATAACATAGATATAAGATCTTGGCTTTTTCCGTATTTAAATTTACTTATACACATTTTTGAAATTAATATAAGATGATTCATCTTCTCTAGCATTCTTTGGTCTACATCTTGCTCCTTCTTTGTTATGCCTAGCAAAATGTCTGTTATTTTCAGTTCTCTCTTTCTTCCTATCCATGCATTAATTATACATACAACTTAATTCCAGATGGGTTTGACCGCGTGGCAGGCCACAAAAAAGTGTTCAATATAATCCTTCTCCTTACAGTTGCAGTGTGAGCACAGCTCACTGTCTCTAAGATTCATTTTATGGAGGAGTATGGACGTTGGATAAATATCATGTAGTATTTTCCATTGTAGAACGTTTAATCTGCTTTCTGAGCATATATTTTTCACCATTGTCCAATACTGTTCGTTGATTTCTGTTTTGAGTTTCTTTTTCCAAAATGCCAGAATATGTGGTGGAGTGTATTCTTCCTCTACAATAAGTTTTCGTATGTGCTGTGATCTTATTTTTGTGTTATTTATATTCAAATTTTTAAAGACGATAGTATTATGTAGGAGTGTTTTTTCCAGTAATTTATCTGCAAATTTATCTGCTTTATAGCATTGTATTCAAAAATTAATGACGCGCTCTTCCCAAGTTTTTCTTGTATCTGTTCCCATGTGGGGAAAGTTCCATTGACTAGCAGGTCATGCCATAAATATTTATGTACTTACTTGCTCTCGGACTACATTTTTAGTATTCTTATGTCTTAACCAAGTTGTAATTACTTTTTTCCAAAATTTAGATGGTATGTTGTCCTGTATTGCCACGTCGTTCTCGGATTTGACATTTGCTTTAAAAATATTAATACCATCGAGCTTTTTTAGGAAAAAGGTTGGAAGATCTTTCCAAGCTGCACCTCCGTCTTGGCCCAGCCGTATTGGCCATTCAATAAAGAAACTGTCTTGCAGGTTTTTCAAGTTTATCATTTTTAAACCTCCTTTGTCTTCCGATGTGCACATAATGTTTCGTTTTATCTTTTCGAACGCCCTCTTGTTTGTAAACTTCCTCCGCCAAATATAGCTGAAGATTTTGCGATTTAGTTGGCTGAGGATAGTGTCGGGCATTTCGATTCCTTGCATAGTATAAGCACATTAGGATATGAGAAAGGTTTTGGCAATGCGAATTTTGGATGGATAAGTCTCTTTTTGCCCATAAGTGTATCTGTCTATCAATCTTATCAGTTATATTTTCCCAATTTTCTTCCATGTTTCCGGCTGAAGCGCCAGTCTGGAATGTAATTCCCAATATTTTAACTTGTTTAGCTATCTGAATTCCTTGGGTATTGAATTTTAAGCAACTAGTTCTACTTAATGGCATAATGCTTGATTTGTGCAGATTCAAAATTAATCCTGAAAAGCATGAGAATGTTTTTATTTTTGCTAAGACTTCCCTAAAATCTATTTCATCTTTCAGTAAAAGCGTCGTATCATCCGCGTACTGTAACATTTTTATTGCCCCATGACTGCCTGGAATTGGGAGTCCTTTTATTTTTTTTGCCTGTTAATGTTAAGTGCCAACAACTCTGCTACCAGGAGATAGGTCAGAGGCAACACTGGGCAGCCTTACCAGATGCCTTGTTCTAAGCTAAAGAAGTCACCCAGCCAGCCTCCATTATTAAAGCAGCATTTTGCATCGTGCATTATCACTTTGATCCATGATATGAAAGTCTCTTTGAAATCAAAGGTCTTTAATGCATAAAAAAGATACTCATGTGAGATTCTATCGAACATTTGCTGTAATCAAGTGCTAGCAAGTATCCTGTCTCTTTATTTTGTTCTGCATATTCTATAATGTCATCACACTGTCGGAGTAAATACGCTGCGCTACGACCTTTCATAAACCCAAATTGGGATTCTGAAATCAGTGACGGGAGCACTAGTCTTGCTTCAGTCTCTCTGCTAATACTTAAGTTAGAATTTTATAGTTTACGTTTGTGACTGATATTGGTCTCCAGTTTTCTAAAGCAGTTTTTTGGTAGATCTTTACCTTCATGCAATAATGTCATAGAACTTATTTTTTGTGAGGGGGCCAAAGTTCCTTGTTTTAGATTATATTCATAGCAGAATATTAAGTCAAATTTTATTTCATTCCAGAAGATTTTGTAAAATTCTGTTGTTAAGCCATCAATTCCCGGAGCCGAATTATTTTTAATTTTCTGTATGCATGTGCCAATTTCGTCTATAGTGATTTCTTGTTCCCAGTGTCACGATCAAGTGCGTGAAAATGGTCACGACCACGTGTGTGATGAGTACCTAACTTATTTACCTTTCAAACCCAGCTAACAAGCCAAGCAAGCAGACCAGCGATCAACGGACACATGGAGTGAGATTTAAATTAAACGATATTTAATTATAAATGCATGACAAAACTTATGTCAAAACATTCAACTCATGATAATCACATACATAATCACAAAAACAGAGATATTTGAAATTCACTCTATGGTTATTCTTTACTCCCCGATTCACATCTAGATCTAACCCCTCTGTCCATAAACTTAATTACGTATACTTAATAGTCTCTGTCAACAGCTGCCCTCCTCGTTGATGCAGTTTCACGTCTCCAGAGTTCACACGATCCTTTCTAGATCTCTAACTTCGACGATAAAAGGGGAAACAGACGCCCCTGGCTTCTCACAAATAAGAACACACAGTTCACACCCGCCATCGTAGATTACTAGCTCCTTGAGGGGTTCTCATCATCCCGTCCTCAGGACTCTTCAACTTCTGCAAACACATAGCACACCGACGGTTCACACCCGCCATCGTAAATCACGAGCTCCTGAAGGGTTCCCATCCCATCATCAGGACTCCTCAACTCCTGGTCCCGATGGCACGACCTTCCACTTGTCGCCCGGACCGATAAATTTTTCTTATTGGGAAATAAATGTGAACATCATGGATCCCTCACACACCTAAAACTTCTGGTCCCCACTGGCACGACCTTCCACTTGTCGCCCGGACCGATAAATTCTGCGTCTTCCTTTAGGAATGAATAACTTGGGAACCTCGTGTGTCGAGCTTCTCCTCTACTTATACTCCCGAGGTCTTTGCACACGCGACTAGTTTAAAGCGAGTCGTGTGTATCTATTCACGCTCGTCAACAATGTTAAAAACCGTGTTTTCCTCTGCTAAGCTCACCCCCCGCCCTAGACTCGTGGCGCACAAGGCCACCGACCTTCCTGATGATAGTAATCTTTCATGCTAGTCAACAACTTAAAAACTCCCCTTCTCCCCTATTAAGTGTACCCCCTCTATACTCGTGGCGTACAAGGTCATCGACCTTAATCGTGACACCAGATAATACTTTCTTTCTCGTTTAATCTTGGTATTAACATGCCGGCATGGACTGCATTGATTTGTTGTGCACAGTATGCATCTCTTTTCTTATAGAGTTCAGAGAAATACTTGTGAATTTCGCTTTGAATCCCCTGTTGAGTGCTGACAATTCCATTATCGGTTTGCAGGTTTGTTATTGAATTTTGCCTCTTTTGAGCTTTCTCTAGGCCTGGGAAATATGCCGTTCCCCTCTCACCTTTGCTCAATCCATTTGACGTTCGCTCTGATTGCTGCGCCTTTTTGTTCTGCCAAACTAATAATTTCTTTTGAAGTATTCGTGTTGGATTAACTACTAAGACTAACTTTTTCTCCAGATCATTAAGTATTTGTTATAAACATAGAGATACTATGATACACTAGAGTCCGCACGCATGCACATGTGCAACGCGTCGCATTGGCCCCAATTGGCCTACATGCGCGCCATGTTGACTTGGGAAGGATTCGCTAGCGAGCAAGCGCTGGCTGTTCGACATCTCACGGAATAGTAACCCCATCCCCGCCCATATGTATGTCAAAGTCATAATAGATACTACGAATACAATGCAGCACAGGCTGTTGTTGCGGAGACATAGTGTTTTACATAGAAAGCTATAGCTGAACAGTGAACAACTCATTATTTTCTCTGTTTGGTTTTGTAATCAGACTTTGTTGTTGTTGTTGTCTCCCTTAACCCCTTGCGGTGTCGTCGGGGCGCCGCCTTGATGCACTGTACACCTCCCTCCTCCATTTCTCTCTGTCGTGGGTGAGGGCCTGGGTCTCTGCAAAGGGCTTGCCTGTCCACTCTGAGATGTTATCCGCCCATTTTTTCTTCTGTCTGCCTCTCTTTCTGCTGCCCTTAACCGTTCCTTGTAGGATGGTCTTTGATAAGCCATTGGATCTTGTTGTGTGGCCATACCATTTCATCTTTCGTTTCTTGACTATGGTGATTAGATCGTCGTGGGGGCTAATATGTTGTTGGATGATCTGCCGGACTACATCCCCCAAAAAACATTCTTCAAAATAGCAAGTTCATAACTGGTAAAACTAGTAAGAGTCATGAAAATTACATGCATAGCTTTGAAAAGAAAATCATAAGAAGGACATGTTAGTAGTATATAACAAGGAAAAATGTTCAACGTCATACAGAAACAAAAAAATATTTTAGAGGTGTAACTGGATCATGGAAAGATAGAAAGAAAAGTAAAGGAGAAAAGGAGGGGAGCGGAGGGAAGGAGCAAAACAAAGTCCTGTAAGAAAGGGAATAAAATTACTGTTGGCGCTATGTAATCCTTGGGTGATGTGTTATGTTAACTGTCAGCACATGATCTACTGATGTAGAAAAAGAATCGTTTTGTTTAGCTTGTGTCTAACTGACCCTACACCCCCGCGAACATATCTTTGGGTGAAGACTTTGCCATGGTGGTGCAGTATTGTCCTGCAAAATAGTTCACAGGCCTTCTTAATGATCTGGATTGGGTGACTGTCTTGGCTTTGGAGATGGCAGCCATAAAAATGTGACTTCCGAGGCCATCAAATACTTTGGAGCCACATACTTCTGGCACTGCCAATGTCACTTTCAGTGTTGTAACCGCTGACACCGACCATATGGGGTGCTTAGACGTAAGCTGGTGCCTTAAAACTTGGTCCGCCATTTTGATATAGCAAACATGTCTTTGCTTGCATAAAGCAGCCCCCCCCCCCACACACACACTATATATTTTCTCTGAGAAACGGCTCATACGCATAGCAGCATCTTGGTCGGAAAACGAGGATTGGAAATTCGAAGAGTTGTGTAACATCTGGGATTTGTTCCAGACCTTTCAAAATCGAAACTTAAAGATTGGAATGACACTTACATAATGAAATTAGGAGTGAGAAAACCACTTTCATGACAAAGGCTAAAAAAATGAGCACAGTGTCCCAAACAACAATATGGCAATGCCCCACGATACTCATTTTATTTATTACAATAGGTTTTGATCTCTAGCCCTTCCCCATTTTCAGTCCAATGCACTAAACGATCAAGTTGTTTGGACGTATGTTTTATTCATATCAAAGAGGAATTAGGCCCATGGAGATAACCTTGCCACCCAGTCCCATCATGGCTGTCTGTTTTAACTGAGACACTCCAAAACACAAGGGGTGGGGGTGGGAGGGGTATGATTCAGGATTAGATAACACGTAAGTTTAGACACGAGTCTATTAGCCCAGAGCTTTTAGTATCCTATCGTCACCCCAACTCAAAATGGCCGCCACGCGATTCAAGTGGTTCCAAGCCGTGTGGCACCGTGCGGACTCTAGTGTTTAATACTATCTCTATGGTTCTAAACGTCTTTTGCGATCGTTTTTTTCTGTGGCCTTCCTTTTACTACCTAGTATAGCTTTTTCTTTTATTTTAACTTTCATTGTTTCCCACCTGTCATGAGGATTTAATGCCTGAAGCTTCTCTGAATTCTCTACAATGTAAGTTTTCATTTGCTGTATGAAATCCACATACCTTAACATGTTGTTATTGAACTTATAATAGGCTGGACCCCTCTTGAATTTTGACATTTCCCAGTAAAAGACCACCATTCTGTGGTCTGTCATTGGTACCGATAATATCTTGGCGTTTGTTACTTTCGAAATTAATTCGTTATCAACAAAAATAGAAGCTAGTCTGCGTGCTTCAAATGGCATGTTCCTTTGCCATGTACATTCTTTAGCCATGGGATTAAATGTTCTCCAACTGTCTATGAGGTCATTAGATGAAACAAACTGGTTAAAAGCTGCCACTGTTTGCTTATTGTGCGGATCCCCTGCGCTAATATCTTCAGAGTTGTTATCATTATATTAAAATGGCCAGCCAAAACAATACATATATTCGGCTTAATAAATTGATCTATCACATCATCTAAATGTCTTAGAAATTTTATCTTGGACAATTCGCTATCAACAGGTGCATACACATTTATAATTAGATACGATTTGTTCTCTTTCCTGACTAGAACAACCAAAATTCGTTCATCCCCAAATACTTTTTCTCCCTCCTCTATTTTTTTTCCTAGCAATGTAATTAAACCTTTACTGTGTTTAGTGCCTGGTGAAATAAAAAGGGAACTTGCCCATTGTTTTCTCCATTCGCTCTCTTCATCTAGTGTTACATACGTTTCTTGTAGATATATAATATCAAGTTTTTTACTTTTCATATACTTATAAATTGTTTTTCTTTTATTAATATTTCTTAATCCTCTTACATTGCACGTTGCCAATGCAAGGGAATGAAGCGTGAATTAACGGGAGATACTTTTCTCTTAAAATCCGAGGTCGGTCTTGGGTCGTCTCCGAAGGGTGTCCTTTTGCTTTCCCTTGCCTATTGCTACGACTTTAATAAAGAACGTTTGTTGGGTGAGGGCGTGGACGGGAGATCTTCCCCTCCCATGTTATATATGGTTAGATGAAGTTTAACATGATGCAATTTGTTTATAAATTGAAAAGAGATTGTGACCTATTTTCTGTGTTAATATGTTTAGAATTTAAAGGGAAAAAAATGACCGATCCCAACAGTCTCAAAGAAGTGAAAAAATAAGTATGAAGTCCAAGGCCCAAAAAATGTACATCAAATTACATTTATTAGCTCATGTCATGAGGAAAAAAGCCACTCAGTTTGGCCTAGTAGTTAACATAATTATAGCACTTGAATAAAAATGGAATGCAAAGTTCACAAAATTCTCATTTGTATTCAAAATAAGTAAAGTAAATGTTTACACCTAATAATTAATCATACTTTTATTTTGTGACCCAATGTATAGGATAACAAAAACATTAGAGAAAATTAGAAAATCTCACTGAATTTTCATATTATGTAGCATTACACAGGCAGTGCGATGAAAAGAAATTGAAGAAAAATTACTTCTTTTCAGAATTTGAAATTTTTGAAACTGAATGTCAGTCATTTTAATATTGTTTATAAGGACTCTGCTCTACTATTTTTGTGAAACTTTTGCAATGAACCTGCCACGTGACACATAATATAGAGCTAATTATGCTGTAGGCATTATACAAGTAACTTGTAGATTTCTTCAAACTCCAGATCCGCATATCAATTGATGGAACAGGGATGGTTGGTTCCTCCGTACATTCATCAGAAAATACACATATAATGTACATCATATGCACATTTATTTGTTTTACGATCCCACTGCATCAATACAAATTGAGTTGAAGAGCCTAGCTGTGAATGAGACCAAAATAATCAAGATATTTATGAGTGACCTCTGAGAGTAATACATGTATATACTTTATCATTGTATACAAAGAGATGATAATTAACTCAGTGAAAAGACCTTTCCTGATAGTTCAGAGAGAGCTTGTAGTCACAATTCATCACAATTGACCAGCTGATACAATAAAAAAAAAAGAATGAGGTACTTCCTTGTTTTCAGTTTCGTGTACATCATATACGACTGTCATTAGTTCCCTCACTATATTTCAAGACAATCTCATCCCATCAATAAATAACTGAAAAAGCTGGTGATTCTCCTCAACCACTTTTGACACTAAAGGACATTATGTACCTGACATGTAGAACCTTTGAATGGTGTAAACCAGGTCTGAAGGCTGGCAGAATCAAAGAAAATGTACCTCCTTGTCTTTATTCCTGTAGGCCAACTTCTCACAATCTGGTGCTCTGAAAGAAACACAACACAATATGCTTGAAATACACATAACATCATACAAATGATATCAAAAGTAGTTGCAAACAACCAGAATTAAATTCCAGTTTTGTACCAATCAGTGTCTGTCTACAGATATTTTTTGGGTGATTTCTGTGTCACTATATGATAATAATAATCAAACAAATTATGGCTCCTGCAATGTTAGAGTGGCACTCAACTACCAAGAAAAGATAAAGGAAAATGCATTTTCTTTCAAAAAAACCATCAAATTTCAAACAAATCAAGAATACAAACCATATTATGGGCTGAAACTGAGCTCATGACCAATGCGGTTTATTTTGTTTTCAATTTAGTTTCAGTATTAGCGGAGAAGAATGTAAACAGACGGTATAGGGCCTAATTGGTAGATCTAAAGGTACGGCTGTATTTTATTAGCTTTACATGATTTTTTCTCTACTGGTGACCAGGAATCAGTACCATCACTTAAATGTTGCTGCAAATTGCTTTCATATTTGTCTGATGCCATTACATAGGAAAATGTGAAGATTTTCGGCCTGCATTGTCGACGCTGACCGGACGCAACAAAACCAAAATTGCAAACGGGCGCACGAAATAGTATCATGCATTTACGAGTTGTTTCTAAATCAAACTTTATCCATGACTCTTTATTAACAATGATCCGCAGATTAACATCTTTTTTAGTGTAAACATGTGGTTTTGTAGGCTCGGAACACAAACTTATAACCATGTTTGACCGAATCCTACAACAACTTGGGCATCTTTACAGTTGTAACGATTTCTCATCGTGTGAACTGCAGGGAGTTAACCAGAGTTTGGAACATCGTCCTAAAGTTGCGGGTTGCAAAGGGACCTCATAATAGTTCTAGCTTTGGGGTCCTGAAAATGCAGGTCCGCCACTGCCGAGGTGACATGTGTTTATTTATTATTTTTAAGTAAACATGAATTATTCAATCGCTCATTTTATTGTATACAGAGTATTGGACACACAACCCTTTCAGATTGATTATTAAATCTAGTGTCAGATATGACAATAGGTAGTTTTTATCAGTTGTAAAATATTATCAGTCGTTCTACAAATGTTATGAGCACGCCTGTTCCACAACACAACATAGGGGGCCTACAGTTCCATACATGATCAGATGGAAATAATAATTCACCCAGTCAGTAGTATCATACTGCTACTTATAGTTTAACAAATTGAATATCCTTTGTATTGCCATGCTGCTCTTAATGTTAAAAATGTTCTTTGTAGAATTCCTCCCGTCTACCTGATCATTAATCCGTGTTGTCTAAGGAGTTTTAGTCAGGAAACATCCATGCAGATTTGCGAAATGATAATGTCAAAATTTGGCAAAAAAGAAAAACTTGTATGTAGCAAAGCTTGGCATTAGAAAAATACCCAAACGATATAATGAAACGCAAACTAAAAGAGACAACAGAAACTAGCTAATATTTCGGCACCGGCCTTCCTGAAGGAAACAACACGAGAAAACAACAACAGAAAAAAAAAAAGTGGGAAATAACAATCGAACAAAAAGTGATTTGAATAAGAAAGGTATTCAATGTAAACAGAATATGTCCACTTAATTGCGGGTTCCTGCTTGGGCAGCAGCACAGAAGCATGTCCGTCAATGTGTGGAATTCCGAAGTGATGCATAAGGTTAGTAACCAAGATGAAGGCGCCACATGGTGCCTCAAAGCACAATACAGGGTTGGAGCGCAATATCGGGAGTCGCAGTAAAGGAAAAGAACAGGAACACGAGATTAGGGAAAAGAAAAAAAAAATATTAAAAAATATATAATCACACTTATGGAACTATATAAGGTTTCTAGGTGTCATTTGTTGTATATTGGTGAAATGGGGCGTCATCTTCATACTCGGTTTCGGGAGCACCTCCGTGACATTGACAGTCAAAATGGAAAGTCTGTTTCTGTCTATTT
>OZ007581.1:6062856-6442856 GCA_963931925.1 Onchidella celtica
TAAAAGTGAAATCTTACGAGAATTGCAGCGCGCCTTTCGCTACTCCTCCGTTTATGCTGATTTGGTGGCCCTCAGATTTTATACAGCGCCTAGTATAGACCGTGGTCGTGTCCCCGGCACAGAAAATAAAAAAAATAATTAACAGCTCGCAGAACGTTTGTATTAGTTTCTAGGTTGCGACACATTGGCGTTCGGTCTATTTTTCGGCAAATGTACGTAACTGAGGTTGGTTCCGGTGTCTGTATCACACTCACAAAATAACTTCCGGTTAGGACTGATTAGAATGATGAGATTGAGTTCTAAGACTATCAAGTATGAAACTTTGTGTGTTCTCAATGTGCCTAGACTAGGAAAAAGAATGGGTCTGGAATTGGGAGATTGACGCTGCATGGCAAAAAGTACAGGCTTGCGTTTTCAATATGCTTAGGAAAATAGTATATGTCTTTTCCATTAACACATGACGTTATCACTTCCTGTGATGTGCAAACAAACTAATACGTGTGCAAATCATAGCCATTTGACGGATGCTGGCAGGACGCGCAGGACGTCAACGCGCAAAGGGAGAGCAGTAAAACATCTAAAAACAAACAAACAAACAAACAAAAATAAAAAAAACCTAAAGGAACAGGCAAAATGAAGCAGGTCAATAATAATCACCCAGAACTGAAAGTAATAAATGGATGTATCCCGGGCAGGGCCGGGAACTCAGCTAATATTCCATAATATTGATAATGACTATGTATCGATGATAAAGGAGAATTTGAAAATGTATGCAAGAAGTGTTAGGATATAGCAATACATACCATTTAAAATAAAGATATTGATTTGATACTTTGATATATATAATTATTTTTTTTTGGATAGTACTTTAAAAATGGAAGGAATTTTGAAGAATTTGCTACATCAATACGGAACGAAATGGTTAAAATTGATTTTCCAGCAGTACGTCTCTCAATTCCTATCATTATCAGTACGAAGTTCTTATTTGTAGATGTCTGCGAATAAGATCCTGCTCCTGTTCGCAGATGGAGGGGGTCGTGAGTTTTTTATTTTTGTGATGTCTTCTATGGAAAAGTTCTCCCGTATTCCTCACCGTGCGATGATGCAATGGCTAGCATCTGCAGTTATCAATCCTACATCATGGGTCCGATCCGTCTTGGGTTCAATCCCATGTGGGAGCAATCTTTTTTTTTAAATCCTGCTCATTTTTAGAATTTTTTTTTTTTTTTTTTAAGGATTTTGCAAATTTGATGTCATGGGGAAATTGATCAATGTTACTAATGTGCTACAGATTAGTTTATTCCTGTTCATTTTATTTATTCCTGTTCATTGAACGGGACAGCAATAAAAATGTAAATCAAATTTTAAAAATGTAAATGATTTCTTTTACTCAGTGTGAATTGAACAGCTCATCACTTTCCACGGTAACCTGGATCTTTTTGTCATGTTTTGTGTAATTACATGTACTTTTTTTCCTTTCCAGGCAAGTTTAATTCATTTTTATTTGCTCTGTCTTACTCTCTCTGTGATTTCACACCCGACAATTTAATTGGCTACTGATTCATCTTTAAAAGAAAAGTCAAAAAAAAAAAAAAGATCTAGGTCACAATTTTATATTCTGGAGCAAAGCAACGATGTCCGGTAGGAAAAAACAGAAAAAAACTGACCAAAAAAAAAAAAAAAGAAAAAAAAAATCTTGCAAAGCCTCGAGCCTTGTTTACTTTGGTCCGATTTCTGAATTTGAAGTGATGCACATCGTTTGTTTTGGTCATGTGATTAAGATGGATGCTCGGGTGCCGCCGTTGGCCTCTTAATCGTCGAGCGAAGGAATTGTTCGTTCAGCTTTTCAATGTATGTATTTAAAGTTAATCTGATCTTTCTAGACTTTTATCACTCGCTAAAATTCAGAGGGCTTTGGTTCTCGCCTGCTTGTTATGGTACTTGGGCGATTGGTCTCGAGGGATATTATGGCGGGTGGGGGGGGGGGGGAGTGTTGATTTACAGTTTACCCAATTTATACCGTGAAGGTAGCTCTTTTCTCCCACTGAAAATGTACACAAGTGCCATTGTTTACTGTAGCAACCAGCATTTAGCTCGCCGCCGGCTGGTTCGCGGCACCTCCCTTGCCTCTTTATACATACACACCGCTGGTAGTGGTAAAAATAAAACACTTTAGCTAAGCTCATTTCATAATTAATCATATTAATTATATCAGCACTACCAGTAGATTTGTTTACAATCTGGAATCAAAATCAGTCTAACAATTGCCATGGTTGTAGGCAGGTCCGGACAAACAAGATGGCGGACCCGGAAGTAAACTTTCAGCTTTTGATGGCCAGAGCTGTCTATTGCCATTTTTTACACTCCCTCTTATATCTTAGTATTATTCCAAGATGATGGTGATTATTATTATATTGATATTTCTCTTTCTTTTCAAGAGTCAATAACATGATTTCGTGTTATTATTGTTATTATTGTATATTACTGGTTAGCATTGGGTAACGTTTCAAGTAGACCTGGACAGGTGCAGTTCACTCTGCGAAAAAATGTAGTGCCTATTTAGTTTTATGTGCAGTACTTAATGTCTGCTGGATGATGGAATTGTCAGTTGGGTTACTATTGGGTTTTCATTTTTTTTTCTCTATGTGTGTTTTTTTTCTTCGGCCTTTTCATGCCGTTTCATCGCTTTACTCATGGCCAACCACTTATCTAAATAAAATAATAATATAATAATAATAATAATAATAATAATATCAATAGACACGAGTGAAATTAATTCTGAAGTCTAATGATATCAGTTTGAAGGGATACTCAGCCATAAATGTGTATCAATGCATTTTAATGCATGTTTGTTTCCCCTAAGATGTATCATGATTTACGCGAGTCATGAATGTGTGTATGTACACCAATTTAAACTAAAGCTGAAATAAACTTGGATTGCCATTTTCTCTAAATTATATTACGATCTATTGGTGCCAAGAATGTGTTCATGTGTGTATTAATTTAATATCTAATGACAGTGATAAACAACAGGATGAAATGAACTGTGGTACTGACTCGTTTAAAAAAAAAAAGTGGACTGAGTAATATGGACTGGGTGGGTACAGTCTGGCCTAGCCCAAAGTATACCCGGGGTATAAAGTGGCCTAGCTCAGGTATATTCTGGGCTAGGGCAGTTAAATCCAGGGCATAGACTTGGGAGGGGGGAGGGGGTCATATTTTCGCCTGTTACACTGGTAATTTAAAAACAAAATATAGACAAGTATTTTTAACACATCATTTTGTGTCAATGAAAAGAGCAAACTGAACTTTCTACAGGGACAAGACCAGTACTAGCAAGGGATGCATTTTCAGCTGCAACACCTGCTCCTACAAGGATAACACGGATTGCCTCTGAGCAGAAAAAAATTGAACCACACAAGAGGGCAGCATGGTTGTGATCTTCTCGGCGCAAAGTGATATAGTGAAGGGCAAACAACTGTTTTGTGCTCCGGCCTGCAGCTATACTGATAAGGGCACGCTTATTCCCAGACGTCTGCAAATAAGATCAGAATTTTGTTCGCAGATATGAGATTTTGGTTTATGACTTTTATTTGTGAAGAGCTCCGTATGCGTCACGTGACAACCTCCTCGGCGTAAAATGGCGTTCTGTCGAGCTATAGGTAAAATGTGCATGACGTCACAGAGTGATTTTGTTTTGTTTTTCCGGCATCTTATTTGGCCGGTGGATTAGCTGATTAGTATAACTTAGTAGATATGTCGAAGCCGTTTTTATTAATTAAAAGGCCTGCTAGCTGCATTGTCGTTGATTGCTACACGCGACAGGGGTGGAATGGATGGATAAAATTTGGTCAGATTCGCTACCATTTGTGTAAATAAAGGGAAGGAAGTGAAAGAATTAAACGACTGTCATTCGACTTTGGTGTCGTTGACAAGCTACCAGCAGGAGTTGCATAGATCTAATCTAGATCTAGACTAGATCTAGACATTAAAAACCGAGAAATCGACCCTTCTGTTTGTGCCGGGCACTTCATCTCAGGTAGTTGTCAATTTTAATCATGTATGAATAACGTGATGAAAGTAAACCCGTCATTTCCGCCACAAAAGAGTTAGATCTAGATATAGATCAGATATGTGCAATATACATTGCTTCACGCTGTAGCCTAGATAGAGCTGTAGGATTAGAGGCCTAGCGAGTGCGGTTATCTTCATTATTACAGCACTATAAAGTCACCGACTAAATAATTAAAAACTTTCCTGTCGGCTTGCTTTTAAGGAGGGAGGGGGGGGGGTTATGCTGAAGGCGATTTTTATTATTATGAGAAATAGACAATTTTAACTATTATAATCGAGTTCAGGATGTCTGAATTAGCAGAAAAAAAAATGAAAAAAAAATTGTTTGTCATAATATGGTTGTCATGGAAGCACCGCCATCTTGGATTTTGAGTTCCCAAAAAGTACCAAATTCAATATCGATAGGCTTCGCCAAATTTTACTGGATTTATTTGAAACTTCTCTTATGTTTTATTCAATTCAATTACAAACTTTATACAGAAGGGAATTTTGATATCTCTGACAGATCTTTTGTTACAAATTTTTGAAAATGATATGTATCGGAATTCCAAATTATCTTATTTTCTATCACCAAAAATTCGACCAAAAAAAAAAATAAAAATGAAAAGTTAAACAAATTTCCTTCTGTATGATTTTTTTTTTATTTGTTCAAGCATGTTGTTAGCCAAATTTTATACCAATTGGTCAATAAATAAAAAACTAGTTCACAAATCATTGATCAAAAGTGCAGTTTCGAGAAAATCGCATTTGAAACTTTTTTTCAATAAAAATGTTATTGAAACGTGTTACACATGGCTAAAGTCATCATTACTGGTGTGCTGGGCCTCAACAATGGTTTCCAAACTACCAAAGGCTTATGACAGATGTGTACGGAGGAGTAGCCTAGGGGTTTTAATAGCGACACTAAGATGTTATTTAGGGCTAATTTTTGCGGCCCAATGGCATGATTCTTGTGCCTTTTTCTTGACCCCCCGCCTCACTAAAAGGCTTATTTCAGGGTTATAAACATTCAAAATTGACATTTGGTTAATAAAATAGTGTTCCTAAATGGATAAACTAACCGAAAAGTACAAAATCGCGATATCGGTATTTTGAAGCCTAATTTCAATTTCAGGACCCACGCCCCCTCTTAAGCAGACTTTCTAGATTCACACTGTAGCCTACAAATGAATTGAAGATGATGCACTGGCAAAATACTGATTAAAATTCACCAGAGATAGCCAGAATGCAGTAGTAGGAGTGAGTCTTGAATAATGAGGTATGGAATCACAGTTAGATCTAGATCTGATCGCACAGATGTTGAATTGCAGCAGTATGAGAGACAGAGAGTGAGCCTTGAATTATGAGATACAACATAGCAATTAAATGTATCTGTATGGCACAGATTTGAATAATAAAATATGAAATCATAGGCCTAATTAAATCTAATCTCCTATTACAGAGCTGTTGACCAGCAGCAATATGAGAGATTGAGCCATGAGAGATGAAAGATAAAATTATACTTAGATCTAGCCACCATCACACAGTTATGAGGGGGTGGGCATTGAGTGATGAGATATGAACTGATAATCAGATTTAACCTGCATTGTACAGGTATGAGAGGGTGAACCTTGTGTGGCAAGATAATGTGTAAGGATAATCAAATCTAGATCTATACCACACATATATGAGCGTATGAGGCTTGAGTGATGAGACCTGTTATGATAATTAAATCTAGATCTAGCTAGATTTGTATCACACAGATAGGAGAGTGTGAGGCCTTGAGTCATGAGATATGTAATAATAATTAAATCTAGATCTATACCACACAGATATGAGAGTGTGAGGCTTGAGTGATGAGATATTTAATAATAATTAAATCTAGATTTAGATTTATATCACACAGATATGAGAGTAGGAGCTTTGAGTTATGAGATATGTAAATATAATTAAATTTAAATCTAGATTTATGTATTACTAGCTGAGTTCCTGGCCCTGCCCGGGATAAATCGATTTATTAGTTTCAGTTTTTGGTTGTTATTATGGACCTGATTCATTTGGCTTGTTCCTTTAGCTTTATTTTGTTATTGTTTGTTTGTTTGTTTGTTTTTAGATACGTTTTACTGCTCTCCCTTTGCGCGTTGACGTCCTGCGCGTCCCGCCAGCATCCGTCAAATGGCTATGATTTGCAAACGGGTTAGTTTGTTTGCACATCGCAGGAATTGATAACGTCATGTGTTAATGGAAAAGAAATATTATAATATTTTCCTGGGCATATTGAAAACACAAGCCTGTACTTTTGGTCCTGCAGCGTCAATCTCCCAATTCCAGACCCTTTCTTTTCCCTAGTCTAGGCACATTGAGAACACACAAAGTTTCAAACTTGATAGTCTAACTCAATCTCATCGTTCAAACCAGTCCTAACCGGAATTTGTTTTGTGATTGTGATACAGATACCGAAACCAATCTCAATTACATTAATTTGCTGAAAATATAGATCGAACGCTAATGTGTCGCAACCTAGAAACTAATACAAACGTTCCGCGAGTTATTAATTATTTATTTTTTTCTGTGCCGGCGACACGACGACAGTCCATACTAAGCGCTGTATAAAATCTGAGGGCCACTGAATCAGCATTAACAGAGGAGTAGCGAAAGGCTTGTTGCCATTGTCGTAAAGTTTCACTTTTATTAATATAGTAGGTGAGTTCCCGGCCCTCCCGGGGATAAATCGATTATTAGTTTCAGTTCTGGGTGATTATCATGGACCTGCTTCATTTTGCCTGTTCCTTTAGCTTTATTTTATTTTTGTTTGTTTGTTTGTTTGTAGATACGTTTTACTGCTCTCCCTTTGCGCGTTGACGTCCTGCGCGTCCCGCCAGCATCCGTCAAATGGCTATGATTTGCAAACGGGTTAGTTTGTTTGCACATCGCAGGAAGTGATAATGCCATGTGTTAATGGACAAGAAATATTATATTTTCCTGGGCATATTGAAAACACAAACCTGTAGTTTTGGCACTGCAGCGTCAATCTCCCAATTCCAGACCCTTTCTTTTACCTAGTCTAGGCACATTGAGAACACACAAAGTTTCATACTTGATAGTCTAACTCGATCTCATCGTTCAAACCAGTCCTAACCGGAAGTTGTTTTGTAAGTGTGATACAGATACCGGAACCAATCTCAATTACATACATTTGCTGAAAAAATAGATCGAACGCCAATGTGTCGCAACCTAGAAACTAATACAAACGTTCTGCGAGTTTTTTTTTTTTTTTTTCTGTGCCCGCGAGACGACGACAGTCTGCACTAAGCGCTGTATAAAATCTGAGGGCCACCGAATCAGCATTAACAGAGGAGTAGCGAAAGGCGGGCTGCAATTGTCGCAAAGTTTCACTTTTATTAATATAGATAGATATTACATGTGAGTGTGGGGCTTGAGTGATGAGATATGTAACCTAATGATAATTAAATCTAGATCTAGATTTATATCACACAGATATGAGAGTGTGAGCCTTGAGTCATTGGATATTTAATGATAATTAAATCTAGATCTAGATTTATATCACACAGATATGAGAGTGGGAGCCTTGAGTTATGAGATATGTAAATATAATTGAATCTAAATTTAGATTTATGTATTACTAGCCGACCCGCACAAGATATATCTGGCACTTTTTCCTATACTAAGCATGTACAATATCTAGATCTAGACTACATTAAAACGGCATTTGGATTCCATGCTATGACTAATACAGTAATAGAACTTGCAGTTACACCACAATTTCACACAGAATTATTTTATTTAATTACCCATTCTACGAACGGTTTCGTTTCTTGGTGCAGAACCGAACTGCCGCGTTCAGTCGGCGCGTCAAAATGACATCATTCTTCCGGTTCACTCAAAATGGTGAATGAAAATAGAATGACCAAACAATTATATTTTGATAAATTCGGGGACAGGAGTTTTCGTATTTTTTATGTGACGAAAACCTAAATATATAGATACTGTTGACGTCTGTAAAATTTGAAGCGTGTGGGCTAAGTATTAACGGAGGAGTAGGCTAACATAGCCTCCAAAGTTCACTTTTATAATAATAGATATTACATGTGAGTGTGAGGCTTGAGTGATGAGATATGTAACCTAATGATAATTAAACCTAGATCTAGATTTATATCACACAAATATGTGAGTGTGAACCTTGAGTCATGAGATATTCAATGATAATTAAATCTAGATATAACTTTATATAACACAGATGTGAGAGTGTGAGCCTTGAGTTATGAGATATTTAATGATGATTAAATCTAGATCTAGCTTCAAACCTTTGCTGTGACACCACAGACTTTCTGATTTGTTTAATTATATGATATTTTTTCAGTTCCCCCACTCTATCATTAATTAATGTAAAGTAAATCAGAATTTAGAAGCGTATTCTATTTGCGATTTATTCGAAAAAACTGTTGAGTGCGAGGCATCTGCAAGTCCTGAAATTGATGATTGATTGTTTGTTTGTCCGACAGTCCTTCCCAAGCACCCACAGTTTGTCCGCAGCACCCCTGGCTGGATGTTACTGTCGAAAGGTGTGAAAGAGCATAACATGGTGACTTTGACCTGTTCACTCAATTTAGGAACTGTCAAGGCTGTGCAGTTCAAATGGAGAGCTCAAAGAAAAGGTCAAGAGATGGACGTTGGGGAAGGTGCAAAATTCGTGGAACGAGACAGTAAGGAAATGTACCTTCATTCTTGTTTGTTGACGGAGAGATTGAGACATCGTGAGAAAGGTTGGTCAGTTTGGTGGAATGGAAGAGCGTTTTATCACTGCCGTGATATTTACGTAAGATAGGGACATTGGCATTCAAGATGTACTAACATAACACTAAAATCTGTACAGTAAATTTGTCAATTTTGTCCATTTCTCTGGTTCATGGTACAGCCAGTGGTATAGGGTATAGTTTAAACTGCAAGATAATAGATAGATCGATAGATAGATAGATAGATAGATAGATAGATAGATAGATAGATAGATAGATAGATAGATAGATAGATAGATAGATAGATAGATCGATCGATAGATATATAGATAGATAGATAGATAGATAGATAGATAGATAGATAGATAGATAGATAGATAGATAGATAGATAGATAGATAGATAGATAGATAGATTGATAGACAGACAGATAGAAAAGGGGGACATCTATCGGACATCTATGGTCTGATATGAACGTGTTACTAGACGGCCCAGCATGGCCGACACACACAGATCAGCTCCCACTTAGCCAGGTGTCGAAGTCAGAAAATTTACTGTTGTGACACCGAACATGCAATTTACTTCACGTGGACTTAATTGTTTGCGAATTTTGATTTGAACATAGACTATCCCTTCATAGTGACCTACATGTATTTCTAAAAATTCATGAACGGCTGTATTTCTTTAAGTTCCAAAGAGGTTGGGAGTATGGCAATGAAACAGTCGAAGGAAATCACATGTTCTGCGTAATTCGAGAACAAATAGTTACTGTACTCTGATGTTCATGTGCATTGCATCGACAATGTATTCTTTCTGACTATAGCATGTGGAAATATGGAGCAAAAGACCAATTGTCCAAATATCAACTAGTGAGTTTTATGTATGTATGTCCACTTGGTTGTGTGTACAATGTTTGCGCGCCCTACGTGATTATTTACCTGATGCTACACGTTTTACTGCATCCCAAATAGTGATGCAAATATTGGGTAAAACAACTTTGTTTAAATTAGTTCATCAGAAAAGCTTGTTGTTGATCAATCTTGGCTGACTAAGTGACTGGTGACGTATCATTAAACCAGTCGTCATGGATTTATCTGAACTTATCCAACTTGCATTTTCGTAAACATGATAAAAATATGTATTCTGACTTAACTACCAGATCCATATTCAAGAATCCATTTAATATAAGAAAAAAAACAAAAAAACGAAAAGAATAAATATAACTTATTTTCACACAAGTAAATTAAAAAAGCGAATTTCATCTTTCCTTTTTCAGGATATTGCCATTTTAGTTTTCAGACGCATTAAAGTGTGATTTCTTCACTTATCCTCCTTTTGTCTACAGTGGCGCCGCCTAGGTGGCCACCCGAACTGCCGCATTCCTTTAGAAAAAGGAAGACGTTCGGCTAACCGGAGTGCCCTTCTAGTCTACATGTATAGAAATATGTCCTCCATCATAATCTTTCACTCAGCTCTACTGTGTTTGTTTATGTAGGACTGCTTTTTTAAAAATTATTATTTCAGTTAGTACTATGACCTTATCTGTGTGAGAGATGTTTCATTTTTTGTTACTGCATTATTTTGTTCAGTAGACTTAACTCTTTCAGCATTTTCCTAACACTAAAAAGTGTTATCGTGATCTCCCTTTATTTCTTTACTGGTGTTGGCATACATAACGAATACTATGGAGTAAAAATTCAATAGCAAGGTGAAGCATGTCATAACAGGGCAGAAAGTGTAGTGGCCGGTGAACCGTGAAGAGATAACGATAGTTATTGCGCAGAGCGGAACCATATTAATTCTTCTCATTGATCAAGACACTAGAAAACATCCACCTCGCCCCGTGACCTTTGGGAAAAGGGTAGCTGTACTAGAAACTGGTAAAGATTAACAAAAGGGCAAGATTCTTCGTCGTTGTCATCATCAGCATCGTCGCCACTGTCACTTTTTTAAAAAATTTGTTGTTGCAGTATATTGCTGTTTTCGTTATTTTTACCTTTACACAAGAGTGCTTTCGAGGTGCTACTCATATCTTATGTACTTCAGGCCGCCTTTCACCAGAAGAGACAGACGGATGTTCAAGGCGCAAAGAGTCCACATTGTCCAGGGTCCTGACTAGAGTAGACCAAAATATCCGGTTCATTTGTGATGTTATCTTCAAAGACAAAAAGACCGTGGCTGGTGCAAAGAAATCATTCTCTATTCGGTCATTTGAAATACAAGTACATTGTACGTAATGATCATGAACATCTTTGTTTCTCGGGAGTCTCAGCTTACGAGCACAGGCTTCGATTTCGTTTTGCTTTGGTAGTTTGCCAAATGATGTAGATTTTTTCTCACCTAGAAACCGAGAAGACTTCAAAAGTCTTTGTAGTGCCTGTTTGAGGTAATACTAATAGTACAGACGTCTCTCAGCAAAACTACCGCCAGCGAGACGGAACCGAATCTTCTGTGTCTGGTCTCTAAGATTGTTTTCCCCCTTTTCTTGATATATCTTGTTTTTCTCTTCTGGTTATCCCCATGCGTCACATGGTTCCATGATAGTGGTTAAAAACAGAAAAAGTGTAATCGGAGGATAGTTGGGAGTGGGTGCAGGGGACAGTGGATAGTTTGCAGTTTTTTTAAGGGCAAGTAAATTCTGGTCTTTCTTATCCCTTGATAAGCCAACTGAAACATTGAATCGGTGTCTGTATTGTCTCTGAGGCCTACTGCTTGTTCAGCTTTCTCCATGTAGGGTTTATTGCCTATCACCGGTGGTCGTATGCATGAAGTGTGCGTATCTGGTTACACGGTAGTGTAGGCCTTACGTTTCGGTACAAAAATGGTGGGAGGTATGCATGAACTTTGCGCAAGCTTACAGGCCCGTGTGAAAAGTTAACGTAGCTTTACACTTTGCTTAAGGACGAGTAAATCAGCCATGCTAGATGAAGAAGAAAATGGCTTCTCCTATTAAGATCATTATCGCCGGCACTTCTAACAGAACAAAGCCCATTGACCGTTACAGATCTTCTGGAAAAATACCGTTTCAATAGAATTTGTAGTCAGTTGCAGCAGCATGGGTGGAAAAAGGCTGTACACAAGGTATTCAGGTTCCCTGGCACCCGTGTACATGAGGGCGAGAGGCTGACTAAACACCGACTGCTACTGAAGCAGTCATCTCTTTATGTTGGACACTTTGTTTCAGGTATTTATCAGTTTTCTTGTGGATAAATCGATGAAACTAAGCATTTTATTTTCGTTATCTTCAATTTTAACCACATTTATAAATGCATATATAATATATCTAGATTTAAGCATGTTTTCACTGGAGTTCAGTAGCGTCTATATTATTCAGCATGAAGTAAAAAAACTTTTTTATTACAGTGTAGGGAAAGAGTTCCGTACGTCTCGATCACTTCCAACACTACATGGTCTTTACACATTTTTTGTTCTGTTTCCTATTTGAAAGGGAAAGGGGTAGTAGAAATTAGACCAATTAAGTTAAGGGTTTGAAATGGGTTAACAGTTGAGATTTAGAGATAAGGTGGTCTGGAATGGGTGGTAGGGAAGTGTGTGCCCCTTTCCCAGTCTATTCTACACTATAAATAAAATTAGGCTTTAAAATCACTTGCGATAAATCTGCTGGAATGAAAGTATCCCCCATTGTTAAATGTGCTGAGGCTGAGGTATATACTAAAAACAGAACCTTAAGAACAAAAGGATATCTGATAAATGTAATTTGTATACTTCTGATGGTAAATGAGAAGTTGCAAGTTTTTACTTTTGATGTCCCTATAATGTTGATCTACATTTTAAACCTGTGGCAAATTTTAAAAATGTTTCGTCTGCACTACCTGTGTTTTGGTGCTGTCGTCTGTCCGAAAGATGTTAACGTCAGAGTACAGAACTGAGAGTTTAGTTCCCAGAATGCAAAACGCTTCTAATGTCCGACATTCTTCTTTTTTACCTTAATAGAAAAACCAGTCTACACACGCACTTCCAGACTGGTCCTTTCTGAGTACCAATCAGAAAACAATGTTATGAGAAAGAAGACTGTTGGTGAGCCGAGGTTCATGTACGCTGGCAACACCAAAAGAACCGAAAAGCAAATTTAGATGCAATAAATTACATGTATCTTCCAGATTTGTCAGTTTCAACCCTGCAAAATGATGTGAGTGAACAACCACTGCATTTTGATTTATTTCAGCTCTTTAAATGTAACCCTCCTTTAGAGATAATACAGGTTATTCGGGATGTAACAGTTGACATAAATTGCATTTCGCTATAATAGGGGCAGTGAGACAATATGAACTGCTTCCCTTCAAAAAATAAAACTGTCACAACTGTTGTAAAAATGAAACACGAGATCTGTCGAACACTAGATGCTGGTTAATTACTGCAAGATGAAATGGATCATCTCCTAGGAAAGCCCAAGGAACACACCTACACAATTTAATGAATAGTCTAGCCCACACGAGGATTACAATACAGATGCTGAATACTTACTCACCGCCCCTCACACGAACATGGCTTTTATTTAAACCCATTATCACAGAACACTCGCGAACCGGCTTGACCCCCTAACTAGCCTGAAACTGACCTGGAACGTTTGGGATACACCCAAAACACCCAATCATGCAATAGCACGTCATCGGGTTACATCATCTCAAGGCTAACCTAGCGTACACACCTTTCTCTCCAATTCTATGGAACGTCCCGGAATGTCGAGGGGATGTGAAACGAACTCGAACGTCCCCGTTAATAACAGATGGGGGGGGGGGGGGTGGGGGGGGGAGAGAGAAAGGTTACCTGCAAGACAATGCATGAATTTTTATTTTTTTTCTGAAAGTAATAATAGAGTGAAATTAATAGAGATCTAGATCTAGATCAGCATTTTTTGAAGTGCAGTGAAAAAAAAAAAAGAAACTCTAGACATTTTATGGTTTTACGATATTATTTTATATTTCTAAAATTTTTATTTTTACAGCCTAAAGTGCCAAGAACTGAAGATTTTTTTTTTCTTGACAACCAGAGTGAGATCAACACCAGCAGCGATGAGGCTACAAGTGATAAGGCCACAATAGCCAAATCAAGTTTTCTAAGATATTGACAATTGTGAACATTTTTTCAGCTGTGTGAAATATATTTTTCTTTTGTAAAAGAGTATTCTAATCTATGTGTTGCGTAGTTTATTCGCTTTCATTTTTAAGAAATAGCAGCCTTTTCAAACCTGAGTAGAAAGTATGTGTTATTAGGGATATAGCTCTCGATTCGAATGGTCTAACTCACACTCGGACAAACATTACCAAACACACAAGTAACTAATGAATTAACAATAGTGTATAAGTTGAGTTCAGGCCGGGAGGGCCATCATCTCTATTACAAATACAATTTCGACTGCATATTGAGATATATACATCTAAACATCTACATATATTTGGTGATCAGGTCCATCAATGCACCAAAAGGGACTTTACAATTTCAGGCCAACTCTAATTGGCTAATTCACTGCAAAAGCAATATCAATTTCTTATAATAGCAATCTACAATGGTGGTCTCAATGCATTGAGAGGATTATGATGCACACACTAATTTCAACAGATAATGTTCTAGTCAGAACTAGATAGATAGATCTAGCTCTTTCATACCATCACATTCTAGCTTCCTCTAGGAGGACGGTTTACTTCATTTACAATAATAATGGAATTCATGTGCTGCTGGACGCTGCTCATCTTATGGACAGCGGTTTCTCTCCTCTGCAGGGATGGTCCTGCACATAGATAATTATAGATCTCATATTTAAACGACTTCGAACATACGATTTTCCGATCGTTCTTCTTCTTCTTCTTCTTTTGTAGTTGGTTCGTCTATAAGACGATTCCCCAACTGCACTATAGTATATGCGACTCAACGTCGCTCCTGTCGTTAATTTGATGCCGGAGATGTGAGTAGCGCTGTTATGTAAATGACATGGAGCACAGCTCACTTTGTCCGTACAATTGGATAGTTACTTCGTTCACATGTTCCCATCAGGCTGGAACAGCGCCGAGACACCCCATAGAGAATACAAGTTCCTATCTGCGTCTCCTGAACTTGGGCTCGGAGCTAGTTTATATTGGCCGTTGGCCTCGCCTTAGTGTTGCATCTACTTAAATGTCCGCGCTCCTATTGGCTGTTGGCCCTAGATACCGTTATAATACGTTAGCGCGTCATACCCATAAGTTAGAGCGTTATACACATAAGCATGCGTCATACGCATCTTTCCCCCGCACTGCCCCCTTCAGGGCTACTGACTAGACTAGAGAAGCCTATGTACGTGATTGAATTTTGGAATATAGTAAGACATTCGCTTCATGACAGCAGGGGGAAATCGACTTGCATAATAACGAATTTTCAAAGTGATACACAGATGAAAAATACTGGAAAAAATGTCAACCCACGTTGCAAATTAGATTACTCTGGCTTAAAAAACAAAATCACAAATTTAATAATCGAAGTCTTAATAGTAGTAATTAAATTCGTGTGTACTTCGAACAATGTCTTAAATATATCTAGCTCTAGATCTACCTACATTATAGCCTAGACGTGAAGAGAGTATAAGGATGGACTACGGAATCCGATTATCTGCGAAAAAAAAACAAATTATACATGTAAAAAGGTATGATCAAGTCTGGTAGAAATTGTATTATTAACCCTATTCCCGCACCTGCCGGTATTATGCAACCTGCTTTAGCCTTCAGTCTTGTCCCCTCAACTCAATATAACCTATGATAATTTTCCCAGATCTAGAGATCTCATATGGTTTTATCTCATTACTCAAGAATCCCTCTTGCTCTCTCTTTCTCTCTCTCTCTCTCTCTCTCTCTCTCTCTAACTCTCTCCATCTCTCTCTCTATCTCTCTCTCAGAGTCTGTCTCTCTATCTCTCATTCACTCACTCTCTGTGTCTGTCTCTCTCTTTCTCTCTCTCTCTCTCTCTGTCTGTCTGTCTCTCTCTCTCTCTCTCTCTCTGTCTCTCTGTCTCTCTCTCCCAGCGACCCACCCCCACCCCCATCTCTCTAATTGCTGCATTCTGAAGTCTCCATTGAATTATACACATTTATCACAGTATTTCATAATGTTTATTTTTATCTACGGGATACTTGCCATGTTGACTTCTCGGGCTATACCGGACTGGGGACGTTTGCGGACTACATAAAGGGTTAGGGCAGGCTAGATACATGTGGGCCTAAACAAATTATTTGTTTTAAAATGGTGGAGATAAAGTTAATATAGATCTAGTACATTTCTTTCAAGTTTTACATCATTTCACACTTTTGCCCCATTGGAATGCGTTAGCATGTTTGCTTGAGATCAATGGAATCTGTAATCTTTCCAAAGATATATATATATATATATATATATATATATATGAATAAACCAACCTTGAACCGATGTGCAGGAACTTCCGGTGTACACAAGAAGGTCATGATGTCAGGAAAAGCTAGAGTTATTCTTGAAAAGCGCCTCCACTTGAAATGAGTATAGATATTGGCCAAATTTCTAGCGGGGCACGAATACAATGCGAATTTAATTTAGTGTGCATACGGAATGATAAGTTTTGTTACCGCGGTCAATGGAAATCGACTTGCGCCAAGGCGCATGGAGGCGTACGCGTAATAAAACAGGTTCATGCCAACCGACAAGACTGCACCACGGCGGATTTACACAACAGCTACTGGACACAGTCGTTTCTAGTATCTTTGTTTACGTCAACTTCATGCATACGGCCACAGCACTCGACACCTTGTTCAAGATCAACTTGAACAGTTTACCCATACCTCTCAATCCATCTATCTATCTCTCTCTCTCTCTCTCTCTCTCTCTCTCTCTCTCTCTCTCTCTCTCTCTCTCTCTCTCTCTCTCTCTCTCTCTCTCTCTATCTCTCTCTCTATGAATGTATGTATGTATGTACAAAGAAGATTTGGAGTGCAAGTATGTATGTATGTATGTATGTTTGTATGTATGTATGTATGTATGTATGCATGTATGTATGTATGTATGTATGTATGTATGCTTTAGTGTAGTGCTGTTCTTCCTGCTGTTTTGGGGCCGTGATCCGTCGTAACTGCCGCCGATAACGTAGCCATGGTGAACAAAACTGTGGGCCTAGTCCCTAGGCTCAGAGTGTGTTATAAAAGTGTCATGAGAAGTGGTAGGATAAAACTTATTTCACCTGGAACTCAAGATTTCGACCGGAACTACCAAAATGTCGACCATAACACACTGTTGAATCTGGTGAGTTGGAATCGCTTTATATTTTAACAACGCCCAGCTTTGGGACGAATTCATTATATATGAAAAGGTTGTTCGTATTGCTATCAGCACGAAGCCTACCACCTTTAAACCCCGCTATACTCATCCAGATCCTGACATGTGGTGGAAAATACTGTCTATTCTATCAAGTGTGTTCTACAACAAGGTCAAGGACAGTATCACTTATTACAATCGTAACAAAGAAGTACTAAAGGACACACTCATCAACCCATCAATGTTTGGATCAGATGCAACATCCTTAACCACCAGAGCAACACGTCCTGACATCACGGTTATAGAAAATACTAATAAGAAAGTCCAGATCGTTGAAGTAGCAGTACCATACGACTGTTACATTGATAGATGTTATCAAGGCAAATTTGACAAATATTTCCCATTAGCCATTGAAATCAGTGCTATGGGATACCAATGTGATATAATAGTTTTAATAATTGGAAGTTTGGGAAATGTTCACAGAAGATTTATTACTGGGCTGAAGAAACTAAACATTAACAATTCAGAAAGTAAGTTCATATCTAAGTACTGTAGTATCAGTTCAGTTATTGGATCATTCAAAATCTGGAATAAAAGATGCAGGTCGTATAATAGGAATTATTAACTCTATTTAAAAACATGTTCCAGTTTTGTCCATCCCTTCCATAGAAGAGATAAAGTAAATCCACCCACCATGGCACAATTTCCACTTAGATATAATGTTTCGATATTATATCTGTACAATCTGGATTGTATTCACATGGAAATAAAGAATTTTTATGTATGTATGTATATATATGTGTGTGTTTGTGTGTGTGTGTGTGTGACTGTGTGTGTGTGTGTGTGTGTATGTGTGTAATGTAATGTAATGTAATGTAATGTAATGTAATGTATATATGTATGTATGTATGTATGTATGTATGTATGTATGTATGTATGTATGTATGTATGTATGTATCTATCTATCTGTCTATCTATCTATCTATCTATCTATCTATGTATCTGACGTCACCAAGATGGCGGCTGAACTAGCTGCGCTTTTGTGTAGTGCTGTTCTTCCTGCTGTTTTGGGGCCGTCATCCGTCGTAACTGCCGCCGATAACGTAACCATGGTGACCAGAACTGAGAGCCTAGTCCCTAGGCTCAGAGTGTGTTATAAAAGTGCCATGAGAAGCGGTAGGATAAAACTTATTTCACCTGGAACTCAAGATTTCGACCGGAACTACCAAAATGTCGACCATAACACACTGTTGAATCCGTTGAGTTGGAATCGCTTTAACAACGCCCAGCTTTGGGACGAATTCATTATATATGAAAAGGCTTTTCGTATTGCTATCAGCAAGAAGCCTACCATCTTTAAACCCCGATATGCTCATCCAGATCCTGGCATGTGGTGGAAAATACTGACTATTCTATCAAGTGTGTTCTACAACAAGGTCAAGGACAGTGTGTGCAACAAAAGTAGGCCAGACGGCGAACCTTTCAGTGTAGCGTTTTTGGTACTACCCCAACGCCTATACTAAATCATGCAAGTTATGCCACCACCCCTCGGAAACAGTATGCCATGCATTGATCGGGTGCACGAAATTCAGCGGCATGTACCAAGCAAGACACAACAGAATAATGGACATTACTGAAAGGAAGATCACTTATTACAATCGTAACAAAGAAGTACTAAAGGACACACTCATCAACCCATCAATGTTTGGATCAGATGCAACATCCTTTACCACCAGAGCAACACGTCCTGACATCACAAGACAATACTAATAAGAAAGTCCAGATCGTTGAAGTAGCATTACCATATGACTGTTACATTGATAGATATTTCCCATTAGCCATTGAAATCAGTGCTATGGGATACCAATGTGATATAATAGTTTTAATAATTGGAAGTTTGGGAAATGTTCACAGAAGATTTATTACTGGGCTGAAGAAACTAAACATTAACAATTCAGAAAGTAAGTTCATATCTAAGTACTGTAGTATCAGTTCAGTTATTGGATCATTCAAAATCTGGAATAAAAGATGCAGGTCGTATAATAGGAATTATTAACTCTATTTAAAAACATGTTCCAGTTTTGTCCATCCCTTCCATAGAAGAGATAAAGTAAAGCCACCCACCATGGCACAATTTCCACTTAGATGTAATGTTTCGATATTATATCTGTACAATCTGTATTGTTTCACATGGAAATAAAGAATTTTATCTATCTATCTATCTATCTATCTATCTATCTATCTATCTATCTATCTATCTATCTATCTATCTATCTATCTATCTATCTATCTATCTATCTATCTATCTATCTATCTATCTATCTATCTATCTATTTATCTATTTATCTATCTACGTATCTATCTTTCTATCTATCAGATCATGTCTCAAACGAAACGACGACATTTATGAGAGATAGAAGAGTCTACGGAGAAGGAGAGACATTAAAGTTAACCTGTTGTGCACTCAGCAATCCACCCCCATCATTCACTTGGCTGACCACCAGCGTGAAATACAGAGGTCTGTACAAATTGGAGCCAAAGAGAACCAACTCTTGCAGCTGGATTATCCTTCCTGACCTGGATATATATGACTCTGGCATGTATAGGTGAGTATGTACCTTTTCCAGGTGCGGTGCCTGGGTGTCCCAGCATTCTATTTGAATTGTTATGGAACTCACAACGTAGTCTAAGTTCAAGTGTGCACTGAACGATTTTGATCAGCCAGTTATTTATCAGTAGATGGTGACGTCACGACAAATGATTCCAGTGATTCCAAATGATTCCCGCACCTTCTGACAAAGTACTTTGATCTCACTGAAAGGTCGTGTCATGACGTCATCCAACATTAGACGGTCGACCAGAATCACTTGATGCACGCCGAGGCTTAAGGGTTATTACCCATTCAACACTACCTATGCTCAATCGGTTCAGTTAGACTAAGTTGGCTGACTGGCCTGTCTAAGAGTTAAATCTCGGCCATAATTCATTAATTTGTCATTTTTTTTCTATAACAGACTCACATGCAAAGAGAGTCCTAACATTTCCTTTTCCTACTGACATTGATTTTATGCATTTTTTAAAAATGTTTGCTTGCGACCAGCTGGCAAACAAAACAATTACCATATCGACCACCAGTGGAACAATGGCACTTTGGCAGTGAGATTAATTATATATATATATGGCCTTTAGCGTCTTTACAGACGGTCTTAGCAGCTAGAATATTCACTTTCACTTTGACTGACAGCTTCTCTCGTGGCTTATTCTACCAATGTTTGACCCGAGAGTGCGATGGCAGTGATTGCAGGTCAGTCTTTTGGGTTCACTTTGGCGAGTGTTTTCATTCCGCCTCTGTCGTTTTGTCAGGTATGTTTCTTTTGCCTTGAAGTCTATTGCGAGCGTGCCACTGCGCAATTTTTGTCTCCATCTGCTTCGATCACTTGCAAGGTTCTCCCATTCATTGGGGTCGATGTTGAATGCTTTCATCGTGACCTTGCAAGTGTCTTTGAATCGCAGATGTGGCCTACCTCTGGGTCGGTTGCCAGTAGCAAGTTCCCCGTAGAGAATTTGTCTGGGGATGCGATCATTTTCCATACGGTGGAGATGTCCAAGCCACCGCAGTCTTTTTTTGCCTAGGAGAGCCTGAGTTGATGGAATGTTGGCTCGGCTCAGAACTTCGATATTTGAGATCCTGTCTTGCCACTTGATCTTGAGAATTTTGCGTAGGCAGCGCAGGTGGAAGGAGTTGAGGGATCTTTCATGTTTGGAGTAGGTGGTCCATGTCTCTGAGCCATACAGCAGGGTGCTTAGGACGCAAGTTTGGTACACGAGTACCTTTGTTTTGATGGTCAGCTTGCTATTGTTCCACACCCTTTTTGAGAGTTTGCCAAAAGCTGTGGCCGCCTTTCCTATTCTGGCATTTATTTCAGTTGTTATGTCTGTGCTACCACTGATGGTTGAGCTTAGGTAGCAGAATTTTCCCACTTGCTCCAGAGGAGAGCCATTCAGCATAATTGGGTTGGGGTTTCTCAAGCCTTGTGTCAAAACTACAGTTTTTGAGACACTGATCTTTAGCATGAATTTGTCACAGGCTTTGGCAAGGCTATTGATGAGAGCCTGGAGCGTGGTTTCATCGTGGGCCACGATTGCAGCATCATCTGCGAAGAGGAGCTCTTGTAACATAATATGCTCTGTACGAGATTTTGCTTTTAGTCTGGCAACATTAAAAATGGAGCCGTCCACTCTGGTGTTAATAAGTACTCCACCTGAACATTGACCAAAGGCATTCTTGAGTAGGGCTGCAAAATATATACCAAATAAGGTAGGAGCAAGAACACATCCCTGCTTCACACCGCTGTTTACAGCAAATGAATTGGATGTGCAGCCCTCAAAGTTGACACATGCCCTCATGTCAGTGTGGAAGGATGCAATAAGTTTTAGCAATGTTGGTGGACAGCCTATGGATTTAAGGACTGCATACAGGCCAGATCGGCTTACCGTGTCGAAAGCCTTTGTTAGGTCCACAAAGCATGTTATAAGCGGCCTGTTTTGTTCTCTACATTTTTCTTGGATTTGCCGAAGTGCAAATATCATGTCAATAGTTGATCGTTTGCTTCGAAAGCCACATTGTGTTTCTGGTAAGACTTTTTCCGCCAGTTGTTGAAGGCGGCAGAGGATGACGCGAGCAAAAGCCTTTCCAGTAATGCTGAGGAGGGATATGCCTCGATAGTTGTTGCAGTCGCCTTTGTCTCCTTTGTTCTTGTAAAGTGTGACAATTTTGGCGTCTCTCATATCATGTGGTATCGCGCCTTCTTTCCAACACTGCAGTAACAGATTATACAGGTGTGGTAATAGTGGGCCTTTTAGGTCTTTTAATACCTCTGCAGGAATGTTGTCACTTCCTGTGGCTTTTCCAGCAGACAGGTGATCGATTGCATTGGAAAGCTCGACTAAGGAAGGTTCAGCGTCAAGTTCGGCCATTATTGGCAGTTTTTGGAGGTGTTCCTCAAAATCTGGTGGAATATTTTTCTCAGTTGAATACAACAGAGAGTAATGCTCTACCCACCTATTCAGTTGTTCATTTTTATCTGTGATGGGTTCACCATTTACAGACATAAGTGGGGCGCTTTTGGTGATGATTGGCCCAAGAGCTACTTTCATCTGACTAAAGGCGGTTTTCATATCTCCCTTTTCATTTGCCTCTTGTATGCTGTTACACAAGTCTGTCCAGTATTTGTTGGCGCAACGTCTTACCTCCAGCTGAAGTTTAGCTTTTGCATTTTTCAAACAAGTTTTTGTACTCTGATTGCAATTTTTGTTATACTCATTGAAAGCAGATTTCTTTTGCTCAATGAGAGGTAGGAGAATTTCGCTGTTCTGGGCTACCCAGTCGTTGTTTGAAACTTTATGCTGTCCAAAAGACTTGATGGCACAGTCATGAATTTTTGAACTGAGAGTGTTCCATGTTTCATCTACCGAGTCACATTGGGTGACATTATCCATGCTTTCAGCAAATAACTTTTCAAATGACTTTCTATTTGATTCATCTCTGATTGCTGTTACATTGATCTTAGGGATTGAAGGGGCTTTTGATCTGTATATTTTCTTGGCCGAAATTTTGATTTTGCTGACTACCAGTGCATGGTCGGTGTCACAGTCAGCACTGTGGAGGGAACGAGTTATTTTTATACAGCCCAAACTCTTCCTCCTTGAGAGAATAAGATCTAATTGATGCCAATGGCCAGACCTGGGATGGCGCCATGATGTTCTTTGGCATCTCTTAAGGTCAAAGTACGTGTTTGTAACACATAATGAGTTTACGGAGCATAGCTCCAGAAGGCGCTGCCCGTTTTCGTTGATGTTGCCAATGCCGAAGTGCCCAATGCACTTTGGCCATGCGGAGTGATCTGCTCCCACTCGAGCGTTAAAGTCACCCAGAATTAGCAGGCCTTCGGTGAGAGGGATGTTGTGGAGAGTCCTCTGCAATGCCTCGTAGAAGATGTCTTTGGTTTCGTCAGAGGAGGTAAGTGTTGGGGCATAGACACAGATAATGTTGGTAAAACCAGACCGGGTGTTCAGTCTGAGTGTCATGATGCGTTCTGACACTCCAATTGGAGTTGCGATCGAATTGATAAGGGAGTTTTTTACGGCGAAGCCCACGCCGTGGATTCTCGGCTGTTCGCTGCTAAGGCCCTGCCAGAAGAAGGTGTAGTTTTCTTCTTTGACTGACCCGGAGTCGGGAAGTCGAGTTTCTTGAAGGGCAGCGATGTCGATGTTTAGTAGCTGAAGTTCTCGATCAATAATTTGGGATTTCCTGATGGAGTCAATATTAGTGAGATCTCGCTGTTGCAAGCCTGGGCGCATTGTTCTGACGTTCCAGGTACCAAGTTTTAGTATTTTTCTGTTTTTGCCAGGTGCACACTTTACGTCAGCTTTTTGACTTTTGGTCTAGCTCCAACCACCTTATGAAGCAGGCTGACGTGGCGGAACAACACCCAACTGCCTGGGGGCTGCCCAGGTTACGGCGGGCGGTAGTTGATCAATGCAGCTGAAAGGCCGCTCCCACCGACAGAGGGGACCCCTGGCGCTCATCCGTACGCCAAATGGATTGGGCTTATCACCGGTAACTGCCACCTCCCGTGTTGTGCCCATCCGTAACGGATGGCTGGAGTGTCCTCTCCAAATCGGAAATGGGTGGGCTTATAGAGGAGAGACAGACGCTTGCCAAGCCCGAGCAAACGCCTCCTCGTTTTGCTGCCTTGCCTGGGCTATTTTTAAGAGATGGTGCTTTGCCCAGAGGCACCACCCCTCTCTCTGCTATTCTAGTTAAACCCAAGGGAGAGACCAGGCCAATACATTTGGAACTAGTCCGGCTGCAGGAGATGCTGGAAGCCAGTTTGATGCAGTTCTCCCTGACAACCACCTTCGGGTCTCCACTCCTGATTTTCTGTCTGGGTTTATTCCCATAGCCTTTGCTATCATAGCAACACACAAGGCAGTGGATTAATTAGAGATTTTAAAAAAAAAAAAAATTATAAAAACAAAACCAAATACGAGCATTCTCCTCTTCTTGACTTTACTGTAACAGAGACACCCACACAGAATCTGCCGAAAATCATGTGTTCCTTATTCATAAAAATAATTTCAACTAAAAGAAGGGTGGTTACTCTAAAGGTTCATTGTCCGGAATTTAACTTATCAAGCGCATTACAACGTGCTAAATAGATCATGCATTACAGCTTGGTTGTCTGTTGTCACATTTTCTTAAAGCCCAAATTAGAACTAAAGGGTGCCTGTTTGGTTGAGAAATTAATGGAAAAATCATGACCGTGTGGCCATGATAAGGGAAAATAGTAGTGCACTCAAATATTGCTTGCTGTTTTGTTGTAATGGTGCAGTACAGAATTGTATGTGATCTTTAAGGCACCCAAACAGCACGCTAATGATACGGTTGTAATTAATTATTCAATTGTCATAATATTATCATCTGAGTATCAATTGGGGCTTGCAAAAAGAATTTGAAAAGTTTTCAATTCAATGCAATATTCCTTTACAGGCACAACATGGGTAGCATACTAAAGTGCATGGGAGAATGTTATAGACATCTAAGTATAGGGAAGATATTGGCAGATCTGGGATTATATAATCTATCTGGGGAGGGGGTGCGAGGTGGGACACGGAGAGAAAGAGAGGGGAAGCGGTGAATGGGAGGGCGGAACCATGATGTGCCGGGTAACGGTAATTGCCTTAACTAGTAAATTTGAGGCCTTGCCGGTGTTTGGCACCAGCTACTGATGCAGTTCACATCTGGTACTCAGATCATAACGTGACCAGGGAGAAATGCCTGTATTAAAATGTCAGTTTTCCAAACATTTTTTTAGTGGCCTGGCGACGTCTATTGGTTTTTATTTAAGATTTAAATGCTCTTCAAGAACATTCGATTCAGTGCACTTTTCAATAGCAGGAGCAATGTGCGTAGAACACTAAAACACTGCATATGGCACATGTTCAGTTTGCTTCTTTCTAAAATCGTAACACCTTTATCAAGCACGTGAGTGTCAGGAAAACATGGGGGAATCTGGCTTCACAGAATTTGAGATTAGAGACAGGGAGAGAGGGAAGGAGAAAGAGAGAGAGAGAGAGAGAGAGGGAGAGACGGAAGGAGAACGAGAGAGAGAGAGAGAGAAGGAGAAAGAGAGAGAGAGAGAGAGAGACGGAAGGAGAAAGAGAGAGAGAGAGAGAGATTGAAAGAGAGAAAGAAAGTGTATAGGAGAAAGCGAAATAGACAAACAGACAGACTGACTGGCAGACGGACAGACAGACAGACAGAGACAGAGAAAGAGAGGGAAAGACGGAGTGGATGGTGTGGAGGAGATGGTGGTGGAAACAGTTTTATCCAGGTCAAGGCCGGGTGCCTCATCAAATACTATTGTTTTAAAATTGGTGCACATTGAAATTCACGATTGTGTTCACAGCTGTCTCGCCAGCAGTATCATGTTCAATGAAGAATTGACTATTCCCAAAACTATGAAACTCTTCGTTGCTCCAAAGGAGACACAAGGTGAGTGAATGATTGCATGAGAATTGACATGGCTGGTGAGGGGACACTTGATTTCTGTGGGAGGAGAGAGAATAAACGTTTGTCTGGGTATTATTTAATGAGTAAACAACAGTTAGACGGACAGGCAGGCAGACAGACTTATGGATAGATACATAGGCAGTTAGATAAATAGATAGATAGATAGATAGATAGACAGATAGATAGATAGATAGATAGATAGATAGATAGATAGATATATAGATAGATAGATAGATAGATAGATAGATAGACAGACAGACAGACTGACAGAAAGACAGGAAAACAGAGAGCCAGACAGACGGACAGTCAGGCAGATAGCTAGATAGATAGATAGATAGATAGATAGATAGATAGATAGATAGATAGATAGATAGATAGATAGATAGATAGATAGATAGATAGATGGACGGACGGAAAGACAGACAGACAGACAGACAGACAGACAGATAGGCAGATAGATAGATAGATAGATAGATAGATAGATAGATAGATAGATAGATAGATAGATAGATAGATAGATAGATAGATAGATAGCTAGATAGATAGATAGACAGCATTTTTCAAAAATATGTATGATGTCTCTGGATTCTACGTTCTTGAATATCTTGTAAATGCAGGCCCATCATTGAAAAATCCTTTCATGAATACCTTCATGATTGGAAAGTCCCCAATGTCATCTGTGCTTACAACTGAAAGCACTTTAACAGCGATACTGGCACTGTGGCCCTACCCTTTTCCAAATAAAATTTATGAGTAAGATAGTCCGATTTCTTAGTAATGTCTGTAACTGAGTGACTCCAGTGTTTCTGATGTCGAAAGAATATCCATAGTTAAATATAGGATCCATTTTATTTTACGGTCACCTTCCTCTAGGATTCTATGTTAACTAATGTAAGGACTCCATCGAGTTACTCAGTCGGCAAACAGATTATGTAGATCTAGATAGAAAATAACTCACAAATGGCACAGTAACACCCGCATGGCCCGTGCATAAGGCAGAGGGCACAGTAACACATGCCTGCAAACTTTGAAACGCCACGGGAAGTTTAAAGTCGAAACAAAACAAAGGCAGGAGGAAGGCCATCGTTGTTGAGGAGAAAGCATTATTCGATTTTTTTAGGCCTATTTTCATTTATTACCAAATTACGATACTTCGCTTTCATGTCAAAGAAATAGACATGGCACCAAAAAGAACTATCTTTCAAGTGCAATTTTTTCAGGTCTGGGCATTTCTTCCTCGCAGCAGTGGATTTTTTTTCCTTGCTGTTTTTTTATATAGATATAGATTCTGAATGTTTTACACGAAAACCTCTTGCCTTTGAGCGGCTCTTGATAAACTGCATGCTATCATCAGAAATGTTACCCAACTCACAGTGTGGGAGGACCCCCAGCCCCCTCACACCCCCCCCCCTCCCCGACTGTGTGGCATGCGAAACATAATTGTTGGAACTGAATGTGTAAACTCCCTGCATATCCGAAGAAGGCACTGATTGTGCCCACGGATCCATGAAAGAATTATTTTATGACATGGACCCGCAACGCATCCAATCCTTTCTGAGAGAGGCTAAGATCTACAACTTGATTTAAACAATTTTATACCCATTTACAAACCTTTTTCCACATCTCTACAAAATAACTTTTGAGAAATTTACCAAAGTGATAGAATTTTATAAATGTATTTAATTCTATTGTTAAACTTAAAAGCTCTGAATACGAAACTTTAATAAAGAACATGTACCCAAATACATGTAGACCGTGAAGGGCGCAAAGTGGCCGTTATATTGATGAGCCGCCGTAAACCCCAAATTGAACCTCAAACATAAACCAAACAACAGCTTCTCTTCAATATCTATTCGTTGAGTGCCAGTATCGAACTCATTTACATGAAGACGGGTAAAAATTGTTTTGAAGTTTGAAAAATAGATCGAACAGAATAGAGTAGAATGGAAAAACAGTAATTCTTTACTGCTTGGCAAGATTCAGAGCGTACAGAGAATTTCGTTCAGTGAACACCTGGTAACATGTTGCCTAAACCCTCTCGTGATCTAACAGTTCAATTATATGGGCATTTTGTGAATTTTTTCTCCTCGATCGCATTAAATTATATGCTCTTGTGTAGCCTATTTGGTAACTTTTTTCACCTCTTCCATGTCAAATAACCCACAGAAGGGTTGAGTGACTTTTGGGGCCTGTTGGTATCAACTGGTGTTGCTTGTATCTTTTATTCATGTATAATAGATCTTACTGTTCTCTTTCATGCCATTTTATGGTCTCATTGATTGTCATTTCCCTGAACCATTGGTTAGTTTACTAATGATTGTCAACGACATGACAATAGCAAACCCTTTCTTTGTTCTAGGATCCACCACGGTCAAGGAGAATACAACTGAATATGAACGTGTACAGGACCCTAAGAAAAGTGAGTACATAATCCCTTCATATGTGTTTTGAGATGACAATAATGGAGGTACAAGTGTGTGTGGTCCTGATTTATGGTAGCATTGATTTCAACAGTACATCAAAGTCAATCATGTCAAAATCAATATTTTATGGATCATCAAAAAACAAAAAAAAACCGGAGAGGGGGCCGCCAAAATAAAAACTGCAGAACTGAAATGTCTGAGAAAATCTCGGGGATTAGGATGGGGGGGGGGGGGGTGGGGGGGGGGATCTCAGTGATAAACAGATTAAAGATGGGTCTGACACCAGTACTATGATGGTGTGTGCTGAAACAGCAAGTAAAATGGTTCGGACGTAAGAATGCACTGTCTCATATGGCAAAAGACCTAACAGACAATGGCAGAAACCCCAGAGGACGACCACACAGACGATGGAGTGATGCCCTAATAGAGACCGAGGAAAGCTGGCAAGTTACACGCACGCCCCCCCCCCCCTCCCCCGACCCCCCAATGTATTCCTGGTGTCTCACGGTTGTGGACAGACACACACAATAAATGGTTGCAAACATGACACTTGTCCATAAGCAGTTTTAAGACCTCAATAAGTTCGTCTGGGTTCAGCTCGGCAGTCGTAGTCATATGACTCAAATGAATGTATGCTGCAGTTACCCAACAAAATGTAAAATTCCAACAAAGTAAAAACATTTGCCTCCAACTCTATAATGCTGGACCTCATTTTGATAATTTTTTTTTTCATTCATGTTCTGTTTATAACGTCTTCTTGTGTGTATCCACACCTAGCTCTCGTGTGACTCACCGCTTGTCAGTTTCCATTTAATTTTGTAAGACTCCTGTAGGACTGTATATCCCAACAAGACAGCGATAGGGTAGAAATGGGGGGTGGGGGGTGGGGGGGAGGGGAGTTAAGAAGAAGAAGGAGACGTTAAAGAAATACGTACACGAAGGTAAACGTTTCCGTATGATATTTATTGTAGAATACATTTTTTTTTCAATACTTGCGCCACCACCATATTTGCGATATTCTTTTTCCACTTTCCTTTCATTAATATGTAATGTTATTTCCTCATTATTGGGTGGTTGGTTCGCGATTCTAATAGGTTCTCCTTCTGGTCTATCGGTCTGCAATATTCTGTCAATCTTCTTGCTTTTTCCTGGCACAATGTGGCAGTTGTTGTGTCGACGCTCTTTCTCCAAATTCCAACTAGAGATCTTTGTTATTACTAAGTCTTACTTTTACTGCGAACACTTGCAATATTTTTCTTCACTGTGTTTAAAAACCACAGCATTTATCATTGCACACATCTGCAAAATTCATCCCTTGTGTGAGCACCCCCATGGCTCTCGTTTTCGATTTTTAAAATCGCTGATAACGCAAGGAGGAGCTCGGTTGGAGTGGTTATGATGCAGAATGGGATAACCTAACAAAAAAGCTATGTAGGCTGACCTGTTAGTTGGTTCGTCTGCTATGTGCTCTAGCGAGTGAAGGCTACTTGGAGAGAAATATATGCCCGCATTATCCTACACCATGCTTACAAAAGATTAGGCTTAGGCTGTGTAAATGGCTATTTTCAGAGAAAGGTTTGAGCATGTATGCGATTGTCTTTCCGATTTTGACCACATTGCTGGGGACGGCACTAGCATTTGTGTGTTTCCAGAGAGGACGAACGCCTGCAGCAAATTATTGTCGGTAGGAGGACCACGAAGGCGAAGAAGGTAAGGATTTGTGTATATATGTTTGTTTGTGTGTGTCTTAGTATGTGTACATCGTTTATCTATCTATCTATCTATCTATCTATCTATCTATCTATCTATCTATCTATCTATCTATCTATCTATCTATCTATCTATCTATCTATCTATCTATCTATCTATCTATCTATCTATCTATCTATCTATCTATCTATCTATCTATCTATCAATCTATCTCTCTATTTATCTATCTCTCTATCTATTTCTATTGTTATGATCGTGGGTTTAGCACTTTACTAAGGGAATATACTACGACTGCAATTAAGAGGGGCTAAACCACTCTCACAAACATACTAAATACTAAATAACGAAATGGGTAAATTTTAACGGCCAGGCCTGCAGGGCCACAACTATTTAATCACGATAATTAAACAAGGATTCAATATCAGTAGCAATTCAATATAGCTCTAAGGTAGATCTAACTCTAGGTCTGTAATCTAAACTAGGTACTTTCATACATAATTCCCCCACTGCATTAATAACCCCTTATCTATTATTTAAAAAAAACTCGCTTTTTTTGTAAAAGCCGTAGCTCGGCTATCTGTGCACCAACCGAGCTCAAATTTTTCATACACATTTCTTTTGGTCTGAAGTTGATTCCTTGCTACACTCATTGCTGAACACTCTCCGTAAGTATTTTTTTGAACTACGCAAATTTGCATTTGTTCCAAATAAATACCATCCGGGCGTGAGTTTTTATGTGGCATGACGTCACTGAATTTGCGGTCCACCGTGCGATCTCAAAATCCGGTTCCCCAAATTTGAAACCGTGCTTCCGAGTCCATCCATAACATTCGTGGTTCTTGCTGCACTTTGCTGTGCCAACGGTCAAGTAATGCTCCCTCCATTACAGCCACCCCCAGACCTACTCACAACACTTTTCAATCCCCCCCCCCCGCGAATTTCGCGGGTTCAATACTTGTAATATATATATATATATAGACTACCACTAGTAATACATTCCGTCACAAGGAAGTTATTTGCCTTACAAGCCAGGGGCTTGAACTTGGCAATAGTTCATAAGTACACAAACTTCAGATGGTATAAAAATGTGATATCCTGGCAAATCCCAGTCTCACAAGGCAATAATTTAAGTTTACAAATTATAACTGTCTAAATCTCCGAAGAGATACAGTCATGGTTAATTCCATTCGTTCAAAATAATATTCCACATTCTCTGTCAAAGATAAATACACTGGATCGCTGTTCTCGTCAATCTAGATCTGATTCTGCCATTGCAGGTGGACATTCCTGATATTATCTTATGTCGTGATGAAATATTAGGTCATACCATTGTCCTGACCGTGAAGGTCAGAAAAATCCAATTTAAGCGTACATATCGTTGTACATTGGACCTGGGCTTTCTTCTCACTTTAGCCCCTTGCATCAAGTACGATACATTATGGTTGGTCCACTGAAACTAGTTGGTCCACAAACATTTACTCCTCTCGCGGAAATGTTGAAAGAGCGGAGACACCTTCGCGGTAGGATATAGTCGTCTCGTTCTGCCGGATTTTCTAGCTGCAGGTCCTAATATAATATTCCATCGATGTTAGTTTGCAAACTCGACATCCCCCCGGCCGATTGGACAGTTCTCCAACGGCTGACCATGTGATGCATGAAAACACCGCCTCCTTTCTATTCCAGCCCGAACCGATTATCTATGCTGTGGGAAAAATAGCCCGCCCCCCACGTTTCCAGACTTTTCTCTCGTTACATTCATAACCGAAGTCAACTGGTTCGTAGGAAGTTGTAATTCCCCACAGCTCAGCTCCCACTATTAACATTAGCCCACGGGTCAGCTAAGTGCGCAAAACAATTGCAATATCAATATCACCCTTCACCTAGTAGAAGTTGCCTCGTAGTAACTGTGTTATCTCTCTTCCACCGCTGAGCGGGTGCCGTCCTATTGAACCCACTAAGGTGTTTTACCTTGTGTCAGAAAATTTCGAACTAAGTGAATCACGACATATATCATTCTATATCTATCTATCTATCTATCTATCTATCTATCTATCTATCTATCTATCTATCTATCTATCTATCTATCTATCTATCTATCTATCTATCTATCTATCTATCTATCTATCTATCTATCTATCTATCTGTGTAATCTGTCTCTGTGTCTGTCTGTCTGTCTTTCTATCTGGAACAGAATTAATTATAGTGCAAGCCTCACAATTTTTTAAAATAATCTGCTGCGTCACGACTGTTTTATTATACAAGTCAAACAGATTTTGCGACTGTTCCCTGCTATCCAAGTTTGGGTGGTATTCAATGTGAAAAAAAGTATTTGTCTACTCCAAAGCAAGAGTTGCACATTTGGTGAAAAATATTCATGTATATACTTCATATTTTAGAAACATTTATTTTTTTTTTTGGTTAATAAATGAAAATTATTTAATATCCTGAATGGTTGGAGAAATCATGTCTGCGTTCATTGAAGAAAATAACCCCTTGGGTATGCCACTGCAAGAACTTCAAGATTTATTGGGTTTTTTTTTTTCTTTATTTTGCTATGTATTGTCTCTCCCCCCATCCCCACCCCCACCCGTACCCCTCCGACACCGCACCCTCCGACCGCCCCATCTTCAAAATCTTCGCTCCCACTCTGTGACAGGCATTTTTTTTTTTTTTTACTAATCATTGATTTAGTAAGGATAAGCTCGGATGGGATGGTTTCGTTATGGTGAAGAATGTAATAATATAACTACACTGACCTGGTTTAAATACTGTCGGGTACTTATGGAAAGTTATTTTTTTTTAAATCTGAGCAATAAATGCAGAGTTTATAATATTATTTTCTTCACTCAGTGCCTGACCTCCAGATTGGTCGAAATGGGTGAATGACATATCAGTGAACTTTATCCTGAGAGACGTGTGAGCCGGGTGTTCAGCTCATGAAGAAAGAAGGTGATCGTGACCTCAAAGACGACTTACTTGTGATCGTGACCTTAAATTAAGCCTACATTGTGATCGTGACCTTAAATTAAGCTACATTGTGGTCGTGACCTTGGAAGAATCTTACATTGGGATTGTGACCTCAAAAAGAGCTACTGGGATCGTTAACATAGAGAAAACTTACTATGCTGGTGATCTTAAGAAATAGCTGACAAATGATCGTAACACTAAGACGTCGTATCGATGTTCATGTCAAACTAACAGTAAGACATCTCTCTTATTTTTTTTTCTTCACTGTGGTACAATATGTTTACCTATGTCATTGTTTCTTTTATCAAGGCAAAAGTCCAGAGGCCTGTATCATCTGGTTATTACTTGCTTTGAAGATATAATATATTAGAACAGCCCATATTCCCCAGTATTGACCTATAAAGCTTGAGTTTACTCATCACAAAAACTGGATTTATTTCCTATTATTGTTGTTGGCCAATAAAAAAAATTGCACTGACTTATAGACGTTCTCCAATAAAAATAGGTTTGTGAAAACAACTGTGTCCTTGGTGAAACGATAGATTAAAACCTTTTTTGTCTAAATGTGTGTCCATGTGTTAATTAACTTACTCATAACATTCTGCTATGTACACCCTGCTGTTTTCTTTATGGTTCACTGATATAACAAATGTTGGCCCAAGTTACTATTCACAGGGAAAATATTCATGGATGCATGGGAGAGATAAAAAGCCTTTGGACATGTCTATGTTAAGAAAAAAAATAGAATAATTAAAACATTTATAGAAACAAATTAATAAGGAGCCGTGAAAAAAAATTGCGCTATTCATTGCATCGGAACAGAAAACTAGCTAACAGGATTGATGACTTCAAAAAAATAGACAACTGTAGACCAACACCACCTTAAATTAATATGGGTATGTCTAAGCAACTCTGTTTTGCCCCGTCATCTTGTCTCCCATTTGTCTCCATCTCTCGCCTCACTCTCCTTCCTTACCCCTCCGCCTCCCTCTTTCCCCTTCCTTCTCTCTTTCTCTCTCTCTCTCTCTCTCTCTTCCTCTCAACCAAAAATACATTCAAAATGTTTAATTTTTTTGCCTTCGCATCCAATCTTTGCTGGCAAACGCCTAAATCTGACCGTATGAAGTGGAAGATTACCTATGTCCTGCCATCAAACCATAGTTAACATATAAACATAACATTATTTTAGATCTTGCCTCATAATAATAATATCTCAAGAACAACAAGGTGCCTGGAAGCTACGAACAAATCGTCCCCCAGAACACGCACTAGGGTAACCGACATTTCGGCCGCAATCGAGTTAGAACCAACATGCGATTACTTGTGATGTTTTCTAGTTTCTTTCTACTTGGGAAATCGATTTTAGCATTATTTTCAATCACAGAAAAGTGTCCATTCAGCAGATACCATGATCATATCCATTTCACGCGATAAAACGGAAGCACATGTTGCACCATTCACTCAAATACTGCTTGACATGGAGCGCATTATGCGCGGTTGTAACGTTCTAAAAAGTTCCTGTTACTAGATTTCATGACAAGACTTCGTCACCCTTTCTGTGGTGCCTTCAAATCATTGCCATTGACAAATCTCCGTCCAAGATAAAGTATTAAAAAATATATAATAACAATAAAAAAAGTACTTAGTAGAACAACCATAAATTAGGCCCCGGGCAAAGCATCTTCCCAATACAACTTTTTCTTTTTGCCCGTTTTTGACATCTCTTCCCAATAGTTTATTCTACTATTAATATTAGTATTATTACTGTGTAGAAAACTACTTAAAAAAAAAAAATAAAGATCACAATAGAATCATGAATAGGCCTAACTCCCTAAGGAAGATTTGACTTGTGGAAAAGGAAGCGACTACCGTTTCAAACTCCACTTAAATAGTAAGTAAAACATCTGCCAATACGATTTTTAGCAGACGTCTAGGAATAAGCGTGGCCTTCTGCAGTCGATTTTTAACCGTTGAAAAGTAGGACACGAACAGAAATAACATTTGTTGTCTGCACAAGTGTCAGTGTCACACACAATATCAGTTAACCTTACTTACCGACTGTCATTAAGGATTCCTCACCAAAACCCAGCTATCTGTAACAGGCATACAAAGTAAGTTACTAAAATTAATAATGCACAATAATATGATACATGTATTTAATCTGTACAGACACGATGTGTTTCTTCCTTCTACGACATCTAAGTCATATGCATAATGTGTGAAATAATCATTACGATTGAATTATATTACTCTTTGGGTCAGCTAAACCAGCGTGCCCGAAAGAGCTAAAATATGCTCGCTTCAGTATATCTCTCTTTATGTCCAACTTTATAGGAATGGAACAAAAAGAAAAAGTAAAAAAAAAAAAAAAAGTTCCTTTTTGCCGTGATTATAAATTAGATTGGTATTACATTCACTTCCAGTTACTTGAATTACGACTCACATATTAACTAACGTGATTTGACAAAACGCCTTTTTCCAAAAAATGCTGTTTCGAGAAAATCGCGATTTAGTTTTGCGGTCTCTAAATTTAAATCTAGCAAACACAATGCAATTTTTCTAGACTGAAGTGACACGTTATGATGTCATTTAACTTTGTATAAAGTTTTATTTTAATTGGTGCTGAATTAATTAAACTGTGATGAAAAAGGCGTTTTGTCGAATCAATGCCCAATCGTAAAATGCCTTTTTTCAGAAAAAAAGGCGTTTTGTCGCATCAGACCTAATCACACAAACGCCTTGCTGAAGAGATAGGCATTGCTCTGATTATGTTTGATACGACAAAACGCCTTTTTTGTTCAGAGAGGGCATTGTTTCGCCTTTTTCTGTCCAATGACATGTTCAAAAACTCGGTTCCAAGTAAAAACTCTTCTGTGTCAGACCAAAAAACGCGTTTGCTGACGGCTGTTCCTGTTTCATCCATAAAACGACACTGCTTTCTTTTTCCTGATGGGTCTAGTTTAATGCGATGACTGAATAGCCAGTTTCTTTGCTCGTTGTAGGTATGATTCAAGTATTCTTGATGAATAGCAAAAGCATTGTCGGTGTCCGATTTTTTCCAAACAATGGTTGTGGCAGTTGAAATTTTCTAATATTGGGTGTTTGGTTTTCTGAGACCAAGGTTCTCTCTCCTTTCTTGCTGTCGTACAAGCCGACATTGGTCATGGAGTGGTAGGTAACGGTTAGATCGGAGGCGGGGATAGTTCGACGAGCACTCACAGATATGACGAACTTGCAGACAAAGAGTATCCAATGGAAACATCTGATTGTTCAAGTTGGGAATGATGAATACCGGCAAGCACATCTAAAAGTTACTGTGTTGCACTCTGCGTTGGTTGTTCTTCAATCCCGTCAATGGAATCTTTTGGAGGGGAAGATAACAGAATGATCGGGTTGTGAGATGTCCAAACATTCAATGGGGTGATGTTCAGGGTGAATGCTGGATGAACAAGAACAATCAAATCGTGCCCCAGAGGGAGCAGTAGCAGCAGGAGTTGACACAGAAGTAGGAGAAAGTTCACTATTCTGTTTCTCGTTGTCTGATGCAACGTCACCATCAGAACTATCCGAAGTAAATGGATTCTCTACACTGTCACTGTCATCTGATGACAAGTCCTTGGAGTGAGTAGGCACAGCATGTTGAACTGGGACGTCAATAAAAATGAGTAGGCGACGAACAGGTTTGGCTGTCAAAGGCCTTGAAATCTGAGGATCTGGGGGACCATCAGTGTCCTCCATACCATAGAAGGCTGGCACTTTGGGTGATTCTGCTTACTCTTGTTCTGCCTTGTGACGCTTTACCAACGGACCTTCATCACAGCTGCCACTTGAATCTGAGTGCGGCCGAATTATTTTCCTGTTGGATTAAACAAACAAAAGTTGCATGGCTGAATTCTTATTTTGATTGGTTTGAAGAAAAAAATACGACAAAGTGACCAGTAACAACTATATACAGTAATTTGCAGCAATGATAAAGGCATAACGAATGAGGTCAAAGCTAAACATGAATAAAACATGTACTCTGCAAATGTCATCTCAATATCAATGAAAACAAAAACGAGCATGGTTATGGTATAACTGGAATTATTTTTTCCAGAAATTCATTGATGATTTATGAACATTCATGCCATTATTGGATACAGAGAGCTAGTTGCCTGTTTCACGATATGTCTAAATGTTCAAGGCATTTGAAAAATGATGATGACTATGATTTTTCTTTCGCTGTCACAAGAACCAGCAGAGGCTCAAAACTTCGTATGGATACATCACGTTCATTACTAGCTACAAGTCTGTGCCCTGATGTTCAGACACATGAAATGTACAAACGTAACAGAAGAAGAAGAAAAATTAACTTATTGCTTAATGAGCTCCTTTAAAACTCCTGAGGATTCATGGGAAGAGAGATGGTGATGCTGTGAATGCAGTTGGGCAGAGGGAGAGAGATTTCACCTTGAAGTTAAATCTGGAACTGCCTTAGTTTTCAAAATTCTGCTGCTTATAAAGTCTCGCGACAAGAAAAGTTGAGTAATAATTGGAACAACTACGTCCCCGACTTTGACCGAAGATTCTGGCCCTCACTGGAACATCAAACGACATCGTGGATCACAGAACTTCCGATGATGGTCAAGGGATGACCTCGGTGGGGGAAAATACCGTTAGATTCGATGATCGTCTGTGCGTGACCCAGCGGAGAAAGTTAGGCAATGTTACGTAGACAAGGACAAGGAGACGGTCTTTGGTTTGAGAGGTACTAAAACCAATTTTGGATGATCGTTATACACAAAAATGTTAACAATGTTAACGACACTTAATACAATGCAGGTAGTTATTGAGTTAAATGAAGATTTGTGAGAGACAAAAATTGTCAGAAGAAAGTTTTATTGAACTCAAGACAGCCTAATGTAATAGGATAATGAAAGGAAGACTGGACTGAATGATTACCAGGGAGGTTTCTTAATGAAAAGATCCAGGCCCCTGTTGTCCCAGTAACAAATCATGTAGACAAAAAGCCTTTTATTTTACTTATGTAACGACGGTTTTGCAAGGTAAAGGCGTTTTGTCATCTCACTCAGCCTCAGGCCAACGAATATATTTCGAAAAAAAGGCGTTTTGTTAAATTAAAGGCGTTTTGTCATCTCACTCGGACTCAGGCGAACGCCTTTATTTCGAAAAAAAGGCGTTCTGTCAAATTAAAGGCGTTTTGTCGCGTTTCAGCAGACAAACAGGTGTTTTGAAAAAAAGGTTGTTTTAAAATAATTTTAAAATGGCTAAGCTTTTTCAAAACCTGATAAGTTCATAAGATGAGGATTGTTGATGAGAATCAGATAATGAAAAAAAAAAAATTCGCGCCAAAATGAAAAAAGGCGTTTTGTCAAATGACGTTAGTTAAGTGAAGATCATCTCTATTGTTCCTTTTTTTTTTAAACCTCAGTTGGTTTTCCTAATATAAACCTAACCCAGCACAAACCCTACCCCTTCGCACGATTCAGACACACGATATTACTTACTAGCCCCGCCAGTTTCCGCTTCTAACACTAATTTCTGGGTGAGGCAGGCAAGCAAATTATTTATACAGACTGAAATACATTTAATTTGGTGTATTTTTAACATTAAAAAAAAAAAAAAAAAGGAACACACAGGCACATATACGCATGCGCTCAGACATACACACAACATACACGAACGAAAAGCAGGTTAAAAAAGAAAGTAATACGAGTAAATTAAAGTCACACATATTTTATGAGGGACAAATACTGGGCATATGATGACTGTTATAATGGCTATCAAACGATCCGCTGACTAAAAGATGATACACACATAAAATTATTGTGATATAAATTGGGGCAGTTCAAGATGAGGCAACCTTGCCCTCCCCTTCTTCTCTCTCTCTATCTCTTTCCCTCCATCTTTTTCTCCATTATCATTCTCCCCTTTTTACCACATGACCAGTGTTCAAAGTGGTAAACAAATTAGTCTCTTAGTCTTATAAGTCATCGAAATTCAACCATAATAAATGATTATAATATATTATTATTAAGCTATTAACACACATGCAAATCATTGTTAATGAACTTTTTTCTTTTATTAACAGACCCAGGAAGACCCCTTAGGATTAAGTTGGACACTTTGCAATACATACAATGACTTCATTTGCATAGGAATGAAACTCTGCAACATAACATTTTTGTGAATGACAACATATCAAAATGAAGTTATTTAGCTTGGTTAACATAATCACTTCCACATTTAGGTAATAGTACTTGGGCGTCTTTCACGAAGGTAACAAATTGGATGTCGCATTGTAACGTTATAAAAACAAAAACCTGAAACAAAAGCAATGTCAAGTCAGCTAAAAATGCATTTTTAAAAATTTATTATGCAGGTCATGATCCAAATCTGCTAAATATGGAGGGCCTGGCCTTCGCCCCAGCCAATGAAAAGGCTCAATTTATTGCTCCGTTTACGTTGTGGACCAATCCGTGAAATAGAAGCGAGGTGAAGGTCAGAGTTACAGGCAGCCTAATTTGTTTTACTACAGCAGTGCCAACTGTATAGTGATAATGTATGTTTGTGTAGAAGGGAAACGGATGCCTCAGGCCAGTTTACCTTGACCTGGACTCCCCCACCCCCCATTCTTCTCTTTCTATATCTCTCTCCCTTGACCTTTTCCCCCTTTATTAGTTTTCTTACTGGCAATCAGTTTTTTTATTACTAATATTAGGCAGTTCAGTGAAAAAAATTCAAATGTCACCAACGACTATGACACTATGCTCAAAACAATAGTCTTGATCCACTGATTACAAAGCTTTTTGAATTTTAAAAATATCTCATTTCTTGCAAAGTTATGATTTTTTTTCTTCTATATATTCATTTCTGGCTTAATTTTAGCACTAACAGCTGTAACAGGATGGGGCGACCAACGCTGGCGGTCGGCAGGGGACGCTACCCACAATTTCTAGGTTATTGGATACAAACTAACGCCGTTGAATACAATTACAAAGAAGTATTTTTGTGCGAAGGCCAGCGCCTTGTTCAGTTGTTGCTTGATTAAATTAACTGAACTTTTACCATATTCGGGAGAAAAGGTCATTGAAAATATTTAAGTGAAGTTTCAAAAACATAAGACAAGTAGATTGTATACATTCGCACATTCAAAATTGACCTTATTTTTTAATCAAAATATCTCTGGAAGTGGATCCACAGAGTATAGATTTAAGGTAGGTTTCCATGTGTACGTAATGCGTAATGCGCAATGCGTGATACGTGATGCGTAAACCACGTTTACATGGACATTTAACTTAAGTGTATCCATGTGTGCGTGATGCGTGATGCGTATTCGAACGATCGAGCCATCGTTCGAATACGCATCACGCAGCGATACGGACACCGGAAGCTAGAAATTCCCGCCAGATTTCCCAAAAATACATGTTTCTGCACGTGTGTTTTCGACAAGCTGTCGCTCAAGACCCACTATACCAAGACGGTGCAATCGATCGTTAAATACAAAGGTGAAGAGTTCCGCCGCGTGCGTTGTCTGCTAGAATGACCCAGCGCATAGGTGTGCTCAGTCATGGCTCGGCTAGCAAAGATTTAATGGTGGCATGAAATAAACAGTGATATTTTCTTTATGTCCCATTGGATGAGATGAGCTTATATATGCAAACTTTGAATGGAGTTCTTACATATTAAAACCAAAGGGGAGCTGTACATCTTCTAATCTTATGAAAAAGTGTAGGGATTACCAAGTATCATAAAAACCACAGAAAAACTGTGGGGTCGCAGCAGGGCTATAAGCAAAGTCAAAATTGAGCAAAAAGAAAAGGTTGTATGTTGCGAAGCCCCGCGTGAGAAATAAAACCCAAACAGTACAAAGCAAACTAAAGAGAAGACAGAAAATGCATAAATTTTCGGCTTTCGCCTTTGTCAAGTGAAAAAAAACAACAAAAAAACGAACAATAAAATACTTCAACAGGAACGAAGTGAAACAGTTTACTTAGCTGCGAGTTCTTGCTTCTTTAGCAGCACCAAAGCACGTCCGTCCGCCAAAAGCATGGAAGCAGGAACTGACGCAATTGGTTAGTAACCAAGATGAAGGCGCCATATAGTGCCTCACAGCACAAGACAGGGATTACCAAGGTAGCAGAACAAGAGGAATGAAGTAGGAAAAAAGATCAGATGGGCCATTATTTAAATGATTATAGCAAATAAATGGCTATAAAACACAAACTTTGAATGAAGTTCTCATATAATTATATCAGACCAAAGAGGAAATTTACATCTAATTTCATGAAAAAGTGTAGAGATAACCAGGGTGGCAGAAAACTATTAATAAAGTAGGAAAAGTGACCAGATGGGCGATTGGAAAAAAATAATAAAAATCACCAAAATGCAGCCGCAGTATTCTGATGATAATGAACGTTGAAAAAATGTTACTCATGTTGCAGCTTCTTCAGTTTTCCAACTTTCTTTCCCGAAATTTTCTGTTTTGGGGCAATATTTCTGATTGAATTTCTATTGCTTGAAGATTAATAAGGAAAAAGGAAAGAAACAAACAAACAACAACAAAACACTTCCTTTAAAACTTAAAAGAAATTCGGGATGATCAAGTGGAAAAGTTCATTCACATTATCATAATTATTGATTGTACGAATGGGATTCCTTATCTTTGATAAAGTTTATCAGTATTTGATCGATGACGTTTTACGGCTTCCTCAAACAAACAAAAGACGATGCCCTTATACCGAAAGTTGAATTAGCAATTAGATTTTTACCCCTCTCCCTCTTCACAAGCACAAAGCAGCGAAGGGAGAACACCCAAGAAAAAGATGAAGACGAGGCGTTTCTGGAGCCGTACTGTTACCGATTAAAGAAACTGCCCAAGGATGTGAAAGGTGTGGTGCAATTAAAAATTGCAGAGTTATTTTTTAACGCAGAGAACCGGCATCTACCACTCCAGCCAATCATGCCCCTGCCGCCACTGTCACAGCCAATGCAACCCCTTGAAACTCCAGGGCAGCTTCCAATGGATTGGCTTCGACCACAATTATACATCCCAAATACTCAGCAGCGTGCTCCCTATCTTGGCGGGACATCTGATGTTATTGCGTTAGCCATGAAAGAGTTGCAGTAATGATTCATTTTCTTTCATTTAATATGTTCACCTTGTTTGCTTTAATAAAGAAATGTTGTATTTAAAAGTAAAATATCTCAACGTATACAATATGTTGTTGTTGTTGTCACTTACCTTATGCAAAGTACCAGTCGCTCCTTCGGACCAATCTCTTCTCTTGTTAGGTTTATTTTCGTCAGATGAGGTCCTATATGGAACAAAACTGCTGTAGTTGTTCTCTGGTCAAGCGAAAATACTGATGGAATCGTTCTGAATCCATTTCTAATTCTTCAACAAGATGGTGGTACACACCAAACTTTTTCCTTTGTTGCAATATTTCATGAACCCACCACCTGTGTTGTCTTTTCCTGGTTCTCTTAAGATAGTAATACAAAAGTCCCAAAGTTGCAATGTCTTCAAACTCCTCTTCCTGTTTCCTGGCATATCTAGACAAGCAAGGAGCAATAGCTCTATGAATACCAAACTGTGGTGTGCTCAGAACCAAAAAGGACAAACGGACGGATCACGAACATATATATACACGCACACATGGAAAAGGGCAATACGTATTACGCATCACGCATCACGCATTGCGCATTACGCATTACGTACACATGGAAACCTAGCTTTAGAGAGAGGGGAAAGCTTCGCTTTTACGAGTGATCCTGGCAACCGAAGATAGAGGCTGTAAACAATGGAAACCATGGCGGATCCAAAGAACACGCATTGCAGATGGTGCTTTGCTTTTGGCTGCCAGAATTCAAACCACAAAAGACCAGACCTCGCATTTTGTGGTAACATTAGATGCACACACTGCGGCCATCTGGACGGTTGGAAATTAACGCTAGCAGGGTATTTTGACATGACTGACATTCGTTAACAAGAGTGTGAATTTAAGTATTCTGTTTCTCATAACTCTATCACTATGCCATCTTGATCAGAACGAACCCTTTCTCAAAACCTTCAAACACTGAAAGGGGAACATTTCCCAAGCTAAAGTGATTTCACATAACATTAAAGTAACAAATGGACAACGCCCTACGTGATGAATGTCAAGACTCTATGGTGGAATGACATTTTGACAGTCTTACATCTTGGTGGAAAAATGAGGCTTGTTGCACAGCTGAGAACAATGCCTTACAATAGTTTGCATATAAGAGGATCTAGCATGGTAGAATAGGTAGAATAAGACGGTTTTTTTTTTATTTCTTATGTGTTCACAGATACCTAGCCTTATAAAGATGTCCAGGTCCACGGAAGAAAACGAGGAATAACAAGATGTGCTAAGTCTGGACCGAAACAACTGTAGTTTGAAAAGTTACATTGTAGAGCAGTTTCAGAACATGTACACAGAATATCATTGGAGCAATGTTAGGCCTACAACTCCACTTGGCCCCTGCAAATATGAATACCCCTGACCAAAGTTAACAGTATTGTTAATGTGACTGGATATTCCTGTTTTGTGAGCACCTTCTTATATGTGGCACAAAAGGAATGACAAATAAAAATGTCTACTTCGCCGTAGGTCCATGATCTAGAGGACCCAGAAGCAATTAAAAACGTTTGTAATTATCTTATTTCTGGGAAGTTCTTTTTGTTGTTTTATTTTGTTTTGAAATTCCAGGTTTTCCTCAGTGACGTCGATGCCAATCTTCCCGTAGTTTTAACATTTAAAAAAGATGCTGATCCTGAAATGATACCGAGCTGACTGATCTGCATCAAAATAATTCACATCTGATGAAGCGCTGACCTGGCAAACCCAAGAGTCCGTTTTTAGAAGAGGATGCAAGAGCATCCTACTTTTGTCTATGATACAATGGCGGGTATTTGTGTTGTGTGAGTGCTTTCTCTTCATAAAGCGTCCACATTTCGTCAAGAATGTATAAACAATCGAGCAGTTGTTTTCTGCAGACAAAGAAAAGAAGATTGTGCCTTCTTATGCATCCAAGCAGACCAACTCGGAATCGAGGTGGATCCGGATGGACTGCTCAGCTGGATGATCGAACAGCCACCATTCGGGGGAATAAAAATAGTGAACCGCTAAACAATTCCAACATGGGGGGGGGGGGCAGCTGCTGCGTGATGGATATGTCCTCGACCTGCAGAGTGCTGCATATCCAGCCCCTCCACCTTACTCAGCTTTATTAGCGAAAGTAAAGCCACGTACAAACACAACAGATCCAGTCACAGTGCTACCCTATTTATTGACGTGGGTTGTGCTGCCATCCGTTGGAAATGACGAGTGCATCTTCTCGGCGTTCTGTTGTTGCAGAGGCGGGTAAGTTTCATGTATAAATCTAGCTCTAGCAAAGTCATGTTCATGTAAACCATTCTACTAACCCTGTCAGTTTTGTCGCATTTAAATGTGTATAATCAGGTTACAAAAGGACACCGAGTTAATAACAAAAAGAATTATTCTTCAATCGTTTAAGCCGTTCAAGACAATGACAGTTGATTTAAATGTCGGAAAAGGGTTTCGTGCACCTTGGCCACTTTGGACTCTTACAAATTAATGAAATGTTTGCAAGTTATCTCATTACTTTCTTGTTGTTGTTGTTTTTGTTTTCAGGCTGAAAGGAGTGGGATTGGGGATAAAATGTATTTATATTTTGTCACATGATATGTTATCCATAAAAACATTTAAAACAGTGGATGTAACTTTTTAAACAGAATTTTTAGTCCCAACCTGTGGTGAGGTCGAGGAAAATTTGAATGCTAAATGATACAAACGTGAACAGTATTTAGTGCAATATTTCTAACAGATCAAGTTAAATCAGTTAGATCAGGTAAATACTTAACTTACATTGCGTTTTCCTTACAGAATTGGTGGCCTTTGTCGTCATGTCACTGGGGTCATTATTGAGCACGAACAATTCGGAAGCTATGCACCAAATACCGACTGCATGTCGGAACAATGTGTTTGGAATAGACCGAGCAATGAGAGTCAGAATCAAGCTGAGCCGCTTGAGGTAGTCAAGGCTTGACAATTTCTTGATAAATAACAGGTTAATATTTTCTTTTTCTCTGAAAAAAAAAAATAGGGCAAAAGTTAATTCAACGATTCCCAAAAAGTCTGATGAAGTAACAGTTCTTTAGTGCATGTATCCTCCCAGGAACGCTAAATGAAATATGAACATTGCCTACCATACATAATTGTTATACATGTATTCCTTTCAGTCTGGCAATGTTTATGTCTACGGAGTGGTGAAACAAATGTTGGTGTTTTTTTGTTTTTTTTTCCTAAAATTTTAGAGTTAGGACCGGAATGTGTTTAGACAGCTGGCCACATCCTTGACATGGCCACAATAACTTTTTCAGAGATTGAACACGTGTTGGCTGCAAAAAATTTGATGTGATTGTTTTGGCCATAGAGTCCAGACGAATTTCATCTCATATTTTATCTTTCAGATTCTGTTGTTACTCAATTGTTTTAGAACTTTCCACATGCATTGATATTTATAGGTCTCTGGCACGGCCTACCGATTTCATACCCTCTTCTTTCCATAGGAATCAACACTAAAACATTTTCCAAATCCTCTATTTAAAATTAAGGATCTTAAATTAAATGAAAATTGAAGTGCTAGTCTCAATTTAAGAAGAAGGTTAGATGTCTGGTGTCATGAGTCTAGTGTTATTAAATCTCACGCAGAGCGTGATTTGTTTATTTGGCAGGGCCATGAGAAATTGGCTGGTGGCCTTGAACGGTCCCCGCGAATTATTGTTTGTGAGTAAGGAATGGCAAAGTTAAACTGTTATATTCACGCTTTTGGGTTTTGGTGTTAGTGATTAGAAGTAATGAAGGAGGGGTGAGATACGGTGGGGATTGCTGACATAGAATAGTGCAGACATATTCTTACATTCAAAATGGTGGGGGTTTCGGCCAATGAGATTGCTGAACTAATTTTACCAGCGGATTAACCCTGCTGGGTAGTTGGATATTATAAAACATCGTGTAACGTTGAAACTCATGGAATACAGACGAGAAGAAGCATCGTTTTCGTGAAGTATCTCCGGTTGGCCAGTACCTGAACTTGGCCCGAAGACGAGCAGTCCATTGCCATCGGACTGACTGAGCATAGAGAGAGAGAGAGAGCTTTAGAAAGAAAGGTCTGGGTGGACTGACCTAAAGAGTCCACGCTGCGCTCTTCTGATGTTCGCGCCTACGAATTAGGCGTGACCAATGGTAACTGATCTTATTAACTAATTATGATAGAAGTTCAGAGATAGAGAGAAAACCCACAGCCTCATGGGAAGTCAGAGAAAACCACAGCTTGGACTCGATGAACGAGTGTTCTGTATTGTAAAACTATCTCCATAATACGATTGAAGAATTATGGCACATTGTTGATGAAATGATTAGTGACTGAGTGATTGCAAATATATATACTTTTACAAGCTGCTTAAAGACCTACAACTAACCGATTTGTGTTTCTGTAGGCTTTGAACTTACTGGGCTCTCCTAACATTCAGTGTACCTTGGGAACCCATATTATTTCTGGAGAGTTTGCCTGGCGACTGGCCAGTGGCGACTCAACTGCTAATATAAATTGATATCTTGTTTCTTATAATATACCAGTAGGCTATTGATTGCAGTACATTTGATAGGGAACATAGTTACATAAATATGATAGGTTAAGTTAATAATTGAAATTTTTGCTTTGAATACACCTCTATTGTCTTTTGTTTTGTATATTAATATTTATGTAATAATATGGCCCGGCCGGCCTGATATACATATACTCTAGTTATTTAATAATTTCTTGTGTGTTTGTGTCCGAGTGTGAGTTAGCTACCTCTCGTGCAGTCATTAGATCCCCAAGACGTTAACTCTGCTCGTGACATCCGGGTCACAAATCCCAGACTGGGAAATGTAATAATTATGACAGGACAACAATCACGAACGAACAAGTATAACACTTAACAGAACAACCAAACAGACTCACACATTTATTATATAATAAGATAAGATATCTATGCAATTACATACATTGCATTAATTCAAAGACCATACAATGGCAGTATCCCCGACATTCATGCTTCTACGGGTCCACAACCCAATAATACTTTCTAAAATATGCTCTGGCCTCAGCCTCACATCTATATATATATATTACTTGCTGGCCTCTCTTGTTGGCTCCGGCTCAACCTAATCTCCGTATCTCAATCCCCCTCGAGGTCTTAATAGCACATTAATATTTCAATAGCACATTATATTCTCAATGGCACATTAATATCTTAATAACAACGTCCCTGTCTGTGGCCAGACTGCCACGACTCATGTGCTCCCCCTGTCCTGCGCGACAGCTTCACTCAGGCAGGCCTGTGGGTAGCCTTCTGCCCAACCCCGGCACAAGTCCGCTCACCGCGGGTGGCTTCTCTGCCCGACCCCGGCACCAGTCATCACTGGAAAACACACAATCTCCCGACCTCCTCTGATCTCACGTCTGTCCCCTTGGACTCCTTAACTTGCAGTGATCTGACTATTCAGATTTTGCCTCTACTACGCCTCAACTTCACTCACAACATGCACGCTTTAACGTTAACTAACAGAAGTCAATACAGGTGAGCAGCCTCACTATCCCGTGAGTCAATCCTACACTTCCATGCCCTCGTAATCCTTGAATCTCGCTCACTCCACTCGTGACAATCCGGAGAAAACAAATTGAAAGGTAAATCATATATACATAATATAATGAAAGAAAGAAATACTTGCATTTATATTTTGAAGTCAACATTTACTTTTCTTGAATCTTTCCTTTCAATGTGACATATTAAATACACCATTCTCTCTTGTTGATCATTCTTTTCTTTTACTGCAGCAAAACTCAAACCCGCCGAGTCCTTCTGCATTTTTTCTGTGAATTCGAGCTATTTTGCCATAGGCCTGTGTGCTGGACTTACAGTATGTCAGGGAAAAACGTTTGCCAAATGTTCAAACTGTAATCCCAGATCGGAAATTGACAAAACTGAGAGCTTTCCATGCGGGCGAGGATGAAACATGATAAGCAGCAGTATTTTCGAACATGAGCTTTTGTACACTGAAGCACAGAGATGTCACATAGACAAAGCAACTCTGGGTCAGGCATCCAATTCTATTTGCTTTTCTATGCGTCACGTGACAACCGCCTGGGCGTAAAATGGCGTTCGGCTGAACTATCGAAGGAACTTTCACCACAACATTTTGAAGGCGAGAGCTGTCTATGGGATACTTAAACGCCCATGTATCATAACAAACAGGCGAGAAGTAGAGGCTTTGGAATTTTAGCGAATGATAAAAGCCTCGAAAGATCCGATTAATTTCACATACATACTGTCATGATTCAGATGTTATTAAAACTCACGCAGAGAGTGAGTTGTTGTTGTTTTACCAGGGCCATGAGAAAATGGCTGGTGGCCTTGAACGGTCCTCGCCAAATTATAGTTGGTGAGTAAATAAATGTAAAGTTAAACTGTTGGATTCACGCTTGTGGGTTTTAATGTTCGTGATTAATAAGTAATGGAGTAGGGGTGAAACAAGGTGGGCTAGTTGACATTGTTAAGTATGACTAGACAAGTTTTTGCACGTTAACTGGCTGGTAGAATAGTGCAGACGTATTACTACAATTAAAATGGTGGGAGGTTTCGACCTATGAGATAGCTGAACTAATTGGGCCAGCGGACTAGCACGCTGGGTAGTTAGATAGTATAAAACATCGTGTAACGTTCAGATTTGGTGAATACAGGCGAGCAGAAGCATCGTGTCGTGAAGTATCTCCGGTTGACCAGTACCTGAACTGTGTGCTTTGAAGACAAGAAGTCCTTGCTAACGGACTGACTGAGCTCTAGAAAGAAAGGTCTGAGTGGGCTGACCTTTGAAAGCCCACGCTGCGCTATATTGATGTTCGCGCCTACCAGTAGGCGTGAGCAATGGTAATATATCTTATTTATTCAAGTATAATAGAGATCGGAGATAGATAGAGAACTACAGCCTCATAGGAAGACTAAGGAAACCCCAGCTGGCACTCGACCACGAATGTCCTGTATCATAGATCTATTGCCATAGTATGATTGGAATAATATAGCACATTGTTGATGAATTGAATAGTGATTGTGCATAAAATATAGTCTTTTGGCAACTGCTTAAATTACCTACAAGCCGAAGAGTGCTTCTGTAGGCTTTGAACGTACTGGGCTCTCCTAACATTTAAGCCCATATGATTTATGGAGAGTTTGCCTGGCGACTGGCCAGTGGCGACGCAACTGTCACTTTAAATTGATATCTAGTTTCGTATAATATACCTATTTGCTATTGATTGCAGTACCTCCATAGTTACATGAATATCAGTTGGTTAAGTTATTAATTAGAGTTTTTTTTTGGTTTGGATATATACCCCTATTGTCTTTTGTTTTGTTATTAATATTTATGTAAACTATGGCCTGACCGGCCTGACATATATACGCTCTAGTTATTTAATACTTTTCTTGTGTGGTTGTGTCCGAGTGTGAGTTAGCTGCCTCTCGTGCAGTCGTAACATCCCCAAGACCCTAACTCTGCTCGTGACATCTGGAGGGGACCCCACTGACATCTGAAGAGGACCCGTCACCCTCTGACATCTAGAGGACACTACTATCATCTGATGAGGACCCCGTAAACAGCTGCAGGTCTACCACTCTAGACTCCACTGTTATTTATGTAATTTTTGTAGTTTATAGTTTTGTATACTGCTAATTTTTTTTTGTTTCTCCCCCACATGTCTGGCATGTCCTCTCGTCATTGATCCTGGGACCACTACGAGGGACTGACAGCTAGCATCAGGAAAAGACAAGACCAGCGCTGTGGACCAAAGGAAAGAGCCAGTCCATTTTGCCCAGTTAAGTGAACCATCTGTATTTGTCTTCGTTTGAGGGGTTCGTCGTTCCAGCTCCCCTACTTTTGACAGGCATTATTTTTTCTTTTGTGTTAGATTAGATAGGCGGGAGGTTGGAAGGGATCGAGACTCAGCATACCTCTTTTTGCCAGACTAGCAGATCTAGATGGCGTTTAAAACGGATAGGAGATTTGCTTTGCCTTGAATAGTTCTGTAGGGACCTGTTATTCGTATAGATTGTTAGCGTTCTATCTTCCTCGTATTTTAGGAAGATGTCTCTCCTGTTCTTTTTCTTACCTTTTTGTAGATAGTTTCAGGTTAGTCAGGTCTGTTGTCGTTTGTTCTTTCTGTTACTCTCGTCTTACTCTCCATGTAATTCTTTTCCATTATAGTGTTGCATTATTATATTTTGTATTCATACTTGCTATATTATTGCCTGGGATAAATCACGTGTCTAGGGCACGTTGAGAGATAATCTGGATATTAGAGTTGTTAGGCTTGTATAGCCAAGGAAGTTAATATCGTGAATATTGATTTATTCCGATTTATAGCAGAGGGAACGCTGCTAGGAGTGTACGGAAAATACACTGGGAATATTACATTGGTATCGTTAGTTAACGACCAATCACGGAAGCAGTAGACTGACTGCTTGAGGATTAGGAGAAATACGTGGAGTTAAGTGATCACTGAGATAGCTCAACCACTACTTGGTTGACTAAGACGTACAGTTTGTTGTTGAATTCGTTAATTTCGTTCACACTGCAGGAACGAACACCCGCAGAGTGCAATTGATAAATTGATTCAAGGGAGAATAAAGTTAGAGATTTTTCAGAAGTTGTCCTCGATTAGGACATTATTATATCGCATTATCGACCGATATCATGGCCGAACTACAGAAATATTTGGAACTAGCCCAATCATTTGGCATACCGGAAGCTCAGCGTGCTTCTTGGGTAGACCAGAAACTGAAAGAAGAACGAGAAGAAAAGGCCGCGGAGAGATTACGAGAAGAAAAGGCCGGGGAGAGATTACGAGAAGAAAAGGCCGCGGAGAGATTACGAGAAGAAAAGGCCGCGGAGATATTACGCCAAGAAAAGGCCGCGGAGATATTACGCCAAGAAAAGGCCGCGGAGATATTACGCCAAGAAAAGGCCGCGGAGATATTACGCCAAGAAAAAGCTGCGGAACGAGACGATAGAGCCGCAGAACGCGCGGAAAAACAGGATCAAAGAGAGTACGAGCTCGCTTTGAAACAGTTAGAAGCGAAGCAAGCCCAACCTACCGGGGCTCCGGAAGTTACTTCCAATAAGAAAACGAAGCCTAAATTGCCAACCTTTAATGATAAGGTTGATCGTATTGATTCCTACCTACACCGCTTCGAACTTCATGCCGTTTGCGCGGGATGGCAGCGTAGTGAGTACACGTCATGCCTCGCCAATCTGTTGGCAGGGACAGCGTTGGAAGTTTTCCATAGCCTCACTATTGATGACGCTAGGGACTATGACATTCTAAAGACCGCGCTATTAAAGCGTTTCCAACATAAGGAAGATGGATTTCATAAGCGTTTCCGCGATTGCAAGCCGGAGGCATCTGAGAATTTCTCTACTTACGTGGACCGCCTCCGCCACCTACTCAGCCGTTGGACTGAGTTGGCCGGTGTGGAAGAGGGAAACTACAAGAAACTATATGATTTGATAATTAAAGACCAAATATATATGTCCTGCCACACGGACCTGGTGGCGCATTTTAAGGAACAAGCCCCCAAAACTACCGTCGAGATAACATCGATAGCGGAACGGTATGCTGCGGCTCACCCTAATCGATCGTTAGCTAAAGCTAAAGTAAGCGAACCGTGTTACGCCGGCGCTGCTGCTAAGACACCGGTACCGTCGAGACAATCAAGACAGCCCTTTCGACAGTCGCCGCAAGTTCGTCCACGGTCCGAGCCGCCGGTTAGCAGGAGACAACCGAATCCCCATAAATTTTCTCGGGACTGGGAACCCCGATATACACGTCCTTTCCCTACCGGGGGACCGCGTAACAACTACTATCAAGCGCCCACATTTCCTTCTTATCGAGGTACACCTCGAAGGGATGATAATCCAGTCTACTGTTATAGATGTGGCGCCGGAGGCCACATTGTGCGACAATGCAGAGTTAGATTAGATGCGGCAAATGCATGCTCTGTAGCATTCACCGAAAACCGCGGTTACAGAGCTAGGAATGCCGAAACCGTAGATAAAGTTATTCCAGTTATGTCCGCCCTCCACGAGCGAGGCGCGCTGACATTGTATGAGGGACGAGTAAACGCCATACGAGCATCCGTATTGCGAGATTCAGGCTGTACGACCGTCGGTGTACGTGAATCGCTGGTCCGTCCTGCACAACTCCTGGATCGCGATGCGACATGCATTACTTTTGGTGGTTCAGTTGAAAAATTTCGTTTGGCGGAAATATATGTTGACACACCGTTTATAACTGGTGTTGTCACGGCCTGCGTGCTACCAAATCCGGTCGCCGACCTAATCATTGGGAATATTCCCCACTTAAAGGACGTCTCCGATTGCGAACTCGGGATTTGGGATGATAACGACATTGCGTGTGTCACGACAAGACAACAATCGCGTCGCCAGAGTGACGACACATTACGATCGCCTGTCGTCGATTTGGATGTAACCCCCGAGATTTTTCGTAACGAGCAGCGCACAGATCCATCACTAAAGCCCCTCTTTGCTAAGATTGATCCGGACAACCCGGATACATCCAGGTTCTGCCTTAAAGACGACCTCCTATATCGCGTTTTTCGGGGAAAGCGCGAAACTATTTTGCAATTGGTCATACCGAGATCATTTCGCCGAGACATCATCCGCCTCGCGCACCACACGCCATTGGCGGGCCACCAAGGCAAAGCGAGAACAAAATCGAGAGTCCTGTCTCAGTTTTTTTGGCCCGGGGTTTACGGGGACATAAATAGCTATATGTCGCGTTGCGATACATGCCAGAAAAGAACCCCCAAAGGAAAAACTTCGCGGGCACCTATACAAGAGATGCCGCCGGTTTCCACTCCATTTCAGCGAGTTGCCGTCGACATCGTCGGGCCATTACCGAAGTCGGATAGAGGCCATCGGTTTATTCTATCAGTAATCGATTATGCCACCCGTTGGTCTGAGGTCCCTTTAAAGGAAATATCGGCCGATCACGTCGCCGAGGCATTGGTGACCATATTCACACGTGTCGGATTCCCGTCCGAATTATTATCTGATAGAGGTCCGCAATTCACCTCTGACCTTTTCAGGAAAGTATTGGAACTCACGGGCATTAGGCAGAAACTTACGTCGCCATACCATCCACAGTCCAATGGCTGTTGCGAGCGCTGGAATGCCACCATGAAAACTATGCTGGCACGCGTTTCCGCCGATAGACCTGGTGACTGGGACCGTCGACTTCCGGCCATCTTGTTCGCATATAGGGAACTCCCAAATGCGACAACGGGTTTTTCCCCGTTTGAACTGTTATACGGTCGAAAACCACGTGGCCCGATGGCCATTTTACGCGATTTATACGCCGGTTCTGATACCGACGTTCCTGATACGCGATCCGCGTATCAGTACATAGTCGATCTCCGACATAGAATAATTAATGCATGCGACCTGGCTCGACAATTTGCATGCGTACGGACCAGGTCATTTATAGGATATCGCGATCGGGGTAGTCGGTTAAGAACCCTGTCAGTCGGAGATCGGGCATTGGTGCTGCTACCAGAAACGAATAACAAGCTACTCCTCACTTGGAAAGGCCCCTTTCTAGTTAAAAAGCGACTCTCGAGAGTTAATTATCTCATTACCATACGTGGTAACGATAAGGTGTACCATATTAATATGTTCAAAAAGTATCTTACCGATGATCAAACTCATCACGATCATTCATGCCATGTTGTGGCCCAAGCAAACGCAGCGATGGTCACTATCGATGACAACGACCGGGAGCCATTATCTATGACTAGATCGCTCCTATCCTTGCAAGCCACAGAGGACGCGACTTCCGTTAATATCAATCCAGAGCTGGATGAAAGTAAGACACATGACATCATGAATCTTGTTCGGGAGTTTTCGCCAGTATTCACTGATTTGCCGGGTAAAACATCCTTAGTTCAACACGTCATCCGGTTGCACTCGGACGTACCCGTGTTTGTCAAACCCTACCCGCGCCCGCTGCAAGCGCACGACACCATACAGTCCGAGGTGGAAAAGATGCTCAGCTTAGGAGTCATTGAGCGCTCGACGAGCCCTTACTGCTCGCCGATTGTACTAGTAAAGAAAACAGACGGTTCCGTTAGATTTTGTATCGATTACAGGAAGCTTAACGCTCTAACCATTTACGATGCTGAACCTATCCCGAATCAGGAAGATCTATCTGCGCGATTGGCCGAGTCGTCCGTGTTTTCGAAAATAGATTTGGCTAAAGGCTACTGGCAAATCCCAATGGAAGAGGCCAGTAAACAGTACACAGCGTTTCAGACCCCTATGGGTCTCATGCAATGGAGATTCATGCCATTCGGTCTCGTAACGGCACCAGCGACATTTGCGAGGATGATGAACATCCTATTGCAGCAGACACCATGCGTCCTAAGCTACTTTGACGACATTTGCGCTTTCCATACGGATTGGAAAGGCCACTTAGAAGTACTTCGTCAAGTGCTTAGTAAACTTCGAGATGCCGGGCTTACAGCTAAGCCTAGCAAAGTCTTCCTGGGTTATACGCAGATTAACTTTCTGGGACATACTATCGCCAAAGGCGTCCAAACACCGGACGACAGTAAGATAAGTAAGATTTTAAAACTCCAGGCTCCTCATACTAAGAAGCAGGTTCGTAGCCTGTTAGGCTTCTTAAGCTATTATCGGAAATTCGTTCCTAATTTTTCGGCCCTTACGGCCCCGTTATCCGATCTTACAAGAAAAGACAGACCCAACAAAATTACCTGGAATACGCAGTGCGCCACCGCGCTCGCGACAGTGCAGCAACCGTTCTCCAGTTCGCCGCTGCTTATCCTACCGAATATTAGGCGCACCTTCACCGTCCGAACTGACGCGTCGGACCAAGGAATTGGAGCTGTTTTGCTTCAGGAAAGAGATGGCTTATTGCGCCCTTGTATGTACGCTAGCCGGAAATTACTTCCGAGAGAGCAGAGATACGCTATTATAGAGCGAGAATGCCTGGCGATTGTATACGCCGTAGACGCGTTTTCCCGCTACCTACTTATGACGGAATTCGTCATCGAGACAGACCATAAACCGTTGTTAATTTTAAAATCGAACCGAGCCAAGAACGCTCGTTTGACCAGATGGAGTCTGGCCCTTCAGGAATACCGCTTCATAATAAAGGCCATTCCTGGTGGAGATAATGTCCATGCCGACCTATTATCACGGTTACCTTAATCTTGTTGTATTTTAGTCTGTCATATGTATTGGCGTTGGATAATGATTAGCACCTCATTCAGAGACCGAGGGATGGTATCACATATTGTTCACCCACTGTGAACACTTTTCACCTACCCCTGTGCTTTCCTTTGTTCCAACAGCTATTTTACTGACGCCGACTCGTATTTTGGCCACACCAGACGTTGTTGCCCAGGGTCGAGGACGAGAAGTCATGGCAGACCAGGAGTCCAGATCCACTAATGCCATCGATGCTACTATAGTTATCTTTTCTTGATTATTATTCATTGTATGTATGCATTCCTGATGACATTCGCACAGGATCAATGTTGTACTCTAAAATTTTCGAGTTATGACTGTTAATGTCTACGTATTTAGAGGTAAGATTTAATCCTCAGAGAGATATATACTTTTGGACGGAGCCTTAAGATTTTCATGAAGTTTTGTCCATCAAGGATGACCGTCCTGTAGGTTTTTTTTTTCAACTTTTGTAGTAGTCTTAGTTCTTACCTAGTTAAGTTCACCTTTCGAGCAATTTCTCGACTCATGCCTTCCCCTTACGATAATCTGTTATACCGTTAAAATTGCAAATTTTAACTGGGGTGGGGGATGTGTCATGATTCAGATGTTATTAAAACTCACGCAGAGAGTGAGTTGTTGTTGTTTTACCAGGGCCATGAGAAATTGGCTGGTGGCCTTGAACGGTCCTCGCCAAATTATAGTTGGTGAGTAAATAAATGTAAAGTTAAACTGTTGGATTCACGCTTGTGGGTTTTAATGTTCGTGATTAATAAGTAATGGAGTAGGGGTGAAACAAGGTGGGCTAGTTGACATTGTTAAGTATGACTAGACAAGTTTTTGCACGTTAACTGGCTGGTAGAATAGTGCAGACGTATGCGGTGTATGAACATGTCTTACTCTTTTGTTTCTCTCTCTCTGTCTCAGCCCAGCCCTCCCTCTCTCTTCCTGTTCCCTCCTCTCCCTTTCTCCCCCCCCCCCACACACCGTGTCTCTCTCTTTTTTGTCCCTGTCTATTTCCCGTTTTCTCTGTGTCTTTCCTTTTTTCTCTCCCCTATGCCTCTCCGTCTTTCTCTTCCATCCTTTTCTCCCCGTCTCTCTTCCTTTTTTCTCTCTGTCTTCCTCTCGGTCTCTTCCAGTTTACTTAATGTGTTTCAACAATTTTGGGCACTACCTACCTCTTTCTCTCGGTTACAATACAAGTAGCCTGCTCTGCCTGACTCTCTGGACCAGGTACTTGGAAGGATAACATTGACTGTGGTGTGCTTGAAATGCTATTCAGAAATTCTTAGCATATGATTATTTCCGAATAAAGAACAGTGGCCAGGAACCTAACATCCGTATCCACCGATCGGACAGTGATGTTTCTGTGATCGCCTTTGGCTACTTTTGCAGCTTCAACAGCATTCTTTATCAACTTCCTTTTGAAGATTTTTTTTTTGGAAGATTACCTTCAGGATGTTGTAATGGCTAATTTGAAATGGTTTATTTAACGAGAACGTTTTCGATAAACATATACACAAGAAGTCCCAAGAATATTTCATTTCCCGTGTTGATTTTTCTATTATAGGTGACATTAGTGGTAAATGTATTTGATATTTCCTTCACGGATCATTCACCAGGACGCGTATCTGCCATAGAAATATTACTACAGCCTCTTACAATGATAAGGTCCAACATCCCTTCTATCTACTTTTGAGAAATTGTTGATTGAAGTTTCATGTGCTCAGAGATTTTGATGAAACGATTTTTTTTTCTTTTTAATAATACTTACAAATTACACATCAACTCCGCTTGACACTTTGACACACATGACAATGGAGAAGGCCTGTCGGGGTAGGGTGTAGTGTGTTACCCAGTTCAGCCAAAAAATGGAGATAAAACCTTATCATTCTAAGAGGACGATAGGTCAATGAAGTCATGGCATAGAATCTTGCTTGGGGTGTAGGGGGCTCTGGGCAGAGGTAGCACCTTTGTAGTCTGGCTGCTGCTCCCTGCTAATGTGAGTAGGAAGGACGGGCGCACTGGTCCTCCCCCATCCCCTAAATCTCTCACATGCTGGCGCCAAGCGCCACACCCCGGAACCTCGCCCCAGCAGGCGTGCTAAACCATGAGAGGGGGTGGTGTCAACACGGCACCAGTGGGCGTATGACCTGTTCCAAAGGCACCGGCCATGGCAGAGACTTCCCAGATGAAGGACAACGGCCACGTGTTGGAGGTCAAGGCTGTGGCCTAGCCTGGAGAGGGATGGGGGCCGCCAGGCATCACCAGCCCAAGACTCACTGCATGATGGACTCATCAAAGGATACCATACGGGATCGGTCGTCACCCGGCACAAGGACCGCGCCATCTGTTGCACATCAGGACGGACGCGATAAGTATGTTACTGATGCAACATCCCAGCACATTTGATATGATTATTTAGCAATAGCTGGCATATAAATCATTTACATATTCCGTAATAAATGCACATACAAAAACCAGAGATTCTGTATATCATTCCTGACTTCCAGGCTATATTTGAAAATCAAACTTGAGTTTCTGAAAAACAGGAAGTTTGTATAACAACAATTTTGCTCTATACCCGCGAAATAGCAATCCATAAAAATACAAAGTAATACATTGTTTAAATATGATATATTATAAACTTGATCTATACATTAGTGCTGCACCTTGATTGATGTGTAGGCCTACAGTACAAGGTCATTTTACATTACCTGTTATGTCTTTATAAAGTATATTATTCCAGGCTGATGATGATTCTGATATTGAATTTTCTCTATATTTTCAAGTGTAAATATATTGATTTGGTGTTCTCAGTGTTTATGTATTGTATTACTTGTTAGTTTTCTATAAAATTCCTACTGTATCTTCACAGCTGGAGTTCATCATGTGAAAAAAATCGAGTGTGCATTTAATTTTTGGAATATTTAATTTTTGCTGGATTAGATCATGGACGATGGAAGAATATAATATGCTCGTTGGGTTATTAATGTTGTTTTGTTTTTTTCTCTGTGCGTTCTTTTCCAGCCGTCTCTCTCTGCATCATTGTAACTTGTGCATTATATATACATGTAATTGTCTGAAGTATTAAGTTCATTTCTGATTTTCAAAAATTGAAATATAATGCAGATGACTTTATATTTATGTCTTATGATTATTTCATACATTGCTGCTAATTTAATGTAAAAAAATCAGTGCCAAACAAAGAAATAGAGTGCTCATCCCTGGCCGATCGAGTTTTCACTCGTGACGGCAATGGCAAACATGGCAGTTTTCTTTAATTGTTTAACGTCCCCATAAAGGCAATTGGAGACTGTCGGGGTATCTGGGAGGTGGCGGGCTCTTAGTTGTTTCAGTCCTTGGCACTCCGCGAGTATGTGCTCGACAGTCTCCTGCGGGGACCCGCAGTGCCGACATACTGGCTCACGGAGTGGGTTGAAACGATTTAGATGTGCGTTCAACTGGACATGTCCCGTCCTCATACGCTGTATGATAGTCGCGTATTTGCGCTCTAGTGACAAAATCGGGTCTTTGATGTCTGGTTTGGTTTGATTATGATACACCCTACGTCCTTTATCCGAGTTTGCCCATTGATATAGCCATTTCCTGCGTCCGTGAGCGCGGATTCTGGCTCGGGCTGTTGGGTAAGACGCTGGGTGCTTTGGCTGTTCGCCTCTGGTACCCTGTTTCGCTAGGCTATCAGCAACCTCGTTGCCCCGGATACCTATGTGCGCGGGGATCCACTGGAGGTGGACCTCGACGCCGTATCCACTTATGATCTGGTGGCAGATATGTCTGATTTTATCTGCGCCATGTGCCTCGAGCTTATGGTTGAGCGATTGGACGGCCATCAGTGTGGCCCTTGAGTCTGAGAACACAACAATATCTTCTGGCGATACTGTTCCGTTTTCAAAGCCGTTGAAAACCGTAGTCAGTGTTCTCCAGATCGCTGTCGCCTCAGCGTCGAAGTTGGAGCCATTCGCCCCGCATGGCCCATAGATCTTATCGGTGTCGGTGCCGTCAGGGTAGTAGATTATTGCCCCGTACCCCGCATTTGTAGTCGCCTGTACTGCCGAGCCGTCAGTATAAGCCTTAATCATGTGTGCTGGGTACGAGTCAATAGTTTCGCCAGCTGCCGTTTTCAGGATCGTGGGATTGACCTCCTTAGTCAGGTTTGTGTCTAGAAGCGTGGTTTTGACCACTGAGGGTTTCAGGGAGGCGTGAGGTGGCTCTTTCGTCCATAACCGAAGGGGCATTCTGTCTTGTTCTAGCCCATACTCCTCAGTTAGCCGTTTAGCCTCGCCCAGGAACGACTTCTTCTGGAGTATTTTCGGTGGCGGTTCGATTTCGATCGCCTCCCGCGCCGGGTAGTCCGGCTCGAGCCTTTTTAACCTCTCGTACTGCTGTAGTACGCTTCCTTCCCTTCTGTTTGCCAGTGGTTCCACATTGGTCATGATTTCGAGAGCATTCGTAGGAGTGGTTTTGAGGCAGCCTGTTATGAGTCTCAAGGCGCTGTTCTGAACTCGGTCCAGTGCCGACAGCGTTCGGTCGCTGGCCATTGGTTGCAGTGGTAGGCTATATTCTAGTCCTGCTTGGACGTAGGCTAGATATAGTTGTCTGAGAACCTTCCCAGTGGCACCCCAGTTGGTACTGGCGAGCGTTTTTAACAGTGTCAATCGCCTCCTAGCCTCAGTCTCGAGCTTGCTGACGTGCGTCTGCAAGTTGAGCCTGCTGTCAAGTTCAACTCCCAGGTATCGTGGTGCGCTTTCCCTTTTGAGTGTCTGGCCATTGATCTTAAGATTTATGGAGGCTTTCTGGACGTGTTTTCCGTTGGTGAAGAGTTGATAAACGGTCTTATCGACGTTTATCTCCATCTTCCACAATCGGCAGTAGCAGGCAAGCGTCGCGAGGTCCCGGTTAAGGTCTCGCTGTAACCATTGGACATGCTTTCCTGTCCTCCAGATTACCATATCGTCGGCATACATCGCTTTTTCGCATCTCAGGTGTTGGGTAAGGTCGCTGGTGTAAGCCGCAAAGAGCGTGCAGCTTAACGCTGAACCTTGCGGTAGGCCATTCTCCATGGTGAGTTGGCTTGAGGTCTGTCCGTTCACTCTGGTGCGGACTGTTCGATTGTGAAGGAAATCTTTTACCCATGCATATATATTTCCTTTGACCTCCGCCTTGAGTAATTTAAGGAGTAGCCCACCTTTGCACACCTTATCGTACGCTTGTTTGAGATCGACGAATACGGCGATAGTATGCTCCCGCCTATGGAAACCATTATTGACCGCTTGGGTCAATCGGATAAGCTGGTCCATCGTCTGCCTGCCACTACGGAAGCCCGCCTGGTGTCTGTCTAGAAGACCGCGCTCTTCTAGATACCAGGTCAGCCGGTAGTTAACCATCCTCTCCCCTACTTTGCAGATGCAAGAGGTAAGGGATATTGGCCTATAATGTGATGGTTCGGTACCATCTTTGCCTGATTTCGGGATAGCTGACACCACTGCCTTTTTCCAGTCAATAGGGAGTTTGCCTTCATGCCACGTTCTATTTATTAAGGCTAGGAGCCATTTCTTTGCCGTGTGGCCCATCTGGAGCAACATCTCGTTGGAGATTTTGTCCGGGCCTGGCGCTTTACGATTTTTACACTTGCCAAGTGCTCTCTCCAGTTCCTCTAGGGTAAACTCACTGTTAAAGCCATCGTAATCGCTGTCTACCTGCGACTTTTCGAGCTGACGCCTGACCTTACGGAGCCCCTTGTCCGTATTCGTAGCTTTGCCACTCTTATTTGTACTGGCAAAGTGTCGGTTAAGCATGGTTGCACGCTTATGGTCTGTCACCGCGACCGTCCCGTTTGCCCGTATCGGAGCGACATTCTTCACTCTTTGCCCCCGATTAAGGCGATTCAGGACGGTCCACGCTCGGCCACCACTCGGGTCCACGTTCAGAGACTCGCACAGGTTTAACCACTTTGCCCTTTTGGTGTTTCTGGACAGCAGTTTGACTTTGGCGGTCAATCTATTGTACTCGATCCTTGCCGCCGTGCTCGTTTTTACTTTTCTTCTCGCCCTCTTACGCTGTCGGACCGCCTGTTCAAGTTCCTTTGACCAGGGCAAGCGATTTAGGGGCTGCAGTCCTCGCGGAATACTCCGCTTAGCAGCTGCGAGCACGGCCGTAGTCAGTACGGCGTTGGCTTCGTCAATAGAACCCTGGTTTGGGTCCACCTCGTTCAGAGTTAAACCTAAAGTCTCTCTGAACTCTTCCCATCTACCTCGCTTGTAATTCCAGTTTAAACGTTTCTGCTTCTTCTTAGCTGTTTTGGTCTGGATTTGTACGAGGAGAGGAAGGTGGTCGCTACCTACGTCCTCGAGGACTGTGTAGCTGTGTCTGGTAACGAGGTCAGCAGATAGAAGCGTAATGTCTGGCCGACTCTCCGCGCCGTTTGCACGATGCAAGCAAGTAGGCGCGGAGGCGCTTGATTGTATCCGGACCAGGTTCGAACTTAGGAGGAGATCTTCGACGTTTCTTCCTGCGATGTTCGTGGATTCTGGGGTGTATCCCATTTCAGGGCTTCGTGCGTTGAAGTCTCCTCCTATGATGGTTTTTCTAAAGGTAGCCTCTGTCAGCCCTAGGTCGCAGGGGACCTTAGGGGGATTATACACATTCGTGATGGTAAAGGACACGCCGTCCTTCCATACTGTAAGGGTGAGGGTATCAGTTTCACCGTTACTCGTCGGGGCGTTCTGCCTCACCGCCGTAATGTCATTGCGAACCAGTGTGGCAATGCCTCGGCATTTGGTACACGAGCAGGTGTACATGGTATACCCTGTGACATGCGCGCCTCTCCCATTCAGTAGAGTCTCCTGGATGAGAGCTACATGTATGTGTTTTGCCTTCAGGAGCTTAGTAAGCTCCAAGACCTTCGGGCGAAGGCCGCAGACGTTGAGCTGCAACATGTTAAGTGTCGCAGGGGGATCCCTCGCCGCTAGGGTCCCCTTCTTGGTTTTCGCACACTCATTCACACTCGCATTTAGACACAGGTCACCAGTAGCATACTTGCGCAGGGGGACCTGGTAACTGCCATCCTCCCTACGGAGAATATGTCTGGGTTTCTCAGCCCCACGTTTCTTTTTGCCATATTGTACCATCATGTAAAGTGGGAATTTGTCGCTGCTTAGATCCCTTTCAGACAAAAGGAGGCTGGTGACAGCCTGAACCGACTGATTCGTATCACGTCGTGATCAGAATCTCTCTTTCTCATCCGCCAGCGTGCGGTCATTGTCTTGTTTTGTCGTTGTCACGTAGTGCTTGCTGCACGACTTTTCGAAAGATCGATCTGGTCAGTCCCCGGCCCTCAATCGGGGACTGCCACCACTGCGTTCTGCTAGGCAATTTGCCCCCGTCTGCCTACAGCAACGGAAAGCTCCCAGTGTTTAACGGCTTCGGGAAGGTCAGCCGTCAGCCCGTCCCCGTTAGCTAGCCCCCAGCTTGGGCTACCCCGCTGCTACCACGTGGCGGTCGAGAAGAAATTCTCCCCGGGTCTCTCCAGACCTGGGATCGGGCTTATCCGGAGCCCGGAGGCTGCGGAATGGTCATAGGCGGAACGGTGATCATCTGCTAGTGCCACTCGTTCGCATACACCTTGTACGAGGGACCCACCGAGACAGGACCAATATTCGAGCTCAGTCGGTTTCCCGGAAACACTGCAACAGCAGGACCCTCGGAGCAGCGCAAACAAAGAACTAGAATGCATATTTCACGCATAAGCAACCAAGTACCAAAAATAAAAAAACAAAATCGGTGGACACGACTAAAATTAGTATAAAAATCTCACCATATCAAAGTGAATGGATATTCAATCCAATTGTTTATCAATGCATAATTAATGCATGTTGATTTCCTCTAAATTATATTATTATTTATGGGAGTCAAGAATGTTTGTATGCATGTACATGTAATAATGGTACCTGATGACAGTGTTAAGCAAACAATTTAAATGACAATTAATATAAACTGTGACTATTATTTCTTCTTAATTGTAATAAGATTTAGGGGAGTCAAGAACACAATCATGTATGCACTTGTGCTAAGATGATACCAGTGATGCAGAACATTTAAACTAAGGTTGAAATAAAATTTGATAAACCAACAAAAGTTACAAGTGCAACAGCTGTGCACAGTTCAAAATAGAACTTTCAAATAAGCACTTTCTGTCATCTTCATTTTCGCTATCACTTAGTATACCATGTCATTCATAAACAATTGCACCCCTTCGATCGTATTTTACTAATCATCACTGAACCCCATTTCCCCATGAAAATAATATTGTATGTCTAAGTGAAAGCAACTAAATTTAAAGACATCAATGAACTTGAAGACGAAACCAATGCCAGCACTCCTTTCCAATGCCTTTCTTTTCCACCACCCTCACATCCAAGACATCCCATCCGCAGTCTGGGATTTGTGCAGAGCCAGTGTCTGAAATGAATAAAAAATTAGCATTTATAATGCCTAATATTGACACCGCTGGAGAAAAATCTCATTCTTCTCTTTTTCTTTCCTGCCGAATCCATTGCTTTGCACTGCTGTACGTAAGCGGCTGTAACTATGGGAAGTATTCCTACTCTTGCCGTCTTATCCAAAGTTGTTCTTTCGCGCGGAAGAGTTCCCAACATTTTACGACATAATGATGACGCAATTGCGTAGCTGAGGTCATGATTATGACTACCAAATTTAACGTATTTACGTTATTACGTAAATGCGCTAAGTTCCCGCCAAAATTCTACGCATCGTTTATGAATACCGGCACAGTCTGCGAATCGAAATATATGTGAAAAAGCATGCATTGTCGCCTGATTTAATTCCATGGTAGGAAAACCAATAGTCTAAAGTCGTCTTCGTAATCCTATTTGGTCGCACCTTTCAGCTAAGTTCAAAACAAATGAAGGCAAATACATTTATTGTAAATAGTATCAATATAAAACTGAACATCATTTTTCCGCCATGAAAAAAAATAAGCACAAATTGTGGATAATCCTCTATATTCAATCAAGAAAACAGAACAAAACTTAGGGAACACCACATACAAGAAAGGAAAAGTTCCCCCTGCATCCTTATTTGGGAAGCCAGATACAACAATTTATTGCCTCCTGGGCGTCACTGATACGGATAATCCTTTCATTCGCTCTTTGGGGGTTGGTATAAAGTTGCACAGTGAACAGGACAATTATTGCTCGCATGTTAGGACGGTGTTGGTGGGATTTTTTTCACCCAGATCATTATTTTCATAAAGTTGAAGGCTTATATCCCAGATCCTAGGCACACCACAGAGTGGTTCTATTATCAAAGTTTGAAGCTCCGGTAATGCTACATCAACTGTAGAAATTTCGTGCTTTCCTCATTTATTTGCACAATTCAAAGTTTTCATGCTCCTAATTCCCACCACTATTCCTACTCAAGAAATGATCCCTGATGACACAAATTCTGAATGCAATCACAAATTTGTAACACAGATGGTAAACGCACATGTGACGCACTCATACGCAAGAAATAATAGACCGTCCGCGCATAGACGTGACGTCGGAGAAAGTTACCCAACGCGGAGGAATTTCTCCATTTTCGCACTATTTTGGGTCGCGCTTAGTTGCGATTTGGCTGTGAGAGTTACGAAAGTAACTTTGCAACTGCTGCCGATACGGAGCTTCTATTTGTGGACTTTCCACCTGGAAGCAAGCTTTTTTTCACGATATGAATGGATTTTTGTGAATTATTAATCTTTTTTACGTGCGAATTTGAGGGCCACTTTTTCAGTCCGTGACTGATATGTTCATAAAGCTTCATTTTTCAACATATGGTGAAAACCCGATTTCGCTGTGGTAGCGTACAGCCCTACTTTTTCCTGTTCGCATGACCTACTTTATCGAAGTGGGGCTGCCTTCCCGATTCAGAACTTTAAAATCAGATTAATCTTCGTCCCGTAATTATGTTGGTACCACAGTATTGTGTACAAGACTTTATTCTGACAGCTTATGAACATTTATCCTGCGAACGTAGATCTGGGTCACTCTGCTTTTGTTGTCCAACTTTCTGAAAGAGAGAGAGAGGGGGCGGGGGGTGAAAAATGGTACACCTTGTGATTACTTAGGCCTAAGGCAAAAGATATACATGTAGCTTAATTTAGCCATCTTTGTTGAACAGTCGCTGCAATGCACAGGTAGGTCACAATCACTGAATCAGTAGGGAAGACGCCTAAAGATGCATGAAACACTATCGTCCTTTGGTCTGCTGTTCCACGCGAATAAGCTCCCTTCTCTCCCATTAGCACCGAACAGCATGTCGGTGCACAGAGTGTGCTTCGCTACTATAATAATAATAGTTCGTCCATCAGGTATGATGATGACCTTAACAACACCAGAGGAATAAAGAACAGAATTTGTTGAGAATTTCAACACATGGACAATACAGAGAACTAAAGGACACAGCGGACAGAATGGAAAGACTGTTCTGTCATGACTTATGGCTTCTCATGTGACTGATAAGTCCTATTTTTGCCCTGCAGAACCTTCCGCATAAATGATAAGAGTGCTCCGTTGGTTCAGTACCACTGGGCCTTTTCTTGCGCCGTTCTCTTTTTTTGATAGCCTGCTGGACTATGTCAGCTTCCCATGCTTTGCTGCCTCTGGTAAGGGCCGCCCTCCAATTTGCACGATCAAGCGAGAGCTTTTCCCACTCACTCACATCAATGGCAAAGGCCTTCAGTGATTGCTTGAGAGTGTCTTTGTAACGTCTCTTTGTGGCCCCAACATTCCTCGTTCCATTGGAGAGCTCAGAGAAGAAGATTTGCTTAGGGAGTCTGGAGTCGGGCATTCTGACAACATGTCCTGCCCAACGTAGCTGATTTTTTTTCAGGTGGCAGAAGATGCTCAATTCCTTGGCACGATTGAGGACCTCAGTGTCTGGAATTTTATCCTGCCATTTGATCCTTAGGATCTTTCTAAGGCAGGCCAGATGAAAGTGATTTAGCTTTCTGGCATGCGATTGGTACACTGTCCAGGTTTCAGCCCCATAGAGTAGGATGGGAAGGACCACAGCATTGTACACTTTCAGCTTAGTGTCTGTGCGAATGCCGGCAACATCCCACACTCTCTTTCGAAGCCTGCCAAATGCAGAGCTGGCTTTGCTGATTCTTGAGGCAATTTCAGTATCAACACGAGCCGCGGAAGACAGTCTACTGCCAAGATAGGTGAAGTTCTCCGACACCTTCAGAAGACTGTCATGGACTTTGATATTTGGGGTGCAAGGATACTTGTCGTCTGGGGTAGGCTGATGGAGCACTTCCGTCTTCTTTGTGCTTATTGTGAGGCCAAATTTGTCACAGGAACTAGAGAACTTATCAACACAGTTTTGCATGCTATCCTCATCGTGTGCCAGAAGTGCACAATCATCAGCAAATAGTAGGTCACAGACGTGAGTACTTTTGGTTTTGGTTTTTGCCTGAAGTCTCCTGAGGTTGAATAGACTGCCATCAGTTCGGTACTTGATGCTTACCCCTTGAGGAGGAGAGCTAAAGGCTTCTTGTAGCATTGCAGAAAACATGATGCTGAACAGAGTTGGGGCTAAGACACAACCCTGTTTTACCCCATTTGTGACAGCAAAGGGCTCTGAAACACTGCCGTTGCTTTTGACTGCAGCTTGCATGCCATCATGAAACTGGCGCACTATTGTGATGAATTCGGGTGGACACCCAAACTTCGCCAAGATTTTCCAGAGGCCTTCACGACACACTGTGTCAAATGCTTTTGTGAGGTCAACAAATGTGATATACAGCGCTTTATTTTGTTCCATGCATTTTTCCTGAATCTGTCTGGCAGCAAAAATCATATCCGCCGTTCCCCTCTCTTTACGAAAGCCACATTGGCTCTCGGGAAGCAAGTCATTTGACGAGAGGTGATCAAGAAGGCGATTCAGAAGCATTCTTGCCAATATTTTGCCAGCAATTGAAAGTAGAGAGATTCCCCGATGGTTGTCACAGACTTGGCTGTCCCCTTTGTTTTTGTACAGATGGATGATTGAAGCATCTTTGAAGTCCTGTGGCAGCTTCCCTGCTTTCAACATATGATTGAACAACTCGGTCAACCTTTCAATAAGCTTTTCTCCACCGAAGGCATACACCTCAGCAGGAATTGAATCCACGCCTGGTGATTTGTTAAAGGACATCTGATTTGTGGCAGTTCGGGTCTCATTTGCTGAGAATGGCTTGGCAAGAGCTGCATTAATAGGAGTCTGAGGGAGGCGGTGAATGGACTCAGTATTTATATTTGATGGCCGATTTAGCACACCTCCGAAATGTTCTGCCCAACGCTGAATTATGGCATTCAATTCAAGAATGCGTGTTGAACCATCTGACGCAAGAAGTGGCGTAGTGCCAGAGCGGGATGGTCCAAACACAGCTCGGAGGCTCTCAAAGAACTTTCTAGTGTTGTTTGTGTCGGCATATTTCTGAGTTTCTCTTACTCGCTCTTCAAGCCAGTCATTTTTCATTTTCCTCAGCTTCTTCTGGAGTACACCCTTACATGCACGCAGTGCATCAGCTTTTGCTGTGGAAGAGGGGTCACTGCAGTGAGCTTGGATGAGGCTATTTTTTTCTTTGATGAGCACTTTGATTTCATTATCATTATCATTGAACCAGTCCTGGTGCTTGCGGACAGGAAAACCAACTGTGCTGCTGGCGCAAGAGTGTACAGTCGTATTTAGGTCAGTCCAGCTCTGTTCAATGTTCTCAGGGTCAAAAGTCACGCAATCCAATTTTGAGGAGAGTTCTGATGAGAGCTCGCTCTGTTTCTCAGCTGAGCAGAGTTTTGAAACATTTAGGCGTTTAGGCGGCGCTTTCCCTTGAGGGCGTCTATTGCGCCTCAATGTTAGTCTGAGCTTGCAAACAATGAGTCTGTGGTCAGTTCCACACTCGGCACCACACATCGCCTTTGTTACAAGGACATCCTTTCTGTCAGTCTTCCTCACAATGACATAGTCTATGAGATGCCAATGCTTTGAGCGGGGATGCATCCATGACGTTTTGTTTCTCACGGGGAGACTAAAATTTGTGTTGGTAATGAACAGGCCAAATTCAGCGCACAAAGTAAGTAAGCGCAACCCATTGTTATTGCATGAACCAACTCCATGAGGGCCCAAAACATTTGGCCACGCTGAGATTTCTGAGCCAACCCTAGCATTGAAGTCCCCCAAGAGAATCAGCTTATCAGCTGCCGGGACAGAGCATATGACAGATTCTAGATCAGAATAGAACTTGTCTTTGGCTTCATCTGGGTTTGTCATGGTGGGCGCATATGCGCTAACGAGGGTGGCTGACTGGCTTTTCCCAACTGGGATCCTGAGTGTCATTAGCCTGTCATTTATTTCAATTGGCATGGACTGCAAGTTTCTGACAAAGTCATTTTTAATTGCAAACCCAACACCATGCTGTCTCGGTTCGACTGCACCCTTGCCTTTCCAGAAGAAGGTGTATCCACCACTGAGCTCTTTGAGTTGGCCACTATCAGGGAGTCCGGTCTCACTGAGTGCCACTATGTCCAGGTTGTACCTGCTGAGCTCAATGGCAATAAGTGCAGTGCGTCTTTCCGGGTTGTCTGAGTTGTCCTGTAGTGTGCGTATATTCCAGGCTCCTAGCCTGAGTAAGCTGAATTTCTTTTTGTTTCGACGGCAAAAAGGGATCCCCACTGGTCGCGGTATACCAGTCAGGGTGATGCGAAGTGGGCTTTCTTTAGGGCACCTTTTCTAGCCCCTTCCTCAGTTGAGGTGAGCAGTGCTATCCTTAAAAAAGGCTGCTCAGCTACTGTGGGTGCTGCCTCCCCACGCCTCCACTTCAATCGACGATGAAGCGACCATAGCCCACAGCCACCAACGTGTAGGTCTGTGCTAACAGCTTCCAGTCTATCCAAACCTGCTGCCACCGCACTCGCCCATCGCCGTTGGAATTTTGAGAGGAAAGAAGACGAGACAAAGATGAAAGAAGACGAGGTGAGTGTTAAGACTGGCGCAAAGAATTTGTTTTTAGTGAGAAAGAGCTGCGCAAACATCAGACTCACTCTCTCGCCTGGACACAACTTATCCAAGTGGCAAGACAGGGTCAAGACGACTGGAAATGTATCCAGGTGCAGGAGGATGCCAGAGGGACAGTCATATTGCCTGACCGGCTGCCTGTAGGCTACTCCACAGCCTCGCAGTCCCAACTGACTAGGGTGAAAGACCCAAACCAAAGAACACCAATACTGGTGGATGCTCTGTGTCACGATATCCAGGCCAGAGTGACGGTATATTGCCATCTGCCCTATCAATCAACCACTGGCCTGCTGCCGCCAGCTTCGAAGCTGCGTCCGGGAAGTTTGCTCAATTCTTCGTCTGTGATTTAGGCAAACAAGCCTATGACCACACCGCTACCTTGGGCCAATATGAAGGACTCAAGTACTGAGGGTCACATTGTGCCCTAGCATGTGGCCGTTGGGTTAGATGAAACCTCCTCCGCCCTGGCCGTTTGCAGCGACAGGTGCACGCCCACCGATACCATGCTAGCGTACCAGTTCATGAAACAGGTTGTAATGGATTACATGTTACCAGTAGCAGATTTTTCTGACCTGACCTGTACTTCGCTACTATAAAATTCACGAAATATCATAAAAACCACAGAAAAACTGTGGGGTCGCAGCAGGGCTATAAGCAAAGTCAAAATTGGGCAAAAAGAAAAGGTTGTATGTATTTTCTGTCTTCTTTTTAGTTTGCTTTGTATTGTTTGGGTTTTATTTCTCACGCGGGGCTTTGCAACATACAACCTTTTCTTTTTGCCCAATTTCGACTTCGCTACTATAAGGAGTGCATTACGATGCGCTTCTGGTGGCTTTTGATAAGTAACTTTAGGGCTAACGTGATGCCCCGGCGCGGACTCCCTAATACTGGACACAATTCTGAGTGTGACGAAAGTACTTCGCCACGACAGCGGTCACACTGTGCCAGGAAAAAGCAAGACAATAAATAAAAAAAAACAACAATCTATCAGAAAGACCTATCCCGTGCTATCCTCAATCGTTCATTTCATACAGGTGAATAAGGTTTACCGACATTTGAAAATACACTTAAATTGGCACTGGACACCCGGAGATGAATACGATATTTCAACTTTGCACCGTAACGCACCATTCAGGGATTCCTTGATCAGTGACGTAGTACGCAACCTGATAGCAGTTACAGTTTGCCAATTCATGTGGTTTGGTTTTCTAGCAGTATTGCTGCATTTTGTGCATGGGTTTGTATGGCTGTGCATGGCTGGCGGTCAATTGGTCCCTTAGAACACGTACTAGCGTAACCAACATTTTGTTAGTTTTGCAGGAGAGCTGTTTTAAGTTTTGGGCGATTTCCATCAAGTTCCTGTGCCGTCAGTTTTCACCTTCTCGCGCTGATATTTTGACATAACAATGTATGGATCTAGATCAAGATCTAAGACTGCCAATATTCAAGTGCCAGAATGCTTTTTTTTTTTTTTTTTCTTTTTCAAAATTGGATATCACGTGATCTTTGTTTTGTTTTTCTTTTTTTTGACAAAAAAACAATACGCTAAAAGTTTAATAAGCTAGACTATATCTCATCTAATAATGATCGTATCCATTCCCCGATAGAGAGGAGCTAGAAAACGGCACAAGTAATCGCATGGTGATTCTAATTCAATTTCGGCCGACATGTCGGTTACGCTGGTACGCGTTCTGAGGGATGAATTGTGGTATGCACATTTAGCAGAATTCTTTCAATGCTTGCTTCTAATTTTGTGTCATAAAATGAGTTCTACAAGGGATGAAGGGATTGGAGTGTGTAATGGTGAAAATGTTAATGGACTCTAGATCGAGATCTAACGTGCATAAACCCATCTCAGTACATATCTTTATTTGGATACAGCTTGACTTTTACCTTGTCTGTAATAGGAAATAAGGTTATATCAGCCACCCGCGTAAACATATGCTTGGTGCTACTTGCACTTAAAAGTAAAAAAAAAAAAAAAGGAAAGGTGTCTTTAGAGGTAGCACATAGAAAAGACATTTTGATGGCCCGGGTAAAAATCAAGCCTCTATATTCTTTGAGGTGCACATAGAGAACGCTGCACCAGTGGCTGGTAGTTACATAGCATTATTTTAGCGCTTCATCCGGCTAATAACCAGGCACTCAGTGCTTTACAACATTTATATCATGTAAATCATACACATGCCTACTCAGAAAACAAAAAGAAGATGGACATTCAGCTGATTTTTAAAAATCATAACATGTTCAGTCTCTCTCAAAGACAGAGGCGGAGAATTCCAAATAAGACAGAAGACACAAGCTTCACGCCAACAGGTCAAAGGCTGGATCAAAATCGGTAAAAAAAAAACAAAAAACGAATCAAACCTAGACAAGATACCCGGAACCATTCAGGGTAAACTCGTGCATCCATCTCTCTGATTTAAATATAATGTGTGTGTGTGTGTGTGTTTGTGTGTGGGTGTGTGTGTGTGTGTGTGTGTGTGCTTTTTTTACCCTCACTTTCATTGTAGGAACCATTATTTCTTAAAATTCTTAATTATATAATTATAATTATCTTTGATGCAGTCGGTAGGATAGTGCCTCATTCTTATCTAGGCCTAAATATACTCAGGCTGCGAGAGATGTCGAAATACGGCACCGACTTTCTAGGCATTCACTCTGCACGGGCGTACCAATATGGCAAGGTCAAGATGACCGTGCAGCGCGCAAGCCGAACTTTCACGCGTCTGGTCACTGTCCTTATTGAGGTGTAACTAGCGTCTTATTACTTACTGTATCTCTTCTAAATCAAAGGCATTGTGAAAGGGACATGTTAGCCAGTGAACCACTGGTCGGAATCACAAAGACTAGGCTTTCAAAGGCTCTCCCTACACTATCAAAAGGTATAACATCGATATGCGAACTATTGCTCAACAAATTTGCAATTATTATTCTCTCATTTTCTCACACGCTGACAATCATCTGGAGTTGTCTGTATCTAAGAACCAATCACAAATAAGCTCTGAAATGACCTTTGTCCCAAATGCCCACATTGGTTCATTAGTATGTGTCAATATAATCATGATGAAACCATTTGTTCAGATCTTGGGAGGCGTGGATAGTTATCATGCTTCGTTCTCACGAAAAAAAATAGCTGTCAGTTTGGTATCATAAGTCCGATCATTGGTTAGAGACTTACAGACAAAGGTTTTGCTAGTTAATTCATTACCAGGCGCGATAAGGAAAAGCAGCGAATGTTTTCACGCGGTCAGCGTTCATCCGCAAGGGTCAGTGCGACCCATATAAGATTTCAAGTGAGTAAGGTCACTGACGGGACAGCGTGCGTTTAGCCGTCACGCGCAGGGTGTTTGTTAAAAAGTCATTGCATAATTATTACATTTTGCAGCAACCAATTCCTTACATTTCCAGTATGTATCCAATTCTTGATATAATATATGCACCAGATGTGTAAGAAATATAATAATATGAATCCTACAATGAAATCAAGAAGAAAAAATGCACCCGAAAGGGCGCATACATACATACATACATACACAGAAACGCACACATGGTGGAGAGAGGGGGAAGAGAGAGAGAGAGAGAGAGAGAGCCAGAGAGAGAGGGGAAGGAGAGGGGTTTGAATAACTCTAGCACGTCATTTTTATGACAATATTTTAATACAGTTTATGAATAACATTAATTGAATATTTTGACTTTTTTAAATCTTTCTGATGACGCCGATTTTGCCTGATTTTTCTCTGTTCACCAGCAGCTGGTTACCTGACACTGGTTCTCTGCTCCTGGGTTACCTGCTTGCTCTATAGGCCCACCCTTCCCTCCCTTTCCCCGCCCCCTTTTTTTTATCTTAGAGACAATGAGGAGATGTTTCAATAATCATACAAGAATTCTGTATAACAAAAACATCCCCCGATGTTTAAAAAGACCTGCCGCCGCTCAAACAGTTCAGTTTGGCGTAAAAACTTTAAAACTGTCTTCCTTTGAACCAGCAGAGTGTTCTTTCAATATTTAAAGACTCAAAGTGATGGGCAAGTATTTTTGTTTTTACTTTTCAGGTTTGCTTTGTGTCGCTGATCGGTCGTGTCCGATCTTTCCTTTTCACGGACCCATGATGTCATCATTAATCGGAAATAGCTGGAAATGCTCAAACTGAGTCGACACACCGTGGTGACGGCAGGCGTAGTATGTAATGTTCAATGACGTGCTACTGTGCATAATTATAATTATGTAGGTCGCTGGTAATGTTGTGGTCCTAATTTCTTTCTTCCGCAGCATAACAGTCCACATCCTTTCCGACCAACCTACTTAAAGGGCATGTGAACGACACATTATGCGTTCTGGTTTTATTCTCTCGAAACACATCTGACCCCTCTTTGTCACATCGAGTCTGATATGTTCCACATAGACAATGATTTTGTATGTTTATTTTGTTAAAGAAAAAGCTTCCAAATACGAGCGGGTTTTCCTGGTAACTTTCAACGATTTGTGTGCTACATCATGCACATCTCAATAATCTCTGGAAGGAGCCGAAGACAGACCTATAGTAGGCTGACTTGACTTTTGACTAGCCTGCGTGTCCTTTACTTGCCTCTTCTCTTCTTCCACAAAATCGTCTCTTTTTCAGTTAGAGGATGAATTTCCATTTCTGTGTTCTGTTCTGTTTGATGACTGAGGGTGGGTGACACAGCAGCTGGTCTGATTCAACGCCGTATGGTGTTGTAGCCTATACACTATTATTAGCGGACAACCACAACTGGCTCGAGGTCGGAGTGCACCCTTCACACTGCTTTCTGCGAATGGTGATCTGATCTGCTAACCGTTGTTTTAGGTTGAAGTTTTGTCCCCTTAACTTTCCATTTTTTTTCCATCTCAAGGAAAGTGATGGAAGCTCACCATTTCACCTTCTGATGTACGGGTATTTTCTGATCGACAGCTGGCAACAACACAAAAACACCATTGTTCGGTTTTTCTTTATGGTCCTGATGACCCCATGTTTGTTTCTGTGAGTACAAACGGGAAAAACCTACTTTCTTGTGTCGAAATTTGACGAACCGATAATCGTGCTTTAATCTTTTGCTACACGAACAATCGCCCATTGGTAAATGCTCTGAACGTTTTAGTGTGACTGAAGGAGCATCTTCTTTAATGAAAATGGCCTAAAAACGTTGACGACATTGCAACATTCACATGCTCTTTTATCGCTTAGGTGGACAAGAAAAGATGACAGGGGAGGGGCAACATTTAACATTTTGTGCTGATTCCTTTCTGTCTGTTGGGGTCCACCAGGAATAGGCTGAGCCCCCCCCCCCCCCCTTTGAGAAACCAAATGACCTCGGACGTATCTGTCTGAAGCTGTGCCTTGTGCTTAATTTCGTTCATAGAACTGTTCGAGAGCACAGTAAAGTTATTTAAAGAAACTGCCCGGTGCTCAGATTACCCCCTTTTCATGACAAGCTTCGCCTCGAATGCTGACGGTGTGCTTTGGGCATTGATGGGCAAGGGGAATGCAATAAGATCTATCTTAAAGCAAACAAATCAATAACCAAGCTATGAACCTAGAGGAAAGGGCAGAGTGAAGCAGATTCTTGTTAGCATCATTGAACTGAGGTTAAGAAACAGTTTATAGCAGGTAAAGCGGGGTGGTCCGCTAGTTTGAAAGGAAAAAATGAATAAGATTATTTTTCTGTCCTGATATATTATTCCAACTATTAATTAGTGGGGGAAAATACCACTTATAAGCTGCGAGTTCCTTAACGCGTAAGAAGACTTTTCCTTTACGTGTTTTTCTTTTTTAAACTTGATGGTACTCAATAGTGGTCTCGCACACTAAATGTTTGTGTTTCGTGTTACAATGGAAGTAAGTCCGCCAGTGTAATCACAAAAACTTTTTTAACCGCTGAGCCTCATATTCTACAAAATATCATAATACTCATGGAAAGCCACAAAGGTGTATGTCGGCATATTCTAAAATGTCCTGGATCTCGCTATAACATTAATGCTTTCGTTTATTTTTAGCCACAACTGAGTTGATTAGAAGAACGTGTTCGCACTTTTTGACCCGGAAGGAAAAATGCACGCAGAATTAAAACGCATATATGAGGAAATTCTCTTTTGCGCCACATTTTTGTGATCGAAAAATGAACTTTAAAAATCGCATCTGTGTAATCCCTCGGAAAGCGCCAACTCTTTCTTTCAATGTGTAACAGCTGAGGTTGTTCTAGCACGTTATAGTAGGGGGGAGTTAGTTGATCTAACTACAACCCTTTAGAAAACGAAACTATTACAGCTGTAAAATAAATAAACACGAGATCCGACGATATATTAAGTAATACTAAAGTTTAATAACTGTATAGTGAACAATAAATTACTAGGAAGACACCAGCGAAACTAAATATCTACGCCACACAAAAGGAAACTCACTTACTCACCCCCCCCCCCAACCACTCACACAGGTCTATATATATAAACATTCCTACAGAAAGTTCCCGAAATAAACGTTACCTTTGCCCTCGCACAAACTAACCAATCACGCATCAATACGTCATCAGGTTACATCACTCAAGGCCAAATCTGGCGTAAACATCCTTCTCCACAGTGTTATCGAATGTTCGGGAACATACTAATATTTACTGAACGAGTCAAAACACCTGACAACAAGCGGGCGAGGAAAAAACTACTCACTAGGAGAAGAAGGTCAGGTCACGGAGTACAGTACACTCTAGCGGTTGTCAAGAAGAAATGAACACATGCTCACCAGTGTAACAAGAAAACGGGGGAGGGCAAGGGATAGCTTGCAGATGCTACACAACTCCCCAATTTAAGTTGAATATTTTCAACTCCGAAACATTATTCAGCGTCTGCAATATCTTGAAATAACAATCTTACAGTACTCCCAATCTCACAAAGGTAGTTGCTAATTCTATTACAATCACTAACAATTTCAGCGCCCTCCCAAACTTCACCGCAAACATAACACAATGCAATATCCCTTGCATCACCAATACCATAACTAATACAATACCGTCATTGCTTCCCAATAGTAAACAGTAGGCCTACTAGTCAAAATAACACAACGCCACCACTGTGGTGAAACAATGGTCAATGATATTATTACAAATCATATATGGTGAAACGATGGCCCATCGTTTACACAATGCTTCGTGCACGAATCATAGCATATAACTTGTTGTACATAACATGGTTATCTCCAAAATGTATAACTCATACGTACAATGGCAAAAATACCACTACATACCGACCACTGATCAGGGTCTTTCTTCATCATATTAGGTCAAAACAAGTTACAACAATGCAACATAACACAAACACTGCTTGCTCGCAGTCCCCATTTGGGTTACATTTTCCAAAATTACACCAAGTTCCATTGGTAACTAATATGACATAGCATAAAATCAAAATGTGACTAACACATCATGACTCTCTATCAGCCATCAATTCAATATTCAGTCACAGATGAACTATGTCCCCAATTACAGTACAATACTGCCGTCCTAGAAATTCATCTAGTAGGCAAAAGTATGGGTTACAATGCATTTCACTGATAGTGTACTACTTTAAAATACCCTGCTCAGGAAATCGGCACAGACATTTTCTCTGCCTTTTACGTAGTGAATCCTGAATTGATAAGACTGTAAAAATAAACTCCATCGTAATAACTTTGGACTGTCAAACTTGGCAGAGTTCAAAAACTCTAATGACCGATGGTCAGTTTGGAGCACAAACTCCTTTCCATACAAATACAAAGTAAACTTTTTTACAGCCCAAACAATAGCTAAACATTCGCGCTCTGAGACCGAATATTTTGTCTCACGAGGCAATAGCTTACGACTAGCATATGCCACAGGGTACAACTTTCCCTCGTGTTCCTGCATAAGACTAGCGCCTAATCCGCGATCTGATGCATCAGTTGCTAAGACAAACTCTTTGGAAAAATCTGGCAAACATAACACGGGTTTGGAGATAATGACATTCTTCAAAGAGGTGTACGCTTTCTCCTGCGTTTCATCCCACTGAACTATATTGGGCTGACCCTTTCTAAGTAAATCAGACAATGGTGATGCAATCGCTGAAAAGTTAGGAATAAATTCATGGTAATATCCCACTAATCCTAAGAATGCTTTCACTTCCTTCTTAGTGGTAGGTCTGGGTGCGTCTCGTACCTTACATACATTCTCTTCTAACAGGCCAATCATACCTTCTCCCACTAAGTGTCCAACAAAGTCTACTTCAGACGTTCCAATCAGACACTTCGATGGTCTTGCAGTTAATCCAGCTTGGTCCATCCTCTGCAGTAAGTCCTTGAGAGTCTTCACATGCTCGTCGAATGTCTCTGTATGAATCAGCAGATCGTCCACATATGCTGTCACATTGTTCATTCCACGGATCAATGGCTTTACGATCCTGTTCAGCGTGGCTCCTGAGTTCATCATCCCAAAAGGCATCCGAGTGAATTCATAATGTTCGCCCATGGTGACGAACGCCGTCTTGGGAATGTCTTGCTCTCGAACTTTCACTTGCCAGTATCCCTTGCTCAGGTCAATCCGAGAGAATAATTTTCCTCTCGAGAGACTCTGAAACACTTCTGATGGCGCTGCTGTCGGATGAGGGTCGAATACTGTGATCTTGTTTAACCTCCTGTAGTCGATGCAGACTCGGTTGGATCCGTCCTTCTTCTTGACGACAACAATAGGTGAAGCATAAGCTGATGAGCTCCTTCGAATGATGCCCAGCCGTTCCATGGTGGTAAGCTCCTCCTTCAAGGAGTCGCGCATAGCGTAGGGCACCGGGTATGGTCGTTGACGAACTGGTACTTCTGTCGTCAGGTCGATGCGATGTTCACCCAACTGACAGCATCCAGGGAGATTGGTGAAGACGTGCTGGTAATTCTTCACCACATCGCAGAGTTCTTGCCGTTGTTCCGACGTCAGTTGCGTTCCATACTGGACATCTCTGTAGCTTTCCTTCTGGTCCCAGCTTCCTAGGTCGGCAAGGTCCTCCGTCGTTCCACCGTTGTCGCCTTCCAGGTCGCAGTCCTCGATGATTGTCATGCCAGCTGACTCCACGGGTTGACTCTTGTCCATCATGTCGTCCTCTGCCAGTACAGTCTCAGCACTATCACCGCCGCCGTCCTTTATGGCATTGACATGTCCAGGCGTGATATCTCTCCTACTGTTGTCCATCCCACACATCTCGGTCACAATAGGTCTCGGTTCCATTGCCACTGCTGCTGCTTTTGACGTCCTTGGAATGTATCTCTTGAGGAGGTTGGCGTGCAAGGTCTTTTCTTTTGCACCCATCTTGACTCTATAGTCGTTAACACCGACAACTGAGACTACCTTATATGGTCCCTTCCATTGGACTAGGAGCTTGTTAGTGTTCGTCGGCAGTAGCACCAACACTTCATCTCCGGGGCGGAACTTCTTCTCTCGCGCCTTCCGGTCGTAGTAGGTCTTCTGTCTACCTTGAGCCTTGGAGAGTTCTTCCGTCGCTAACTTCCATGTGTCCTCCAGCCTCTCACGTAGTTCCATGACGTACTGGTAACTGGTCTTCGTTTCCGGCTCCTCTACGTCCTTGGTCCATAGTTGTTGTAAGATGTGCATGGGTCCTCTCACAGTTCTCCCATACAGCAACTCGAATGGGGCAAACTTGGTCGACTCTTGGGGAACTTCACGATATGCGAAGAGCAGCGGGTTGATGTATCTGTGCCACTGCTTGGGTTGCTCTGCGCACAGTCGTCTCAATGTTTTCTTCAGCGTGCCGTTGAATCGCTCCACCAACCCGTTGCACATAGGGTGGTAGACTGTAGTGGTCGACTGTCGAATTCCCAGTAGTCTATTCGTTTCCTTCATGACATCTGACATAAACTGGGTCCCTTGGTCGGACAAGATCTCTTCGGGCACACCCAAACGGCTGTAAATGTTCACTAAGGCTTCTGCTACCGTTTCTGCGTCGATCTTCTTCAAGGGTGTGGCTTCGGGGTAACGAGTAGCGTAGTCTATGTACACCAGGATATACCGATGTCCACCTTCACTTGGGGGGTCGATAGGTCCTACTAATTCCACGGCCACTCGCCTAAATGGTACGTCCACTACTGGCATACTCTGCAGGTGCACCTTTGGGGTCGCTCCTTTGTTCACTGTCCTCTGGCATATGTCGCATGAGCGGCAGTATCTCGCGACGTCACCTTCAATTCCAGGCCAATAAAAATTGCTCATAACTCTGTCTTTGGTTTTCTTCACGCCGAGGTGTCCTCCGACGATCGAGTCGTGGGCTACACTCAGTACATACTCTCTCAGTTTTTCGGGTAGTACCACTTGCCTTATAACCGTCGCCTGTCTCAGGTCCTTGTAGATCCGGTACAGTACTCCTCCATGTTTCTCAAAATGAACAGATTTATTGCCTCTATTAGTTAGGATCTTCTTCTGCTCTAACTTCCTAATGACTTCGTCTTCTTCTTGGAGTCGGATAAGTTCCTCTCTATCCACTCCCGCGTGCCTTTCTGCCCTCGGCACCTTCAGCGACGTAGACTGGTCCTTCCTCTTCTCCTGGGCCCTCGTGGTCACCGCTCCTACCATCACCTCAGTATCAGGGTCGTACGGATCCTTCGCTCCGTCCACGTTCCCGACTACTAGGTCGCAGATGGTCTCCGGGAGACACAGCGCCGTCACTTTGCCCGTCAGGTAAGGCGTCTTCACGTCGATAACGGCTTCCTCCGCCGCTAGCAAGGAGTTATCGATCCTCGCGATAAGTTTCTTCCCACCGGTGAGCTGTCCGTCGTCCACCAGTGCTCGCCGCACCACTACACCTTCACAGCCGGTATCTCTTAGGACATCTACCGCTCGATTTCCAATCAAGCCCTTCATCACTGGTAACTTCAGTTTCTCCACGGTCCTTCCGTCACTGCATCCTCCGCAAGTAACAGGCACCGCTAACTGTAGCTTCCCGTCCTTCATTACCGCTTGAACGTTGATGCTGGTGTCAGCCGTCGTCACATCTTGTCTTGACGACTCGTCCGCCGCTATCACTACGGCCGCCGCCGCCTTGTTCGGCTTGCCTCGTCCCATATCCTTCTGGGCTGGACACATCCTCCGAACGTGGCCTGGCTTTCCACAAAGGTAACATTTCAACTCACCTTTGTCGTTTAACTTTGCACGACACTCCGTCGCCTTGTGTCCCGGCCTCTGGCACCTATGGCAGACCTGTGGGCTTCTGTCTCCGTTGGGCCTCTGTCGCACTGGCCGGCTCTGCAGTCTGGCGCTCCCGCTGAGCGTCCGGTTCCTCGCTACCAGGTACGCCTCCGCTGAATCTGCGATGTCCTGTAGCGTCTTTGGTTTCCTCTCCCTCACATGGGTTGCAAGGTCTGGTGGGCAGGCATCCATGAATTGCTCTCTGACGAACAGATCTCTCACTCCTTCGTAGGTCTCCTCCGTCTTCGACAGCTTTATCCACTTCTCTAGATAGGTCTTGATCCTGGTCAAAAACATTCCAACATCTTCTCCATCTTCAGGCTTACCTTGTCTGAACATGAGTCTGTATCCGTCCTCTGACAGGTTATACCTCTTCTGCAACGCTTCCTTGACCTTGTCGTAGTCCTTGGCTTCGTCGATCGGTAGTCTGCAGAAGCACTCCAAAGCTCTCCCGGTCAGCAGGGCAGACAGTGATGTCGTCCAGGTGGATCTGGGCCATTCAGCTGTCTCAGCAAACCTCTCAAACCGCAGCAACCAGCTATCCAGATCGTCCTTCTTGTCCTGAAATGCAGGTAGCTTGGGTCTCTTGGAACTGGCGTGGTCGTCGGTCTTCTGCGCTGAGTCGTTGCCTCCACGTTGCTGGCGGATCTTCTCCATCTCCAACTCGTGGTTCATCTCCTTCTCCCGAGCCTGTCGTTCAGCCTCCTTCTCCCAAGCCTGTCGTTCAGCCTCCTTCTCCCGAGCCTGTCGTTCAGCCTCCTTCTCCCGAGCCTGTCGTTCAGCCTCCTTCTCCAGTCGTTGAGCCTCCAGCTGTCTTTCTCTTTCCAGGCCTTCACGGAGGTAGTCCCGTCTCTCCTGCCCAGTGAGTTCCATAGCGTCCGCTTCCTGGCTAAGCCTTCCAATAACCTCCGACATGTTGTAGATAGCTTGTCGATGATATTCTACAATAAACTATGTAAATGAATCTAATAATTTAGATCTGGTCCGTTCGAATCTGGTCGGATCCCGGACGAGCCCCCAATATGTAACAGCTGAGGTTGTTCTAGCACGTTATAGTAGTGGGGAGTTAGTTGATCTAACTACAACCCTTTAGAAAACGAAACTATTACAGCTGTAAAATAAATAAACACGAGATCCGACGATAGATTAAATAATACTAAAGTTTAATAACTGTATAGTGAACAATAAATTACTAGGAAGACACCAGCGAAACTAAATATCTACGCCACACAAAAGGAAACTCACTTACTCACCCCCCCCCCCCAACCACTCACACAGGTCTATATATATAAACATTCCTACAGAAAGTTCCCGAAATAAACGTTACCTTTGCCCTCGCACAAACTAACCAATCACGCATCAATACGTCATCAGGTTACATCACTCAAGGCCAAATCTGGCGTAAACATCCTTCTCCACAGTGTTATCGAATGTTCGGGAACATACTAATATTTACTGAACGAGTCAAAACACCTGACAACAAGCGGGCGAGGAAAAAACTACTCACTAGGAGAAGAAGGTCAGGTCACGGAGTACAGTACACTCTAGCGGTTGTCAAGAAGAAATGAACACATGCTCACCAGTGTAACAAGAAAACGGGGGAGGGCAAGGGATAGCTTGCAGATGCTACACAATGCCAGTTTCATATCCCTTGAAAAAAACTGGCCCTTACTGCGAAGTTCATCCAACTACATGTACAACGTGAACTCCATCCACAGGACAATTCCCTGATGTCCAAAAGGCCAAGTGTTGTGTGTTTACGGCTGGGAGTTCTAATTTTCCTACGTGAGTATGAATGTTTCTTACCCCAATCCTAATTCCTATTTGGGATAAAGACCAGTAAAATCTGTCACTGTCGTTTAGTAAGCCCGAGACATTCGGGAAGGCAATGTTGTGGATTTTCAGAAGAGCCTAAGAGTTCTAGTTTAGCTGCTTGAGGTTCCATTGGTTCTTTCTGTTTTCTGTGGCCGCTGTTGTCATCATGCTTTTCATTGGATGTTAATTGCTTTATGGGATTTGCGAATCCTGTGGTCAATTAGCGTATTTAACGTGTTGTAACAAACTCAACGGGCTATTTGTAATTATTTGACTTTCTATATTGATGATTTCCTCGTTGGATGCAAAGATGCATTCAACAACTGATCCTGAAATTCTCTTGTTTTGTCGTTGTTTTTAGATTGACTTGCAATTTTGTTTTTCTTTTTTCCCCCCGAAAATTGCACCACAATGAAATACCCCCCCCCCCCACCCCTCACCCCACGCCACAACTAAAATAAAAATTACAACAGCAAGAGTGGAAAAACGATTTCCTGGAAATGTATCCGCTGGATTTATTTAACATTTTGCATAAACGTGATTTACACAATGAACCATATTATTATTACGGAATCCATGTTTAATTTTTGACTTTCGCCTGATTTTGAGTTCCCTTCTTTACGCTTTGTGTTAAATCAAAAGTAGACTGAAATTTTCGTACCAGGTTTTCACTCAACCAATTTCTGAATATTGTGTTCTGAAAAGGAAAATATAATTAGACAGAAAAAAAAATATCTTAAGGCTCTGGATTTTCTTTGAGACTTTTAAGAATGCCATTCTTCACATAGCTTTTGAAATAGTGGGACTGAGAATTCTGAATCTTTGAAACTAATCCAAATCTTTTCGTTCCATTGAAGACATAAAAATATACATATATATAACGAATGGTTTTTCTTTCACGTGTTCTACAGAATCGCCTCGTCTTGTCAAGAACGAAATTTTCTTGTATATTAAACCCAGTCCAATGGGCGGGAACTATGAACTCGATTGCGTCTGGACTAAATTTGACGCTGTCGATCCGTCAAGCATACTCATTGGCACCGGCACCGATGGCAAGAGTATGATACTGTACCCTGAACATGACAGGGTAATTCAATTTGGAATAATTCCATGGTCAGCCACTTATGTACCCAGGATCAGGAGACTGTACGGTGTTTTTGAAAGAGTGACGCGCAAGGATCTTGATGGCGTCTTCTGCAATGCTCACATTCTTGGGCAAACGCTGCGCAAGAATAGTTTATCGTTTTGGCCAACGTCCACTTCTAGTAAGAAAAGCTTTCATTATTGAACCGGTTGACAGTATCTATCTATCTATCTATATATCTATCCATCTATCTATCTATCTATCTATCTATCTATCTATCTATCTATCTATCGATCTATCTATCTATCTATCTATCTATCTATCTATCTATCTATCTATCTATCTATCTATCTATCTATCTATCTATCTATCTATCTATCTATCTATCTATCTATCTATGTGTCTATCTATATGTCTATTAATCTGTCTGTCTAGTTATCTTTCAATATGTGTATATCTATCTATATCTATCTATCTATCTATCTATCTATCTATCTATCTATCTATCTATATATCTATCTATCTATCTATCTATCTATCTATCTATCTATCTATCTATCTATCTATCTATCTATCTATCTATCTATCTATTTATCTCTCTATGTACCTATCTACATCTATCTATCTATCTATATATCTATCTATCTATCTATCTATCTATCTATCTATCTATATATCTATCTATCTATCTATCTATCTATCTATCTATCTATCTATCTATCTATCTATCTATCTATCTATCTATCTATCTATCTATCTATCTATCTATATGTCTATTAATCTGTCTGTCTAGTTATCTTTCAATATGTGTATATCTATCTATATCTATCTATCTATCTATCTATCTATCTATCTATCTATCTATCTATCTATCTATCTATCTATCTATCTATCTATCTATCTATCTATCTATTTATCTCTCTATGTACCTATCTACATCTATCTATCTATCTATCTATCTATCTATCTATCTATCTATCTATCTATCTATCTATCTATCTATCTATCTACCTACCTATCTACTAATCTAGCTATCTATCTGCCTATATATCTATCTTTCTATTTGTCTGCGGAGCCTGCCACAAATAACTGCATCAACTGGAGAGGGCAGTAGAAACGGAATGAACTATAAGAAATCAATTACACTCTGCCCAAGATTAAATTGGACAGTGGACTCGGCAGAAACAACAAGATACTCTGCGGGTCCACGTCAGAAAATGTCTGTAACTGTTTCTGTCTGTTTAAGTACCCGTCTGTCTATATGTCTGTCGTCTGTTTTTCTATCTAAAATGATACCATAATGGGATGATGGGCAAGGACCCAATACATCAAGCAGGTGTGAACCAAGAAACAGCTGACTACGACCGCCTCTAAGATCAAGCAACTCTCAGATAACTCTGACGTGACCTGGAACTTTGTTCGATATTTTTTTTGTATCACTGAAACACGATTTTAAAGAGCCATTACTGTTTTGTAATTCCAAGTCTGACTGTAATGTCATTCACAGTTTTAGACATGCTCACAGCCTCAGTTGTTTTCAAATATCTCATCTAGCGTAGGAAGTGTTCCTGCAGGGATGTAATCCTGTCCACCCAACTACATTTGCCACGTATTGCTGGTTTATGTTGTTGTGTTTTCCTTGGACACTTTCATGATTCTTCAATAAATAAATTTATACACCTATATATTAATAATATACTAGTGCTGAATCCGTCCCATGAACGAGAAGTTATAAAGAAAAGAAGCTTGAACAAAATTTACCAAGATCATTTTCTTACGACATCGAGTTTGCACAATGCTAATATAGAAACATACAGTCTGACATTCTTACTAATTTTAGCATAGAGCAGCCAAGGAGAAGACAACCTATATATATGTAACAAAATAATAGTAATAGTAATAGTAATAATAATAATAATAATATTTACCGTCGGGAAATCCAACCCCAGTGTCCCCAGCGGCCGACGGGGAAATTTGGGACCCACCCAACCCCCCTCCCCCTCCAAAAGAGGCGGGGGCGGAGGGGAGGGGGGGGGGGGAGTTCTTCACGGCCAAGGAATTGATCGGATGACATTTTTTTGCCCTCTTTAAAATTTTTCTCCAGTCTTCTGTTTTGTCGTGACAACGGTTTTGTTAACGCCAGGCACATTATCGAAATCTTCACTATTAAAATCCATTTTTTAAAAAGAAATACCCATCAGTCCCCAAACGCGTGAGGCAGAGAACCCATCAGACCGTCTAAGCCTCCCTTAATCCAAAGAGTCAGCAGGTTCTGAAGACGCCATGGGCTCATGGATAAAAAAACATGGCACATAATTCGGATCGGATCAAATTTGAGAAAAAACCTCACCTTTTATGGCCTGTATATTTTATTTTTAGTTAATTGCAGTTATCATCATGCACTTCATGTAACCGCAGTACATTGTACTGACGTATAGGCTTAATTTCTGAGCAAATGATCTGTCCTGCAGGCTTGACAAAAGAGTAGGCTTTCTATCTGAAATAAATATGACCAGACGTATGACCAAGTATTGGGATGTTTTAGATAAAGCAAAGTATTTCTAATTTCCAATGAGTTAGGTCGATGCCACGGTCTTTTCATATGCACATTTTTCTCTCTGTTTCTTTCTATCTGCTGTCTACGTCTGCCTGTCTCTTTCTCTGTCTGTCTGTCTGCAGTCTTTTTGTCTCTATCAGTCTGTCTGTCTCTGTCAGTCTGTCTGTTGGCCTTTCTCGTCTCTCTGTATGTTTGTCTCTCTCATTTTATTTGAATTTAATTTTTACAGATCCCATACAAGACGTTAATCTAAGGTATGACCCCAACTTCCCACCGAAAATTGGGGGAAAGCTAATACTGGAATGTACAGTAACGGAAACGATTTCAACTGCATTCACCCTTACCTGTTTATTTCGCTCCCCGAATAAGCAAAGTCCACTTAGTGATCAAAAGTTCGTGGCAGACGTTGGAAGGTCGCACTGTAACACAACCATTGACAAACTGACAAAGGCTGATGAAGGGGAATACACGTAAGTACTTCAAATCTAACATTTGGTAACCATTCACTTAAACATGCTGTGGTCTAAGGGCAGAGACTTACCAGTAACCCTGGCCTACCAATAACTTTGGCAATGTTCTGTAAAGCTATCAAGGAGGGCACCGTGCCCCAGGGTCCCTGAGTGAACTATTTCTGCCGTCGGTCCGCATCGCGTCTTGTCATTTCTGGAGAAGGATGAAATCTGATTTTTGTTCTTCTTTTTAAACATTTGCAAACTTCCTTCTAGATTTTCATTCTCTTTCTCTCTCTCTCTCTCTTTCTTTCTCTCTCTCTCTCTCTCTCTCTCCCCCCCCCCCCTCTCTCTCTCACTCATTCACTCAGTCACCTTCTCTGGTTTCCTCTCACTCTTTCTCTTTTTTCTTCTCTCTCTCTCTCTGACTTCCTCTCAGTCTTTCTCTGTTTTCTTATTCTCTCTCTCTCTCTCTCTCTCTCTCTCTCTCTCTCTCTCTCTCTCTCTCTCTCTCTGTCTCTGTCTCTGTCTACCACTCCTCTTTCTAGCCCTTGTCTCACTCGTTCCTCTCACTATCCGTCCTTTTTCTCTCTTTTCCCTACCTCTTCCCCTCCCAGCGGTATGTTGGTGCACATGGTACGGTTTCTTTCTGCCCTATCATTCTGTTATATTCTGTCGTAATCTTGCTTTTTCCCGGCACAGTGTGAACGTTTTTGTGTCGTCATGCTCTCTCCAAACTCAAACTCAAACTCTCCCCCTCCCTATCCCTTCCGCTCTAGCCTCCTTTCATTCTCCTTCTCTCTCTCTCTCTATCTCTCTCTTTCTCTCTCTCTCTCTCTCTCTCTCTCTCTCTCTCTCTCTCTCTCTCTCTCTCTCTCTCTCTCTCTCTCTCTCTCCCTCTCTCTCCCTCCCCCTCCTCTCTCCTCTATAGAATATGTCACTTTTCTGCCACTTCTCTTTCTTTCTGTCTACCTCACACTCTATATACATTCCCTCCTCCCTTCAATCCCACTTACAATTTAGTTCAACCAGACATACTTCAAATTTTGAATCTTTTTAAGATGGCACCCCTCCGTTTTGCCATCGAATTCAATAGTGGCTGACAAAGGCCGGTGTGCGGTGGAAAACGACCCATTTCCTGCCATCCTACCATGGCTAACACTTAAACGCAACATTTTAGATCTCGCGGCATGTCCCAAGAACAACACCATGCTAGAAACCTACAAACAAAGAAATCTTTAGAGAGGTAATCAATAAATAACCTGATCACAGGCCTTTTTGCAGAGACAGCTCTAAAGATCATGGTTCGGTTGGAGCCGCCTCATTCTCGAGCGCAGATGGCAAAACAAATGCCTCAGCCTCGACCCCAAATCTTGTGCTTTTTACCGCTGAAATTCATGCAATGAACTTGGCCTTCAATCTTATATCGTATTCCCAACGAGGACGCTTCATCATCATTTCTGATTGGCTGTCCTGCCTCCAGGCCTAAAAAAACAAAAACACATGTGAAAACCCCACGAAAACAATAATACGGTACAACGTCTCCATACACTGTCCAACAAGGAATATGAAATAATTGTTCTCTGTTGGATACCTGGCTACATTGGCATTAAGGGTAACGAAACAGCATACACCCTGGCCAAAGAAACATTAAAGCGTCCACCACAACATCTACACTGACTCTAAATAATCCGCTATTAATAACTTCATTAAATCCAAATGACATGAAATATGGGATGATTTAAACTTCACTTTATCCATGATCAACTTGGACAGTGGACTCATCCTTGTCAACAAAATTGAAGAGATGCTATTGTCCTTAGTAGACTCTGTCTGGGTCATATCCACCACACACGTCATTTTTTTTACATAGGGGTAAGGTCTTCCCGAATGTGTGGCATGCAATAAATTGTTAACTGTCAGTAAAACCTTTTGTAATTGAATGTGTAGACTTCATGATTATCCGAAGAAGGCACTATAGTAGAGTCAGTTAGGGCAAAAATTGGACATTTGGTGATAAAGGCAAAAAGACGTTGCTTATTTTTTGCAGGTTGGCATACAAATAATTATGGACATCGTACCATTTCAGCAAATGACCTCGACAACCCGTAAATGATCTCTGATTTCCTTTTTATTCTGTCATATTTTGAGTGACATCGATTCAGGGCTAAAAAATTGAAAGAAATGGGATTTAAAACAAAAAAAATTAACACATACAGTGATTCTCCATGCCCCCTATAAAATTGCCATTTCATTTCCCACTCTGACATTTATACTGAAACATGGTCATTGTGACACCAAAACTGTGAATCGTTGATATTTTTCACATTCAGTATGAGGATTTAGAATTGAAAATGAGCAGAATCTATCTGATCACATATCCGTTTTTAGTGGCCAGACTGACAACAGGCCGTAGAAATGACCAGAATGTTCACTTTTAATAAACGCTATTATTTGTCACATTCTGAGGAGATAGAAATGGTTTGTCATGATTGTAAAGTGTAAAATATAATTCAAATAAAATGAAAATGACACACTGATCTTTAAAATACGCGAACTGACCACCCCACTGACAAGTGGTCATTATAGAAACCATCAATAATGGCGATCTATGGACTGAGTCAAAGAGCATTCCCATTCAAATTTCGGCCAAACCAGCATATTCCAATACTCTGTAGACTGGGAAATACCCGTTGATTCACATATAATGGGATGAAGACTACAGACTGTCAAGGATCTAAGCCTACTGCCAGATATTTTAGTATCTTTCAAGGCAAGTAAGAGAGCAGTCATAATTGAGCCAACAATTCCATACGAGTCGAGCTGGTAAGCATGAAATTGAAACTGTCCATGCCCAGCGAGTTGGCCAAGTGAATACCCAGAAACATATACTCATCGAACGTTCACTGATCAAAATTGGCTTCACAGGAGTTGTAGGAGCTCCAATATACGATCTGGAAATAAGCTTGGCATGAGGGGAGGAAAGAGGTCAACGACACTGAAATTATTGACAGAGGTAGCTGAAAGAAGTCTTTCAACTGGCACGATATGGAACAGTGAAATGTCCAAAACAGTCAATGTGACCCATTAACCCTAAACCGTCCTTCCCACATAGGGCACAAGGAAGTCAAGGTAGAAAAAATAATAGCCTGATATTTACTTATTATGTATTTATTTGTTTGTGTTTTTATTTATTTGTTTATATATTTATTGCATTGTTTATTTCTCTGTTACCTTTTCTTCTAGATGACATGCTACAGTTTAAGTAAGTCTGATGGTCTAACCTTTTTATTGGTGTGGGATTTTTCTTCGCAATTTACGGTTCTGTGCAGTGCAGTGGGATTTTCTTATCTTACAAGAGTCTCAGCTTCCTTCTTGGTAGCCACACTTCGTTAATTAGTTCTTGGCAAAATTTTAACATGGATTGTCGGGTAGAAGTGTCAAGTACAAGATGAGACAGCTTCTACGCTGAGCTACCGTTCAGCCCTTCTTGTGGATCTGATGCAGGCCGGTCTCCAATCAAACATGCCAAGCTTGAAAAATTAAAAATTTGATTTGTTCAATACGACAAGTATGGCAAGTGAGTTAATCTCTCGTTAACTCTGCCCTTTTCTAGCTAAAAGTGTTCTTCGATGATTATTTGTTTACTCAGAAGTGCATACATATGCACTGAGAACGTGTCTGTTGGTGATAATTTGTCTTCAGCCACACCAGAAGGCAATCTAAAAGATTTTGACATATTTGTGGATTAGGATTTGAGCTCCAAGCTGACCAAGTTATTTTCTTGCCTTTACTAAGGAAAGAGGAAGTGCTATCTCCGCCAGTGAAAACATGGAAGAACAGTAAAGTCAAGGACTACTGCAGGAATTACTGTTTGGCTGTTGGGTGCACAGTACTGTATTTGAATATCTTCATATTTCGAAACCAACCCAAAATATTTAAAGAATTATGCAAAGTGGGTAATGGACAGAATGACAGCATCCTGATATTTTTTCCCACGACTATCATGTTAGGCATCATAGGCAGGAAACCACACCATTGTGTCAGCTTCTTCTTACCCACATAGAAAAATGGTAGGGCTCAAAAAAGGTTTGAAAATAATATGTCCATGTCATTTCTTGTTGCGTTGCGCTTGTTCCCCAAAACCTGAAGGTCATTCCGTTTTAGTGTTTCTCTAAAATTTGTGGTCTGTGATTTAATTCCCTCTACAACATAATGATTGCGATGTTGCCTTCCTTTCAGTTTCTTACATATTTGACGGTATGACAGGACGCCATAGCGTTAGTGGAGATATCAGTGAGATCTAGATTTGCAATTTCTGAAAATCGATTTCTGGATTCTTCACACACTCAGACTGCAGTCTGAAATCTCTGCTTGGCTTCATGGCGCTCATCGCTCTTTTATGGAATTTGAAATGGCCGATGTGTACTTATGTTCTTGTGAAGTTTCCAACAGCCAGTCACTTATCATAATTTCTATGCATGCTGAAAGCAGATATATGAATGCCAAGCAATCAGTCCAGTGGACCTGGGGCAGTATCGAAATATACGCATCATGGCATGACAATCATGACATTTTAACCCCCCCCCCCCCCCTCTGAAATGTTCAAAAGAAAACTTACAAAAGTATTTATCAACGTCAAAGCTATTCATCGGGCAAGATCGATCCCTTTTGTTCATGAACATTTTTCTACGATTCTAATCACAGGGAATTAAATTTTATGCTAAGGCCAATACAAGGAACTTATGTAACAGAGCAATCCTGTAACAACTCCACTAGAAACTAGGTGCAGAACGAAGCCTGATAATATTATACTCTACATTCTAGGTACTAAAATCAAGACCTTAAAAGTGCCCGGCTGGGTCCAACGCTTGCCATTTTGTGTTTTTATCTCAAGGCGGTCCATTTCTAAATCTCTTCAAGGAGTGTGGAATTGAATGGGGATGCAGCTATGATGGAATCTTTCAAATTAGTGTTATACAATGTAATAGTGTTCAAATGTAGAGTTGTGAAGGGGGATGCATATTATTATTATTACACGTTACACATAAATAAACAATGCATTGATAAAAGATGTCATAGCTCTGGACCCAGACGTCCTAAAGATGTTACCTTACATTTTTACAAGGTCGCTATATTATTATTTAGTGATCCAGACTTGGATGCTTTAGATTTTTTTTCTCCACATTTTAGCCTAATCACAACCCTGCTGCTACGCCACACTTTTTTGAAAGAGTGCGATACTCTTTGCTTTATGATCGTTCACACAATATGGTTACTGAAATAGAAAAAACAAATCTTTTCACTCTGCTCGAAATGTCTGGGTGATATTTTGATGACGTTTTGATGACAATGACAAGTTCAATATTTTTCAGTGTATTGGCATGACGATGTTCCTGTTTTAGGCATGCCCACAAAATAATTTCTGTCAACTTCTAAAGGTTTCTGAGATCTCGCAGAGTGGTTCTACGTCATATTTTGTATAGTTTGAAGTACTCTATTCACATCCAAAGTTTTGTACCTTTATCACAGTGTCCGCAATTCGTAGCCTTTTTATCCCTAAATGACTTCTAATTTGCCTGCCGATCCATGAAAAAAAAAAATCTGACTTAGACGCATACTGTCCGGAACGCATACTGTCCTTTCTTAGAGAGGCTAAGATCTTTCAGCTTTATTTAATAACTTGAATACTCGTTTACAGAACTTTTCTTGCAGATCTACAAAAAATAACTTTATTAGAATTTTACCAATGTGTTGAAATTATAGGAATGTATTTAATTCTGTGTTAAAATTAACAGCTCCGAATACGAAACATAAATATAGAAAGTCTACCCAAATAGACCGTGAAGGGTGCAAAGTGGCCGTAGTCGGGCTGGAGGGTCGTAAAACTCAAACTCAAACTCTCTACTCCCTGTCTCCCCCTTTCTCTTTCCCTTCTTTCTTTCAGTCTCCAGCCTTCCCTTCCCCTCAGCCTCCCCACTATGTCATAACAGCATTGTACCAAACCCTACAGCCGCCAGTGAACTTTTCCCTTTGGCAACAAACTAATAAATTCAACTTGAGTCTTTTTCGTTTGTCCACCACTCGCAGCTAACACTGCCCTCGGTGTTTCACAAAGTGTCTGCCAATGGGGCTGAGAATATCATAGAAAAGAGGCCACCTTACTGCCTTACTTGATCCAGTTTGAGACAGGGAGGACGACCAATGTTTATTGTTAGGTGACCGTATGCCCTCTAATGTTTCACAATAGGTGACCGTATTATGAAGGCTTTTGTGACTCCGAGGTTAGAGATCTCAGTTCCGCGCTAAAACTCTTATTTTCAAAATGGCGGGTGCACAGGTTCAATTTGTGCCTTTCCAAACATTTGAAAGGCTCCAAAAAAGCCGTGTTTGAATTCGGAAGATGCCAAAGAACCCATTTTGTCATGGAGAACTCCTAATAGGTAGGTTTTGCCTTATTTATCTCTTTTATTTATGTAGTCGTTCCGTACGTCCACCACTTCGAACTTTTACAATTCTAATCAATAATTATTCTGTACAGATTTTTATTTTTGTTTTCCCCTTGTTTTCTGGTGAAAGGAAGACTAACATGGTTAGGGCTTCGATAAGATGTAGGACTGAGAATAAGGACAGGGTTATTTTTAACTTTATGGAACCAGTGCTGGATGCAATGCCTGACTCAGGGGACCAGCATTGCTCGTGCGATAACATTGTTCATACATTTACTTTGAGATAAGAGTAAGTGCATTCTGACAATAGATAAACGGCATTTTAAAGAAAGTATGACGATCCAAAGGTTGTATCTGGGACTTCGCCAGAACCTGGATAGAGCTCTATCCGCCTAAAGTATAGGTGATCGTACAGGTCTTGGCAATGCAAAGATCTAGATCCAGACACATCTACTTTAATACCAGTTTTTACCACTGTTGGAATTGAATCGAATCAACATCCTTTAGTTTTAAACGGCATTCTTCTTTCAAAAGTATGCATCAGTGAACTTTAAAAGTGCCGATTTCTCGATAAATTTGGTTTTAGCTGGTGTCACTCATCTATCTACTTTGGGTATTATAAGTGTGATAATACTTTGTTGTTGGAAAAGTGAAAAAAAAAATCTACGGCATTCAAATACAGTGGAACTACAAAAAAAAAACAAAAAAACCAGGAAACGCAGAAAAATATTTAAAGTAAAAATAAATGTTAAAAATTTGCTTTTCTTTGGTGCCCATTTTTGAGTTCTCTACTGACAGCATCCAGAAGTAATAACATCATCCATGAACATTTAATGACGTCAGCATTTAAACTAATACAGTAGTTTTGTTGTCATCATCACCTTTTGAGTGAGCAAAGTAACATTTGTTAACGTTTATTTTGCTGTTTTATTCATACAGTCAAAGTGACACAATGCCGATGGCCAAATGCATGATGTTTAACCTTTGTATATAAACAAGGCGGGAAGATGCGGTCCGGCAGAAGCAAAGAGATCTGTTGGAATCTAAGGTGACAATCAGTTCCCCCCCCCCACCCCCATGTTCTGGAAGAAGTGGCAGTATTGCACCTTCCCTCTCATGGATTTCTTTGAATATTGTTATGGAAAGGTAGTCTGTGCTCCACCAGACTTCAAAGACAAAAGTCTATATGAAGTCGAAGCACTTGCCACCTTTGAGTACACCTGGGCCGAGGAAAAATCCAGAAACAACAAGATTTCCCTTCAAGATGTTCAATTACATTATAAAGATCTTGCATACCAGTCAAGTTCATAAATATCCCAACCGCAGTAGCCAGCAGATCACTGATAAATCTTCTTTATGAGTACATGTATATGGGTCATCCTGATACTTCATCCGGCTAACTTTGCTTCATTGACAGTCTCTTGGGTATTCTTTATAGACCTAGGAAACGAGGGATAGAAAGGGAATGGAAGAAATTCTGAGTGCTGCTAAGGATCTTTTCTGCCAGGAACAATTGTTTTTATGCATTGAAAAGGTGAACATAATGTCTTTCCCTCTTGAGAAAACATGGCGGTAAAGGAATGAGCCATTACCTTCTGACCAGGGGGACCAACACGAGGTACGGACAGGGTTAAATTGTTGATTCAAAGTGAACAATAAAGCCGAACGAAGATGTGTGACATTACCAATAGCAGTGTTGTGGAACAAAATGTGCCCTCGGTATTATGGTCGATGGACACAGCTGACAGATTTAGGGGCGGATTGCCGGCATATGGCTCTATCACAGTTCAAAGGGGTCATGTAACTAAAACCCCCCCAAAAATTAGGACGTATGGAAAAATCACGGGAAAATTATAGAATTTATTTGCGGGTAGATGTTGATAATTTTGTCACTGTCACCGCCTTACCTTCCCCATATTCATAATAAATAGACCATTAATTGATCAAATAACCTGTCTTTTGTCCTCTCTCCAACAGCTATTCCAGGCATATTCCGAGAACCACAGTGCTGATGTCACAGAATCAGTGGAATCCCTGCTGAACTGCATTTTTTCTGTATCTTGCTATTTTCCCTGTGATAAGTAGCTTGTGTTAACGTTTGTTACACTGTCTTCTGTAGAGAAAACAAGCTTTTTATGCCAAAACCATGCCGTGCAAACATTCTTTATCACACAGGGACATGTCTAGAATAAATTTCAGTGTTCCATCTGTCGTTATCCGTTGCGGCTTCTATTAAGTGATTTTCTGGACAAGTTCTGTCAGGAGAAGCATTAGGAAGGATGCTGCTTTTTTTTTTTTTTAGCAATAAAAATGTATACATTTCTTCTCTATTGGTGATATTGGAACGACCACCGTGATTTTAATCAGGGCACAGGAATGAACAGCCTCTGGTTTTCTTCTGCTCTATACCTATAGGTAACAGTAACTGACATTTATAGAGATGAAGTTACTCATGTCAGCTTTGATAGATGAATCGCTTCACAATGTATTAAGGGCTGCTTTAGAGTTGCAACATTCAAATGTTTGCTGAGCGGGTGGGGGGGGGGGGGAGAAGGTGGAAAATAACTTTCATGTAGGTCCGGCATGTGACATTGTAGATCAGGCCACATACGAGAATGTTCTGATGTTCGAGCGCCACAATATATGAACAAAATTTACATGCGTTTTTATTCAATTTTGTTACAAAAATTGTTCATAATTTTAAGAATTACACCTATGCAACAATAGTTACTCACGTGTGCAGTTTTTCTTAATTTTTTTAAACTGTTAATGTTTATTAGTTTCAGTAATCACAAAGTACATAATATTATGGTATAATTACCAAATGTTCCATATGCTTGACCGATGATTGCTATAGCTATATTGAAGGTATAACAAACAAACAAAAAAAAAGAAAGAAAAAAGCTCACCCAACATGTTTCCACGAGTCGCATATTGAAGATTAAAGAGCCGTATGTGCCTCTCGAGGAACGGTTTGATAAAACCTGCAGTATGACAGGCAGCTGATGATGGCCCAATGAGATAATCGTCTACAGCGATATCACTATGAATGTGCTGGCCTTTGGTCAAATTTCGAAGTTAAAAATTGGTTTTGTAATAATTCTTGATTTTCTGCATAATTACCTCATGAGTTTTAGGCCTTGAGTGGTTTGCACAGTGTGGAAGTATATTTATTTAAGTACATGTCGGTGATAGAGTTGTCAGTATTTCATTGTGCTAACTTTGTGCAGACAGCCGCTTTATAAATGATGCACTCCATTATTTTATTCTCAAAACTCAGTTTTTGAATTTAACTCCAAATATATCCATAGGTAATGATGATGTTGTTTTGTTATTTCTCGCAAAATGAAATGCACAGGAAGATTTGGAACCGGATTTAGATTATTTGCCAGTTTTTAGCCTTCTAAACCTCTTATAAATAAGTTTTGTAACTCTAGAGGTCCCCGCTCCTCAATTTGAAACAAGGACAAAAAATCATGTAATTTCCCAATCCATTATCAGACTTGTGAAAATGTGATTTAAAGTACACATAAAATTTCTTCCAAAAGTCTGTTTTATTTGATTCTAAGGTGACTGCATTATGTTGTTTCTCTTTCAGTTGATATATTGGATTGATTGGTTTATATAGTTGTTTTTTTAAAGTAACTAGTGTCTGTCCTGCAAAAAATGTAGTTTATGCTAATGAGCGGATATGGTCTGTGCCAGGAAAAGAATGCTCAATTCAGGATGACCGAAATAGTGATCATTTTGAGATTATTAAAATTAAAAAGAAATGATATGACCGACTTGATTTTTGTTTTTGTTTTTGTTATTTTTTTTTTTTCAAATGTCCATCTGCTTAATATGTCATATTGGACCTAATGAAACTGAAATTATATTTGTTGAACTGTAGCCTCATTTTGAATTATTTTTTTTTTTATGAGTGGACTGAATTATTTAAAACAGAATACTACGGTTCCGACAGTTTCTGACAAGAACCGCCATTTTACGTATTCTGTTTTGTCTGTACGTGTAGTAGGCCGTTAAGCACCATAAGGATTGTCTTTTTAATCGCTCATGCAAAATCTGAAATAAATTCAACAAATATTTTCCGGAAATGGATGTTGATCCCGCTTATTCTACAATCGACACACAATATATCATGCATTTAAAGCATTACTAAAACAAGATACGACATTTCCGTATCCTGGAGAACTAAGGTGCGGAGGTTAAAATAAATACGTCTCTTTTGTCTGTCCAACAGTTGCATTGCCATGGCTCAGGTTGGACGCGATGCACCATACGGCGGTGAAGCTCATTGCAACATCAGTCTGGGTAGGTCGGGCTAGCAGATCTTGAGCTGAAAGATGGAATCAGACCTTTAGGACAACACCCCAGCCTAGATAGATTTAATTTTCAAAAACGTCTACTTTGTTACACACACATTACACATATACACCCACACGCGCTTGCAAGCATACACACACTCGCACACACACACACACACACACATTTTTACAACAAAACTAGTCTAGTGTCGAGGGGTTAAAGTTCAATGATTACCTGCCAGGTACTGCCACAGGGCAGACAGAGCGATCAATGAATGTTTGGCTGAGCGACCTGGCAATACAAACCCTTCCTCCTAGGGTCCTATAATTTATTCTACTCCATGCTTCGTACAAGCTATTCCACGCCCTATACTCCGAAAATCTAATCCATTCCGCATAATTATTCCATGCAAACTCTCCCACCCCTATTCTTTATACAGCCTATTCCATTGCCCACACTAATTGCAACCTATTGGACTCCTTACAATCTATTCCATTCTTTGTACTCCTTACAATCTGTTCCACTCCTTCCTATCTATTCTATTCCCCTTACTCCCTACAATGTATTCCATTTCCTATGCCCCACTCATCTGTTCCACTCACCACACTCTCACAAACAATTCCACCTCCTACAATTCATTCCATCCTCCAAAATTCCCACAAATTATTCCATTTTATCATACCCCTTACAATCTATCCTGCACTCTCTATAGTCTATTTCATTCACCATACTACTTAAAATCTATTCCATCCCCCCCCCCCCAAATGTGCAATATATTCCATTCCCCATAATCCCTACAATCTATTCCATTCTCCACACCCCCTACAACATTGTCCACTCTCTACAATCAATTACACTCCCTATATTCCCGACAACCTATTCCACTCCCCAGAATCTGTTCTATTCCCCATACCCCATACAATACGTTACACGTCCTACATTCCCCATAATTCTCCAGTTGGTTGCTTTCCCCCATACTCCCCACTCCCCAATTGGTTCCATTCTCCACATTCAATGCAATCGATTCCCTCTACAATTCATCCCACCCCACCCTGCGATCTATTCCATTCCCATTCACCTCAATATCTTCTATTCCCCTCAATGCTTTCAGTCCGTTGCATTCCCCACTTTAACTACTATCTGTTCCACTGTCGATACTCCTCACAATCTATTCCATCCCTACGATGTATTCTATTTCCACACACCTACAATCTCTTCTGTTCTCCATACTCCCTCCAATTTGTTGCATTCCCCAAGTCAACTACGATCTATTCCATCCCCCATATTCCCCTCAATCTATTCCACTCTCTTCCGAGTATTCAATTTTCTCACACCTACCATCTCTTCAATTATCCATAAACCTCTTCAAGAAATTGAAATCCCTACATTCCTTTTAATCTATTCCATTCCCAACCTCAATACAATCTCTTCCATGTCATACTCATTCTGTACCATTCTCTAGCTATCATTCTCCCTTTCTCCTGTCAGGTCCTGCTTGCGAATTCAAAGTCATTACTGAAGAATTTAAAGGCGGGAAACGTGAGCAGCAAGGCCGAGTGATTTGCGAATTTTCCTTCAGCTGTCCATTTGATGTCGTCTTATCCCTATATTCAACAACTGGTCTGAACTACACAAGTAACAAAACAGAAAGGAAAGATTTGTCCCAAGGAAAGCATGGTAAGTTTTATCAACAACATACGTTTTTTGTTGTTTTTAATATTATTTCCATTTTCGATCTTTGTTCTTATACTGGAAGTCCTTTCTTCTGAATGTTTGGCGGGTGCATCTAGCAGGGTTTCCTTTTGTTCCATCATTCTGTTTTTGTGGTGTCTCGATCTCTTAATGACATTTTTCTGTACGACGTCACTGGGTTCGGAAACAATATTTAGAAAGAAAAAAAAAAGAACAGGTTTGGGTATTATCCCCACCCCCTCCAAAAGCATGTTATGCATTGTGGTGTCATGACAGATCGTTGGCATAGGAAGTAGGGAAGGGGGAAGTTACCTTACAAAGGAGGGATGGGAGAGTTATCAACATTCTTTATTTCCTTCAAAAAGGTGCAATACTTTACTTTTATCACATAATACCATGACCGAAACACCTGCTAGATGACAGATAGGTTATGGTCCCGCTCATAGGACGAGTTGAAACTAAAATGTATATTTATATCATCGACAGGTATATAGACTGGCAAACTATCATCTTAATGTATAAAACATTGTTTTGGTACCACAATTATATTATTATTTATAATTATAATCACTTTTTTTTAAAGCAAGACCAATGTAAACTAGTTAATTGACAGGAAAAGATTCTAAAAATTAATTGCATAGGAAAAAACATCTGCCTTCAAGTGACACTCCAAAGTTCACTGGTGTTGTCTAAGGTTGGTCTAAATAACTGATGATAATTAATGTCACTGAATCGGGGAGACTCGGCAATGTGTCCAGAAGGCCTGAAAATTGTCGTGAGTGAGGATAGGCCTACATCAGAGTTTGTTTATCATATTGTTCTTGAGTGCGAGAAATGTGACACACGGATTGTCTCCGATTAGCTGATTGTTTCCACTCGGGTGGGGCGGGTAATGTGTCGTTCTATAGGTGTCTTTAGGTAGATAACATGTCGTTTTGTGATGGGAGTTTGAATAGATTTGACATTTCAATGACAGAAAAGTTCACATTTGCTTCTGTATTTCATTGTCGCTATTGGCATACTCTGTCTCATTGCTATGAGTGTTCTTGTCACACTATTGCCAATACGTTGTTCTTCTTCCCTGTGTTTCTTATCCTCTTGATGAAAGATAATTTTTGGTTTTGACAGATCTTACAGTCATGATATTAAATACAGTTTAAGGGCTTTTCGGTTGTTGAAGCTGATTTAGCAACGCTAATGGGTTTGCCTGGTCATTATTGTGGCAGGATAACTTTGTTAGACATTTCGTGTGTCTTAGCTGTTGAATAATAAAAATGGGTGATCTCTCGACTCAGTGTCACAGAATTGTCTGCCTATGCACAAATTCCAACTTATTCAAGCTACACCTGTCCACCACTTTCCTGGAGCGGGTAATAGCAGCAGTGTTTGCATTCACCAAACTTGTATTCATCGATTAGTAAAACTGTTAATTTTGTCCATGTTTTTATATTTCTGTAAACAAATATCACGAAGTACGACAAATTCTGTGTTGTGTTATTTATCAAATTTGTTTATTTCCTATGAATACATTCTGCGTGTACCCGTACAATATCAATATTGAGGAAACGGTGTATTGCATTGCACAGAAGTGGAAATTGATGTTATCGTCCGTTTCATTCTTGCTTTTCAAATCTGCTGGTGTGGTGAAAATGGATGTAATGCCATGATGCGGTTACTTTTAAGAATATTAATTATACGATAAAGGAATTAAGGCTCCCGGTTTAATGATGAAAGGCTTTTTAACCGCTGAACCTTAAACTCTACAAAATTTCATCCTACGCATTGAAAGACGTGTAGGTGTACGTCAGCATTGTTGAAAAGGTCTTGAAATTCGCCATATTTTTAATTCCTTCGCTGAACCACAACTGAGTTGAAGAGAAGAAAGTGTTCCCATATTTTGAGCCAGAAAACAACAACAACAAAAAACGTATTTTCTTCGAGTCGAAATAAAAAGTATGACAGGAAAGTTCGTTCCGCGCTGCCATTTGCACACTGGTAATTGAATCTCAACATTCCAAAGCACATCGGTGTATTCTCGGAGTAAGCAGTCTTACTGGTAAATAAAAAATTGTTACATATTATTATGGACAGCTTATTGAGACTAATGTTATGGCGGAAGGTAGAGATGGACAATCGTTAATGTAATAATAACTTATAGTTTATACTAGGTTACCTCGTCGAGCTATCTTGCTCTCAACTCTCAGACATTAAAGCCTTTGCCACTAGTGGCACTGAGGTATCTTGCTAATAATCTGTATTGCATTTTTACTCAGGCTAGGTTTACATAATATCATAAAAACCACAGAAAAACGGTGGGGTCGCAGCAGGGCTATAAGCAAAGTCAAAATTGGGCAAAAAAGAAACGGTTGTATGTTGCGAAACCCTGCGTGAGAAATAAAACCCAAACGAAAAAAGCAAACTAAAGAGAAGAGAGATTCTGAATCTTTTTCCCCAATTTTGACTAGGTTTACATGGTCCTCTTTTTTACTTGCTTATGAACATGACCTAAGGATCTAAAGATCAAAATTATTATCCTACAGTGATATCCTAGTGAGTTAATTTCACGGCTCAACCAATAGCATTAATTTATTAAATTTTGTCTGATAGCAGGTGTCAGGGTAGAGATCTTGCAACTCGCTTTACAGCCTTATTCACTGGGTCAGTGATTCTGATATACTATTTTGTGAGTGGTTGAAAGATATGTTATTGGACTGCTGGAAAAAAGTGATGTTCCTCCCCTTAACTTTGTTCGATATGAAGTCAACAAATTTGTTGTGACGTTTCTGATACATGGTTTTGAATTTTGTGCGACCATTTTAGATTATGTGAGGTTTTCTCTGGAGGATGGTTGAATAGTTAGCTTAGATTTTTTTTTAAGGTGACCATTAGGGTAGTAAAGATTTATTAAGCGTTCACTTGGAAGCAGTTGCACTCGTCCTTTAGTAATAAAAGTTCATATTTTGTCAGGAATGCTGGGTTTTGTCCAGACTGACCTAGAGAGGGAGTGGTCCATTTTGGGGGTTTTCTTTAGTACAGTGCTTTCGGGTAGCTGACTTTTTTTCTATATTTTTTTAATGTATAGCGGTTAGAACTGTGTGACATCTTGGATGATTGTGGTTATACGTTCGTCCATGTGTAGTTCCAAACCATATTATTGTTATTCCTTTATGTAACTTTAGATTCAGTCTGGCACACAGTTCGTTCAAATGTACGCAAGTTGATCCGCAAACGGCATACAAAACATTGTCGTTTTTGTAATGTTGCGTTTGCCCAAGTTCAATAATATTATAATGACATTCTCGCTGTTGCTTTAACCTGTGGTTCGCCGATGCAGTTGGCTCTTTTCTTAATCGTTGCTGGCTTCGAATACTTATGCCGACTTCACAGGATTCAGTGACGTCACGACCGTCACCGATAACAAGGAAACCTGTGGGAAGGGAAGTCGGCCCACCGCCAAGGCCACCCTTTTACTACAACCAGTAAAAGTATCTAGAATACACAACTAGGGACCTTGACTCCCCTGCTTTAGGCAAATACTTCATACATCTTATACCGACAACATTTACCACCCATGCCAAGATGGCATAAATCCTCCTTTTGTAAGGATCCCCATCACCCACCCCACCCCCACCCCATGATAGGGATCCTTTCTACTCTCAATCTTTTCTTTGGCGCCAGCCCACAACACAGAGAAGAAAGCAGCCCGATTGAGACTCCGTATGAGGGCTAGAAGAAGCAGAGACAAGAAAAAGAGAACAAGACCCAGAAAACCCAAATTGGAGCCCTATTGAGGGCTAAGAAAGAAAGCCAGTGGACGGGAGCCAACAAAGCCAAGGGACGGGAGCCAACAAAGCCAGGGGACGGGAGCCAACAAAGCCAGGGGACGGGAGCCAACAAAGCCAGGGGACGGGAGCCAACAAAGCCAGGGTACGGGAGCCAACAAAGCCAGGGGACGGGAGCCAACAAAGCCAGGGGACGGGAGCCAACAAAGCCAGGGGACGGGAGCCAACAAAGCCAGGGGACGGGAGCCAACAAAGCCAGGGGACGGGAGCCAACAAAGCCAGGGGACGGGAGCCAACAAAGCCAGGGGACGGGAGCCAACAGAGCCAGGGGATGGGAGCCAACAAAGCCAGGGTACGGGAGCGAACAAAGCCAGGGTACGGGAGCCAACAAAGCCAGGGTACGGGAGCCAACAAAGCCAGGGTACGGGAGCGAACAAAGCCAGGGTACGGGAGCCAACAAAGCCAGGGTACGGGAGCGAACAAAGCCAGGGGACGGGAGCCAACAAAGCCAGGGTACGGGAGCCAACAAAGCCAGGGGACGGGAGCCAACAAAGCCAGGGGACGGGAGCCAACAAGAACTAACAGAGAAAAACAAAAAGAATAACAAAAGAAAGGTCAGGTGTAAATTCTGAGAGCAGCGATACTTCCTAAAACAAATACTTACAAAGTTCGGAGACCTGTGGGCTAAGTTTAGAACTGAGAAAGAGGATCGCATGTTCTCCATTTAAGCGCGTGGTGACATTGTATCGTCTGTGCCGATTACAACGTTGCCGTGAAAAGCGCGAGATAAATACAATCTGATGTAGCTTTCCTCGGCGGGCAATTCCACGAATGTTATTCACTCAGGGTCAAAATTTCATACCCAAAATATCAATATTTAACTGTTGTTCAATGCTAATTCGATGTCCCAGTGATGATATTTCAGAAGAAACAAATGCATACAACGGTCAACAACATTAATTTTCTCAAAAGAGTATGGTCACTTATGAAAAGTTCATAAAAAGAAACAGTCATTTTTAACATTTTGTTGAGATAAAAGCAGTTTTTCACATGTGCTGTATCTCGGTCTGATATATTTTGAAATTCGGGTATAGATAACGAGAAATTAGGTTGGCTTTTGTTCCTACAAGTTGTTGCATATTGATACTGTAAAATTTATAATATTGTATGTGGAACCGGTGATTCCACAACAGAGAGCAACGTGACAGACTTCTTGATCTTCGTTCCTTATTTTTGCATTTTTTGTTTGTTGTTGTTTTGCAAAGAAATTATTGAATAATTTATTACTTTTTTGTAGATTCTTTTTTTTTTTATTTCACCAGAAATGTACAGAATCTTTAAAAATAAATGTTTGAACATTTATATGAAATACAATTTTCAATGTGTTGACAAAATCTGTTGAAAACAATTTTAAAAAAAATTAATACTGAATAAGTGCAATTTCGTGACATTTAAACAATGGGAAAGTATAGATATATAATGTTTGAACGTCTGTATAAAATCCAAGATGAAGGATGATATTGTCGGGTACCATGGGAATTCTTGAAGTTATGGCCAATTGAACCCTTTGGCTTTTTCTCTCACCTTCAGTACACAATATCATGTATAAAATGCATTAGAAAAGGTGAGATATAGATTTCAGTTTGCACTGCAGCAAGTCCCCTTCTTCTTCATAGTCACAATGATGGTGAGTTGTGTCTTCAAGTAATGTCCCCTTCCTGTATTACTAGAACTTTTCCTCCTCTGTTTGATCATTCTGCTTTAGAACTGGGTTAGTTACACACATTAAGTTATGTTCAAGTCTTTTTCGTGGCGAAAATTCACAGGTCTGATTCCCCAACCAGGAGCTTGATTCCATAACCGAAGAAATAAGACGAAGTTGTTAAACACTGCTTTATTAAAAATGACTTAAAAATCTTTCTCTAAACTGAGATAAGGATCTTATCTATTCAGCTAAGTCACCCTTGGCATTGCCCATTCAGTAAATTCGGAGCATATTCATAAGCATCAAGGTACCTCTCAACATGTATGAAGATTTATATGAATCCACAACCGAAAATCGCAATGACTGCTATTGGTAGACCTCTCAGTGTAGCTTCTTGAAACTGCACCCTCGTCATCACACGGTGACTCAAAGAATAAGAGGGTCTCACGGCCTTAGTTTCTTTACTTTTTCTGCACGAGACCAACAGATTCAGAAAACTAGCACCAAAAAGTCATTCTACTATCGTGGAATAACCCATACACAAATATAATATTATCTCTGTGAAAATCGTGATGATCACAGGTTTAAGTGATGGGATGAACACCAGTCAAGGTGGAAGACGTTTACTATCTGATGTAACTCCATAAAGGTGAAGAAGATGGCAGTGATAACAAATTACCTATAGTTGTACTGACATTGATGACAGTGTTGAAAGAGATGATAACAACGGTGGTGACATTCAAATAACTTCCGTCCTGAAATTATTTCTGAATCTATCTTTTTGTACTTGATAAGATGGTATAATTGCACTTTACTACAGAATTTTCGAAGGACTTTACTTTCAGATGTACATATTTTACTTTCATTAAACCCATCGCGAAATTATTGTGCACAACACCTAATGTACCGACCACAAGTATTATAACTTCTTGAATCGCTTTAAATATCTTACATGAAGATTGATTCGATACATACATATATGCAGAAACACATACACAAGTACACACATACATACGTACATACACACACACACGCATACACGCACACACACACACACATATCAATATCTTTATTTCTCTATAATACAATACAAGTAATGTAACATCATAGAAAAATGATGATGAGAAATACATCAAAATGGATGGTAGCATGCTGGATGCAGGTAAACAGGAAACAAGACTCATGAAGAATATTGAAATAATGATATAAAAGGGTAATGACACAGTACATAGATTATAGAGGATGGGATTTACAACGGCGTTTCCATATGTGATGGGATGAGAATATTGCACTATTGCTTAAGTATTTGCAGAGACCCCGGATTTCATATTTTCTGATATTTAGTTGGAACAACCCTTTAGAAAAATTTTTATGAATGTGGCCCAGACTGCCAACAATCAAAACAATTACACGGGTGTTAAATCCCATTTTGTTTATCTCCATACTGAGGGGGAAATATTTATTAAATTTATTTTGGTAGCAGTTTTCAATATGGGCATCAAAACAGACTGCAACCTCTACAAGCCATACTCTTTTGTGTTCACGATCAATAATTGTAATATCAGGCCTGTTGGCAGTGGTGTCAAAATTTTCCTGGGTGTTATCAAAATGAGCTGGCCTTAAAGGTGTGTCTTTTTTCAATGAGACATGCGTGTTCCTTTTGTACACATCACTTACTTTCTCAAAGATCTTATTGACAACTTTGTTGTGTCTTTGCTGGTAAACCGGCTTCAGTTTTTTACATCCATTCAAAACATGGGATACTGTCTCAGCATAGAAATTACAAAGTTTACACGTTTTTGAATAACTGTTTGGATAGTATGTGTGCAAAAGACTCTCACATTCAAGCACTTGCATCCTCCCTTTCACACAAAACGTTCGTACTTTATCACTTATTTTGTGGTTGGTTAAAAAGTTACAAGATACAGTGTAATCAATGTTGTTCCCATTTTCTCTAATTATTCTTCCTCGTGATTTCAAACTTTTCAGTTCTTCAACCACATTATTTACTTTCACATTTTTATAACATTTTTGAAATTTCACATGATCATGAAGAGAAAAATGAACATCATCATCAACCTCGACATTGTATTTAAAGATATTGTTAGATTCCTGTAGTTCAATTTTTTCTCTGGCACACACCTCCTGGAGGTTGACCCAATTTGATTTTGACCAGTTGACCTTGCTTTTCTTATTAAGTTGACCATTTTCTTTCAGTTCATATCCTGCGAAATTTATATTTTCTCCATCACTCTCTACTTTTGACACTTTTCTTTTAGTCATATGCAAATCAAGTGACTGGGTCGCAGCCTTTTTGAATAAAACATCATCATTATTCAACATTTCTAGGTGAAAAGCAAGGTGTTTAGCGTGGTATAAAATGGCAGGATTAGGAACTCCGAGACCCCCTTGGGCTCGTGGACTGAAAAAGAAATTTCTAGATGTAGATTCAGTTAGACCCAGCCATGTTCTAACATTGTTTACAATTTCATCTTCGATCTCCTTTAGGTGTTTTTCAGTAAAGATTAAATTAGAAAAGTAGAATAGCACAGGGCTAATACACATGGGGCTCAATAGCTGGAGTTTAGCAGATGATGGCAATAGGGCAAGACTGATTCTTGTTATGTTTGTTTTGAATTCGGCTATCACAGAGCATACCTGGGAAATCCCACTGGTGTTTTGGATATTAATGTCATGACCCAAATATTTATAGCTATTTTCTTTTGTCAAAACAGGAATGCTCTGATCTTGCACTTTAACATCAGCATTTGTTTTGCTGTTTGCCCAGTTATTTCCCGTGCGCTGTCCAAATGTAACGGCACACTTTCGTGGCTTTACATCCATACCAGTGGTGTTCAAAAAAGTACTGGTCTTATTTGTCATTATATTCATATCGTTGATGTTTGCACTTAAAAGACTTACATCATCAACATAGCCTTGAATAGGGTTAGGTACTTGGTATTTTGGGAAACTTTGTTCAACCCATCTTAACCAACAGTCAATCCCCTGTTCAAAAAGTATTACAGACCATGGGCAACCTTGGATTATCCCCTTTTCCCGAACAATTTTGTCTGTTACCCCTTTGCCAGTTTTAACCTGAAAACTAGACTCACTATAGATGTCTTTAGTTATATTAATATATAAGTCAGGGTAGCCATATCGTTTAAGTTCATTGAACATAGTCTGGTGGTCGATACTTCCAAAAGCGTCTTTGATGTCAACAAAACATAGGCATATTTTTTAAGGTACAATGTAAGAAGTCACTTATGGCTGTCTTTAAACAGAAAACGTGTTCCTGGAGACCATTACGTGGCAGCGATCCCTTTTGTCTCGGTGACAGGCGCTGAGTAGAGGCGATCCACGGCATCATCCGCGACTGTATGAGTTTCATAAACAGTTTATAAGAAGAAGGCAGAAGGGAGATGGGTCTCCAGTCTTCAATGTTGTTGACATCTCCGTTTCTCTTTGGTATCATTGTGATGATGCCGTGTTTCCAACCAGGTGGTACGCGCTGGTGGGTCAAGCAAATGTTGAAGATCACTGTAAAGATAGGGGCAAGTTTGTTTACTTTTTTCTTAATTGTGTCGTACGTGACGCCATCAGCGCCGGGGGATTTCCGTGTTGGTAATGTTTTTATCGCTGACTTCACTTCATCGACTGTAAATAAGTCGGTGTGAGGCAGCCAATCTGGTGATGGTATGCTGACCTCGTTGTCCCAAGGTTGTTCGGTGAGGGGTGTGTCAAGTTTACGAGCACACCTTGACCTGAAATGTTTCTCTACTGTGGAGATATCGATTTCACAGCTATTACTGGAAACAATGCAATCGTTTTTGATAATATCTATGGCTCTTTTTTTATCCTTGTCTAGTACCACGAGCAGTTCTTGCTTTGATAACCTTTTGTTGTTGTTGTCTGTTGATCTGTTAGATTTATTTCGAAAGAAAGGACACAGTTCAGTTCTTAAGAAAAACAGTGTTTGTTGAATGAAAGCGGTGATCGATTGTCGTTCGTTTTCGGTGTTTGATGTTGTGTCTTTTGCATGTTCTGGCGTTTCTTCTGGTGTTACGACAGGAAACTTTAGAAGGATTCTCTTGATAAATTTGAGAAATTCTATGCTGAATGGCTGGCCATCGGGTCTTAGATCTTGAAACTCGCCGTCTTTCACAAACATACTACACAAAACAGACACGATTCGCAACCACCACACAGGGTTGGGATTGATAAATGTTTTCTTTACGTGGATAGGAGCCGTTGAAATAGTTTCTCTAAACCTGGCCTCAGCCTCAATAAAGTCATTCCAAGACTCTCGTTTGTCTAAAAATCTTGACCATTGTTGTATGCTGTTCGTATCAAACATACGTACATACACACACGCACGCACACACGCACACACACACACACATACATACATACATACATACATACATACATACATACATACATACATATCAATATCTTTATTTCTCTATAATACAATACAAGTAATGTAACATCATAGAAAAATGATGATGAGAAATACATCAAAATGGATGGTAGCATGCTGGATGCAGGTAAACAGGAAACAAGACTCATGAAGAATATTGAAATAATGATATAAAAGGGTAATGACACAGTACATAGATTATAGAGGATGGGATTTACAACGGCGTTTCCATATGTGATGGGATGAGAATATTGCACTACTGCTTAAGTATTTGCAGAGACCCCGGATTTCATATTTTCTGATATTTAGTTGGAACAATCCTTTAGAAAAATTTTTATGAATGTGGCCCAGACTGCCAACAATCAAAACAATTACACGGGTGTTAAATCCCATTTTGTTTATCTCCATACTGAGGGGGAAATATTTATTAAATTTATTTTGGTAGCAGTTTTCAATATGGGCATCAAAACAGACTGCAACCTCTACAAGCCATACTCTTTTGTGTTCACGATCAATAATTGTAATATCAGGCCTGTTGGCAGTGGTGTCAAAATTTTCCTGGGTGTTATCAAAATGAGCTGGCCTTAAAGGTGTGTCTTTTTTCAATGAGACATGCGTGTTCCTTTTGTACACATCACTTACTTTCTCAAAGATCTTATTGACAACTTTGTTGTGTCTTTGCTGGTAAAGCGGCTTTAGTTTTTTACATCCATTCAAAACATAGGATACTATCTCAGCATAGAAATTACAAAGTTTACACGTTTTTGAATAACTGTTTGGATAGTATGTGTGCAAAAGACTCTCACATTCAAGCACTTGCATCCTCCCTTTCACACAAAACGTTCGTACTTTATCACTTATTTTGTGGTTGGTTAAAAAGTTACAAGATACAGTGTAATCAATGTTGTTCCCATTTTCTCTAATTATTCTTCCCCGTGATTTCAAACTTTTCAGTTCTTCAACCACATTATTTACTTTCACATTTTTATAACATTTTTGAAGTTTCACATGATCATGAAAAGAAAAATGAACATCATCATCAACCTCGACATTGTATTTAAAGATATTGTTAGATTCCTGTAGTTCAATTTTTTCTCTGGCACACACCTCCTGGAGGTTGACCCAATTTGATTTTGACCAGTTGACCTTGCTTTTCTTATTAAGTTGACCATTTTCTTTTAGTTCATATCCTGCAAAATTTATATTTTCTCCATCACTCTCTACTTTTGACACTTTTCTTTTACTCATATGCAAATCAAGTGACTGGGTCGCAGCATTTTTGACTAAAACATCATCATTATTCAACATTTCTAGGTGAAAGGCAAGGTGTTTAGCGTGGTATAAAATGGCAGGATTAGGAACTCCGAGACCCCCTTGGGCTCGTGGACTGAAAAAGAAATTTCTAGATGTAGATTCATTTAGACCCAGCCATGTTCTGACATTGTTTACAGTTTCATCTTGGATCTCCTTTAGGTGTTTTTCAGTAAAGATTAAATTAGAAAAGTAGAATAGCACAGGGCTAATACACATGGGGCTCAATAGCTGAAGTTTAGCAGATGATGGCAATGGGGCGAGACTGATTTTTCTTATGTTTGTTTTGAATTCGGCTATCACCGAGCATACCTGGGAAATCCCACTGGTGTTTTGGATATTAATGTCATGACCCAAATATTTATAGCTATTTTCTTTTGTCAAAACAGGAATGCTCTGATCTTGCACTTTAACATCAACATTTGTTTTGCTGTTTGCCCAGTTATTTCCCGTGCGCTGTCCAAATGTAGCGGCACACTTTCGTGGCTTTACATCCATACCAGTGGTGTTCAAAAAGGTATTGGTCTTATTTGTCATTATATTCATATCGTTGATGTTTGCACTTAAAAGACTTACATCATCAACATAGCCTTGAATAGGGTTAGGTACTTGATATGGTGGGAAACTTTGTTCAACCCATCTTAACCAACAGTCAATCCCCTGTTCAAAAAGTGTTACAGACCATGGGCAACCTTGGATTATCCCCTTTTTCCCGAACAATTTTGTCTGTGACCCCCTTTGCCAGTTTTAACCTGAAAACTAGACTCACTATAGATGTCTTTAGTTATATTAATATATAAGTCAGGGTAGCCATATCGTTTAAGTTCATTGAACATAGTCTGGTGGTCGATACTTCCAAAAGCGTCTTTGATGTCAACAAAACATAGGCATATTTTTGAGGTACAATGTAAGAAGTCACTTATGGCTGTCTTTAAACAGAAAACGTGTTCCTGGAGACCATTACGTGGCAGCGATCCCTTTTGTCTCGGTGACAGGCGCTGAGTAGAGGCGATCCACGGCATCATCCGCGACTGTATGAGTTTCATAAACAGTTTATAAGAAGAAGGCAGAAGGGAGATGGGTCTCCAGTCTTCAATGTTGTTGACATCTCCGTTTCTCTTTGGTATCATTGTGATAATGCAGTGTTTCCAATCAGGTGGTACGCGCTGGTGGGTCAAGCAAATGTTGAAGATCACTGTAAAGATAGGGGCAAGTTTGTTTACTTTTTTCATAATTGTGTCGTACGTGACGCCATCAGCGCCGGGGGATTTCCGTGTTGGTAATGTTTTTATCGCTGACGTCACTTCGTCGACTGTAAATAAGTCGGTGTGAGGCAGCCAATCCGGTGGTGGTATGCTGACCTCGTTGTCCCAAGGTTGTTCGGTGAGGGGTGTGTAAAGTTTACGAGCACACCTTGACCTGAAATGTTTCTCTACTGTGGAGATATCGATTTCACAGCTATTACTGGAAACAATGCAATCGTTTTTGATAATATCCATGGCTCTTTTTTTATCCTTGTCTAATACAACGAGCAGTTCTTCCTTTGATAACCTTTTGTTGTTGTTGTCTGTTGATCTGTTAGATTTATTTCGAAAGAAAGGACACAGTTCAGCTCTTAAGAAAAACATTGTTTGTTGAATGAATGCGGTGATCGATTGTCGTTCGTTTTCGATGTTTGATGTTGTGTCTTTCGCATGTTCTGGCGTTTCTTCTGGTGTTATGACAGGAAACTTTAGAAGGATTCTCTTGATAAATTTGAGAAATTCTATGCTGAATGGCTGGCCATCGGGTTTTAGATTTTGAAACTCGCCGTCTTTCACAAACACACTGCACAAAACAGACACGATTTGTAACCACCACACAGGGTTGGGATGGATAAATGTTTTCTTTACGTGGATAGGAGCTGTTGAAATAGTTTCTCTAAACCTGGCCTCAGCCTCAATAAAGTCACTCCAAGACTCTCGTTTGTCTAAAAATCTACACCATTGTTGTATGCTGTTCGCATCAAAGTATAGTAGGCCTACCGTACTGCCACTGCACTGTGTGGGTCTAGATCTAGATGTAAACAAACCGCTCCGGTTGGAATCCAAACGAATTTTTCCACTTGCAATGGCACTTTTTGTCAGAATCTTGATCTTTGTGACCAGCCCAGCACGCTGGTCATCCATTTCTGCGTTTTCGACGGCAGTGTGTCTGACCCGTCCGCCATCTTGACATACATACATACATACATGATACATACATACATATAGTCATACATGCATACATACATACATACATACATACATAATAATAATAATAGTTCGTCCATCAGGTATGATGATGACCTTAACAACACCAGAGGAATAAAGAACAGAAATTGTTGAGAATTTCAACACATGGACAATAAAGAGAACTAAAGGACACAGAGGACAGAATGGAAAGACTGTTCTTTCATGACTTATGGCTTCTCATCTGACTGATAAGTCCTATTTTTGCCCTGCAGACCCTTCCGCATAAGTGACAAGAGTGCTCCGTTGGTTCAGTACCACTGGGCCTTTTCTTGCGCCGTTCTATTTTTTTGATAGCCTGCTGGACTCGGTCAGCTTCCCATGCTTTGCTGCCTCTGGTAAGGGCCGCCCTCCAATTTGCACGATCAAGCGAGAGCTTTTCCCACTCACTCACATCAATGGCAAAGGCCTTCAGTGATTGCTTGAGAGTGTCTTTGTAACGTCTCTTTGGGGCCCCAACATTCCTCGTGCCATTGGAGAGCTCAGAGAAGAAGATTTGCTTAGGGAGTCTAGAGTCGGGCATTCTGACAACATGTCCTGCCCAACGTAGCTGAATTTTTTTCAGGTGGCAGAAGATGCTCAATTCCTTGGCACGATTGAGGACCTCAGTGTCTGGAATTTTATCCTGCCATTTGATCCTTAGAATCTTTCTAAGGCAGGCCAGATGAAAGTGATTTAGTTTTCTGGCATGCGATTGGTACACTGTCCAGGTTTCAACCCCATAGAGTAGGGTGGGAAGGACCACAGCATTGTACACTTTCAGCTTAGTGTCTGTGCGAATGCCGGCAACATCCCACACTCTCTTTCGAAGCCTGCCAAATGCAGAGCTGGCTTTGCTGATTCTTGAGGGAATTTCAGTATCAACACGAGCCGCGGAAGACAGTGTACTGCCAAGATAGGTGAAGCGACACCTTCAGAAGACTGTCATGGAGTTTGATATTTGGGGTCACAGGATACTTGTTGTCTGGAGTAGGCTGATGGAGCACTTCCGTCTTCTTTGTGCTTATTGTGAGGCCAAAGTTGTCACAGGCACTAGAGAACTTATCAACACAATTTTGCATGCTATCCTCATCGTGTGCCAGAAGTGCACAATCATCAGCAAATAGTAGGTCACAGACTTGAGTACTTTTGGTTTTGGTTTTTGCCTGAAGTCTCCTGAGGTTGAATAGACTGCCATCAGTTCGGTACTTGATGCTTACCCCTTGAGGAGGAGAGCTAAAGGCTTCTTGTAGCATTGCAGAGAACATGATGCTGAACAGAGTTGGGGCTAAGACGGAACCCTGTTTTACCCCATTTCTGACAGCAAAGGGCTCTGAAACACTGCCGTTGCTTTTGACTGCAGCTTGCATGCCATCATGAAACTGGCGCACTATTGTGATGAATTCGGGTGGACACCCAAACTTCGCCAAGATTTTCCAGAGGCCTTCACGACACACTGTGTCAAATGCTTTTGTGAGGTCAACAAATGTGATATACAGCGCTTTATTTTGTTCCATGCATTTTTCCTGAGTCTGTCTGGCAGCAAAAATCATATCCGCCGTTCCCCTCTCTTTACGAAAGCCACATTGGCTCTCGGGAAGCAAGTCATTTGACGAGAGGTGATCAAGAAGGCGATTCAGAAGCATTCTTGCCAATATTTTGCCAGCAATTGAAAGTAGAGAGATTCCCCGATGGTTGTCACAGACTTGGCTGTCCCCTTTGTTTTTGTACAGATGGATGATTGAAGCATCTTTGAAGTCCTGTGGCAGCTTCCCTGCTTTCAACATATGATTGAACAACTCGGTCAACCTTTCAATAAGCTTTTCTCCACCGAAGGCATACACCTCAGCAGGAATTGAATCCGCGCCTGGTGATTTGTTAAAGGACATCTGATTTGTGGCAGTTCGGGTCTCATTTTCTGTGAATGGCTTGGCAAGAGCTGCATTAATAGGAGTCTGAGGGAGGCGGTCAATGGACTCAGTATTTATATTTGATGGCCGATTTAGCACACCCTCGAAATGTTCTGCCCAACGCTGAATTATGGCATTCAATTCAACAATGCATGTTGAACCATCTGACCCAAGAAGTGGCGTAGTGCCAGAGCGGGATGGTCCAAACACAGCTCGGAGGCTCTCAAAGAACTTTCTAGTGTTGTTTGTGTCGGCATATTTCTGAGTTTCTCTTCCTCGCTCTTCAAGCCAGTCATTTTTCATTTTCCTCAGCTTCTTCTGGAGTACACCCTTACATGCACGCAGTGAATAAGCTTTTGCTGTGGAAGAGGGGTCACTGCAGTGAGCTTGGATGAGACTATTTTTTTCTTTGATGAGCACTTTGATTTCATTATCATTATCATTGAACCAGTCCTGGTGCTTGCGGACAGGAAAACCAACTGTGCTGCTGGCGCAAGAGTGTACAGTCGTATTTAGGTCAGTCCAGCTCTGTTCAATGTTCTCAGGGTCAAAAGTCACGCAATCCAATTTTGAGGAGAGTTCTGATGAGAGCTCGCTCTGTTTCTCAGCTGAGCAGAGTTTTGAAACATTCAGGCGTTTAGGTGGCGCTTTCCCTTGAGGGCGTTTATTGCGCCTCAATGTTAGTCTGAGCTTGCAAACAATGAGTCTGTGGTCAGTTCCACACTCGGCACCACACATCGCCTTTCTTACAAGGACATCCTTTCTGTCAGTCTTCCTCACAATGACATAGTCTATGAGATGCCAATGCTTTGAGCGGGGATGCATCCATGACGTTCTGTTTCTCACGGGGAGACTAAAATTTGTGTTGGTAATGAACAGGCCAAATTCAGCGCACAAAGTAATTAAGTGCAACCCGTTGTTATTGCATGAGCCAATTCCATGAGGGCCCAAAACATTTGGCCACGCTGAGATTTCTGAGCCAACCCTAGCATTGAAGTCCCCCAAGAGAATCAGCTTATCAGCTGCCGGGACAGAGCATATGACAGATTCTAGATCAGAATAGAACTTGTCTTTGGCTTCATCTGGGTTTGTCATGGTGGGCGCATATGCGCTAATGAGGGTGGCTGACTGGCTTTTCCCAACTGGGATCCTGAGTGTCACTAGCCTGTCATTTATTTCAATTGGCATGGACTGCAAGTTTCTGACAAGGTCATTTTTAATTGCAAACCCAACACCATGCTGTCTCGGTTCGTCTGCACCCTTGCCTTTCCAGAAGAAGGTGTATCCACCATTGAGCTCTTTGAGTTGGCCACTATCAGGGAGTCTGGTCTCACTGAGTGCCACTATGTCCAGGTTGTACCTGCTGAGCTCAATGGCAATAAGTGCAGTGCGTCTTTCCGGGTTGTTTGAGTTGTCCTGTAGTGTGCGTATATTCCAGGCTCCTAGCCTGAGTAAGCTGAATTTCTTTTTGTTTCGACCGCAAAAAGGGATCCCCACTGGTCGCGGTATACCAGTCAGGGTGATGTGAAGTGGGCTTTCTTTAGGGCACCTTTTCTAGCCCCTTCCTCAGTTGAGGTGAGCAGTGCTATCCTTAAATAAGGCTGCTCAGCTACTGTGGGTGCTGCCTCCCCACGCCTCCACTTCAATCGACGATGAAGCGACCATAGCCCACAGCCACCAACGTGTAGGTCTGTGCTAACAGTTTCCAGTCTAACCAAACCTGCTGCTGGTAACATGTAATCCAGTACAACATACATACATACATACATACATACATACATACATACATACATACATACATACACACATATATACATACATACACACATACATACATACATACATACATACATACATACATACATACATACATACATACATACATACATACATACATACATACACACATATTATAATCTTTATTTCCACTGAAATACATTACAATTGCATGTACTGATACAATATAAATAAACATTGCATCTGTGTGGAAATTGTGGCTGTGATAGGCTAGGAATAGATGGAAGGTTGTCTGTGAAAGATGGGAACTCAAGAGTTGCACAGTAGGACTTGTACAGTTAGGTGTTAAAAATCAATAGCTTTGAAATGATGTTTACATCGCTCCTTCCATGCCTGGTATGATCCAATGATGGCGCTTAAGCTACAGTAGCTGCTTAGGAAGTTTGCCTCTGTTCTGCTTACATCCAACTTCAGCAGCCCAGTTTTAAATTTCTGATGCACAATGCCCAAAGTTCCTACGATCAATACAATAACCTCACACTGATATCCTGTATTATTGATGTCAAGAGACAATGGGAAATACTTGTTGAATTTTTCTTGGTAACATGTGTTTATGTGTGCATCAAATGGAACTGATATTTCAACAAGTTTTGCTTTTTTCTGTTGGTGGTTTATGATGGTGATATCAGGTCTCGTGTGTGTTTGCTGGAAAACGTCTGTATGTGATTGTTGGTCTGTGAGGAAATGACTACGCTTAATCACAGTGTCCCTCATAACAGTCTTTTCTTTGTTAAACCAGGCAATTTTTGCGTGAATAATGTCCACAATTCTGTTGTGCCTGCTCTGGTATATTTTCTGCTGTTTCGTGCAGCCGCTCAGGACGTGGGAGGCGGTTTCTGTCGGGTGGTTGCAGATCTTGCAGCTCTTGGTGTATGTCTGAGGGTAGTAGATAGATAAGAGGCTTTCACATTCCAAGAGCTGCAATCTGCCTCGACACACGAACGATCGTAACTTGTCATTTATTTTGTGGTTTGTCAAGGCTGCGGCAGAATGTTTATAGTCTGCTTTAGTGGCCTCTCTCACTATTCTGCCCTGTGAGGATTTGCTGACGAGGTCTTCATGGAATGCTCTGACCTTGAGTGTCTTGTAGGCCATGTAAAAGGCCTCAGTGGATCTGAACGATAATGTTGTTTCTTCGTCTGCCTGTATCTGCATAATGAAGTCGTGGCCTTGTTGTAGTAGGCCGATGTTCTCACGATAACACATTTCGTGGAGAATGATCCAGTCTGATTTTGTCCAATTCACTTTGGAGTTTTTATTGACATTGCCTTTGCAATCAATTGCATAACCAGCAAAGTTCGGATGATCGTTGCTAGTTTCTTCCGCCTTGCGTTTCGACATATGGAGTTTTAAGGACCTTCTTGCTGTTTCTTTGACATACGGGTCGTCGTTATTAAGGAGAGACAGGTAGAAGGACATGTGTTTTGCGTAGTAGAGGACATGGGGGTTAAGCAAGCCAATGCCACCCATGGATCTTGGAGTGAAGAAGAATGCTCGTGTTGAAGACGAATTTAAGCCTAACCAGGTTCGTGCGGACCAGACTATTTTGTCCTCTAGGTGTTTCAAATTGGCCTCTGTGAAGTGCAGGTTTGGGAAGTAAAAAGTCAATTTTGACATGCACATCACGTTCACTGCCGAAAGTTTGGCTGATGTCGGTAGCACTGATTTGTCAATCTGGTCTGTGGTTTTATCAAAGTCACTTATAATGCTATTCACCTGTTGTTGACCACTGGTGTTGGTAATGTTGATGTCATGCCCCAGGTAAGTATATTCCTTCACTTTGTGGTACATTGGAATAGGAGCATTCTGGATACTAAACTGACGGTTGCCAGTTGTGGAATTTTTGTTCCAGTTATTGCCTGTTCTGTGTCCATGAAGGACAGCGCATTTACGATGTTTCATTTCCATTTGTGCCATCTGCATAAAGTTATGTGTCTTATCAATCATGGTGGCCATTTCATTTGCAGAGGTAGCGCAACAGCATACATCATCAACGTAGCCCTGCACTGGTGTTAAGTTGGAAGCTGTAATTCCATCTGACTCATAGTCTGAATTTATCCATCTTAACCATTTGTCAATTCCTTGTTCGAAGGCTATTATTGACCAGGGGCAGCCCTGGATAACTCCTTTCTCCCTGTGGATTATTCTTGTTATCCCCCCTTTTGCTTTGACTTGGAAAGTCGACCCTTCATAGATATCTTTAGTTATGTCGACGACTGCTTGTGGATATTGCGCTTCTTGGAGTTGGTTAAGCATGAATGCGTGATTGAGGCTGCCAAATGCATCCTTAATGTCAATGAAACTTATGAACATCTGACTGCTGCTGTGTAAAAAGTTGGTGATTGTCGACTTTAAGCAGTACACATGTTCTTGTAACCCATTTCGAGGTATTGATCCTTTTTGTCTCGTTGAAAGTCGCCCAGTTGCGACAATCCACTTCATTAATCGGGATTCAATGATTTTCATGAACAATTTATATGATGTTTGTAAGAGCGAAATGGGCCGCCAGTCGTCGATGTTATCGGGGTTGCCGTTCTTTTTCTGCACCAATGTTATTATTCCGTGTTTCCACTCTGGTGGTACACGGCGGTTTTCTAGGCATGTGTTAAACATGCGTGTGAGCACAGGTATAAGTTTTCTGCTCTGTTGTTTCACTGTGTCATAAGTAAGACCGTCTGCGCCTGGCGACTTTTTTCTAGGCAAGTTTTTAATTGTTGTGGATACCTCTTCTTCTGTAATTGGGTCGATGGGTAGATCCCATTGTGGCGATGGGGTGGATAAACCTATCCATGGTGGGGTTTGAGAGGTATCGGGTGGAGCTTGGCAGTGGGTTTTGAAGTGCTGCTCTATCTCATCGATATCGATGTTACATGCAGAAGAATGCTTTCTCTTGCCGTCGTTTTTTATAATCTCGATCGCTTCACGTTGCTTATATTGCCACAAGTTAATCAGTTCTCCCTTTTCTACAATGGACTCTTCCGTGCCAGCACAGTGTGAGGGGGTTCCCCGTCGAAAAAATGGCTGAATCTCTGACTTGACCGAACTTAGCATGTACTTTATCTTAGAATGAAGGGTAGTAGATTCGTCCTGTAGGTGGTCGGGTGCGGAATCAAGGGTTTCAGGGATTGTGAGAGGGAACTTAGATAGGATACGTATCACGTATCTCAGGAACTGGATACTGAAGGGTTGGCCGCCTGGCCTAGTTTCAACATATACATTGTCTCTTGAGAACACACTACACAATAGTCTAATGACTCGCCACCATTTACTAGGATCTTCATGCGTGTATCTTGGCTTGATGGTTATTGGCTTCGTGCTGATACTCTTCCTAAAGGCCTTCTCTTGACCAATAAATTCATCCCACTTCTCTGGATGGCCGAGAAATGGTTCCCAACTACTTGGGTCTAGAAGTGCTTCATTACTGAAGCTGTGTCCGCCATCTTTGTTGTTATTGTTAGTGTCACCTGCATACCTGATGTTTTCCATACGAATTTTCCCACTTTTCAACGCTTCCTTGAAGCTCATCTTCAGTCTGGTAACCAGACCAACTTTCCTGCCCACCTCAGCAGCATTATCGACGGCAGCTACGAAGGATAAATGGTCCATTATGACGAAAAGAACACACAGTGACAAAAGCCCCGCTGGCCCGTCCGCCATCTTGAACTTACATACATACATACATACATACATACTTCGAGAATTTTATTGACTATATGATTTTTCACATGCAATGAACAATCCAATTCCATAATCACATATTCAACATAATATATCAGCTTACAAGCATACCAACAACCTAAATAGTGTAATACAATGAAACTGTATAATAGTAATATAGTGTATGGAGTAACCAACATGCATTGTAATGAGAATGCATAGTAGTAATATAGTGTATGGAATAACCAACATGCATTGCATTGATAAAAGCCTTTTGACTGATAAAAAACGAAGAAAAAAGGGAGTGAATGCACCACTGAAAGCTACTGTATATGACAAAATATTGTTAGAGATGAATTAGATTAAATGATATCTTTTCTTCCAGACCCTGTGTGACCCAATAATAGCACTGATACTCATGAATTTACAAAACTGGTTTATTTCACTGTTAGTGAAACTCAACAACTTCAAACCTGATGCTGACTTATTGTGCACTGTCCCCAGTGAACCCACAATAAAGACAATGATTTTACTTGTGTATCCCATATCATTGAAATGATTATGTAGTGGTAAATACTTCAGACATTTTTCATTAAAACAAATATCAATAAACCTATCAAAGGGAACAGAGACTTCCACTATAATCACAATTTTCTCTTTCTCATCAATAATCAATATATCAGGTTTGTTGGGGATGTTGTTTTCAACATTGAAACATTTGTTGGTACTGATAATGCACTGATCACTTGCAAGTTTTTTGTTGATATTTTCAAATAAAAAGTCTACAATTTTGTCGTGTCTCTCTGTGTAGAAACCTTTAAATCTCTGGCAACCATTAAGTATATGTGAGTTGGTGTCATAAGGCTGATTACACAAGGGACGTGATCTTTGAAAGGACAGTGGGTAGTATTTGTAATTTCACCAACAGTTCTGTTGTGTTGCTAGTTTTGTGCATCCATTCAATCACAGGACTCGAAGACTTGGTAGTACAGACCAGATTACTTCAAACATTTATTACAATACAATGCAGACCAGTACAAGGATAAGAACATGTACAATCTCACTGGTGACGAACATAATATATATAACCAGTTACAAATATTGTCTAACATCAACATCACAATCTCCCAGCACATGGAGATACATACATACATACATACATACATACATACATACATACATACATACATACACAAGGACAGACAGACAGGCAGGCATAAATGACTCATCCGGTCGATTAAGTCAGATTAGATCATAATGGATTATTATAGTGATTATATGCTACTAATTTAGGTATTTTATTTATGGCAAACATTTGGCACACACAAAGAAGTGACACGGCGTGGTCATATTTATCATCCCCCAATCCTCATGCTCCACTGAAATCCCCCCCCCCCCACCCACACCCCTATCCTAGACATACTTTTTTCGGGGGAACTGCTACTTGAGTTTTAAACTCCGGCGACGTAATGAGCTGCTGGGTCACATTTGTGATTGTAGGCGTTGCTTATCATGGCTGCCGGGCGAAATCTAAAGGACTGGATCAGCAAAAAGAAAACTGAAGCTAGACATTTAACAAAAACCACCACAACTCAGAAATGTAGAAAAGGCTTCTCGACTGAACCCTATCATAGGCAAACTATTTTTTCTTTCACGTGATTATGCATAGTCTTTTCGTCCTGCAGTTGAATCCAGTTTTCTTCCGAAAGGAAGATCTCGGAAGCTCAAAATATCTTTGTTAATTGGCTCACTTCTGTGTTCGGATCACGGGAAATATACTTGTGGTGCTAAAATGGTCGATGACTCTAGTGTGTACCAAGAGGTGACCGGTCTTTTGGCGGTCAAAGGTATGTTTGCAATCCTGTTTCTATTCAATTTGTAACAGATAGATGGACGTATAGATAGATAGATAGATAGATAGATAGATAGATAGATAGATAGATAGATAGATAGATAGATAGATAGATAGATAGATAGATAGATAGATAGATAGATAGATAGATAGATAGATAGATAGACAGATAGATAGATAGACATATAGATAGATAGACAGATAGATAGACAGAAAGACAGATAGATAGATAGATAGATAGATAGATAGATAGATAGATAGATAGATAGATAGATAGATAGATAGATAGATAGATAGATAGATAGATAGATAGACAGATAGATAGATAGATAGATAGATAGATAGATAGATAGATAGATAGATAGATACATAGGTAGATAGATCGATAGATAGATAGATAGATAGATAGATAGATAGATAGATAGATAGATAGATAGATAGATAGATAGACAGACAGACAGACAGACAGACAGACAGACAGACAGACAGACAGACAGACAGACAGACAGACAGACAGACAGACAGACAGACAGACAGACAGACAGACAGACAGACAGACAGAAAGAAAGATAGATAGATAGATAGATAGATAGATAGATAGATAGATAGATAGATAGATAGATAGATAGATAGATAGATAGATAGATAGATAGATAGATAGATAGATAGATAGATAGATAGATGATAGATAGATAGATAGATAGATAAATAAATAGATAGACAGATAGATAGATAGATAGATAGATAGATAGATAGATAGATAGATAGATAGATAGATAGATAGATAGATAGATAGATAGATAGATAGATAGATAGATAGATAGATAGATAGGATAATCACTGTGTAATACCTCATAGCTTGTGAAAGTCTTCATATGTTGTTACGTGACCAATAGGAATAATAGTAGTAATAATAATAATAATAATAATAATAGTAATAATAATAATAATAATAACATAATAATAATAACAACAACAATAATGATAATATTAAAGAACATTTATACAGAGCTTTTTCCCTTAAAATACAAGCTCTAAACAATTCTTCCCTTACTACAAGCTCTCAACACTCCTGCCCTTAATACAAGCTCTAAGTACTTCTTCCCCTAATACAAGCTCTAAACACTTCTTTCCTTAATACAAGCTCTAAGTACTTCTTCCCTTAATACAAGCTCTAAACACTCCTGCCCTTAATACAAGCTCAAAGTACTTCTTCCCTTAATACAAACTCTTTACAATTCTTCCCTGAATACAAACTCTAAGCACTTCTTCCCTTAATACAAACTTTCAACACTTCTTCCCTTAATTAATACAAGCTTTAAATACTCCTCCCATTAATACAAACTCTAAACACTTCTTTCCTAAAGGTAATAGATCCCTCGGAGACTTATTTTCTCTGTTTATATGTCCGGGAAATTGAAATTCTACCATATACTAGTAATATGGGCAATGTGTGAAAAAAATATGTTTACAAATGAAATTATGCAAATTAGGCATCCAAGATGGCCGCTGCAGTGCAACCAAAGATGGTTTACTAGATGCAGAATAACTCAAGAAAGAATGGTCCAACTGAGCTGTACAAGTCACCATAAATGATGACTTCAAGAACTGAAGCTAAAACCAAGCTTATTTTTAGTGAGCGAGTATGTAACAGCTGAGGTTGTTCTAGCACGTTATAGTAGGGGGGAGTTAGTTGATCTAACTACAACCCTTTAGAAAACGAAACTATTACAGCTGTAAAATAAATAAACACGAGATCCGACGATAGATTAAATAATACTAAAGTTTAATAAATGTATAGTGAACAATAAATTACTAGGAAGACACCAGCGAAACTAAATATCTACGCCACACAAAAGGAAACTCACTTACTCACCCCCATTCAACCACTCACACAGGTCTATATATATAAACATTCCTACAGAAAGTTCCCGAAATAAACGTTACCTTTGCCCTCGCACAAACTAACCAATCACGCATCAATACGTCATCAGGTTACATCACCCAAGGCCAAATCTGGCGTAAACATTCTTATCCACAACGTTATCGAATATTCGGGAACATACTAATATTTACTGAACGAGTCAAAACACCTGACAACAAGCGAGCGAGGAAAAAAACTACTCACTAGAAAAGAAGGTCAGGTCACGGAGTACAGTACACTCTGGCGGTTAACAATAAAATGAAAAAAGTAGTGGACACATGCTCAGCCACCAGCACAACAACAAAACCGGGGGAGGGCAAGGGGTAGCCCGCAGATGCTACACAACTCCCCAATTTAAGTTGAATATTTTTCAACTCCAAAACATTATTCGGCGTCTGCAATATCTTGAAATAACAATCTTACAGTACTCCCAATCTCACAAAGGTAGTTGCTAATTCTATTACAATTATTAACAATTTCAGTGCCTTCCCAAATTTCATCGCAAATACAATACAATGCAATATCCTTTGCATCACTAGTACCATAACTAATACAATACCGTCATTGCTTCCCAATAGTGGACAGTAGGCCTACTAGTCAAAATAACACAACGCCACCACTGTGGTGAAACAATGGTCAATGATATTATTACAAATCATATATGGTGAAACGATGGCCCATCGTTTACACAATGCTTCGTGCACGAATCATAGCATATAACTTGTTGTACATAACATGGTTATCTCCAAAATGTATAACTCATACGTACAATGGCAAAATACCAATACATACCGACCACTGATTAGGGTTTTTCTTCATCATATTAGGTCAAAACAAGTTACAACATTGCAATATAACACAAACACTGCTTGCTCGCAGTCCCCATTTGGGTTACATTTTCCAAAAATTACACCAAGTTCCATTGGTAACTAATATGACATAGCATAAAATCAAAATGTGACTAACACATCATGACTCTCTATCAGCCATCAATTCAGTATTCAATCACAGATGAACTATGTCCCCAATTACAGTAGAATACTGCCGTCCTAGAAATTCATCTAGTAGGCAAAAGTATGGGTTACAATGCATTTCACTGATAGTGTACTACTTTAAAATACCCTGCTCAGGAAATCGGCACAGACATTTTCTCTGCCTTTTACGTAGTGAATCCTGAATCGATAAGACTGTAAAAATAAACTCCATCGTAATAACTTTGGACTGTCAAACTTGGCAGAGTTCAAAAACTCTAATGACCGATGGTCAGTTTGGAGCACAAACTCCTTTCCATACAAATACAAAGTAAACTTTTTTACAGCCCAAACAATAGCTAAACATTCGCGCTCTGAGACCGAATATTTTGTCTCACGAGGCAATAGCTTACGACTAGCATATGCCACAGGGTACAACTTTCCCTCGTGTTCCTGCATAAGACTAGCGCCTAATCCGCGATCTGATGCATCAGTTGCTAAGACAAACTCTTTGGAAAAATCTGGCAAACATAACACGGGTTTGGAGATAATGACATTCTTCAAAGAGGTGTACGCTTTCTCCTGCGTTTCATCCCACTGAACTATATTGGGCTGACCCTTTCTAAGTAAATCAGACAATGGTGATGCAATCGCCGAAAAGTTAGGAATAAATTCATGGTAATATCCCACTAATCCTAAGAATGCTTTCACTTCCTTCTTAGTGGTGGGTCTGGGTGCGTCTCGTACCTTACATACATTCTCTTCTAACAGGCCAATCATACCTTCTCCCACTAAGTGTCCAACAAAGACTACTTCAGACGTTCCAATCAGACACTTCGATGGTCTTGCAGTTAATCCAGCTTGGTCCATCCTCTGCAGTAAGTCCTTGAGAGTCTTCACATGCTCGTCGAATGTCTCTGTATGAATCAGCAGGTCGTCCACATATGCTGTCACATTATTCATTCCACGGATCAATGGCTTTACGATCCTGTTCAGCGTGGCTCCTGAGTTCGTCATCCCAAAAGGCATCCGAATGAATTCATAGTGTTCGCCCATGGTGACGAACGCCGTCTTAGAATGTCTTGCTCTCGAACTTTCACTTGCCAGTATCCCTTGCTCAGGTCAATCCGAGAGAATAATTTTCCTCTCGAGAGACTCTGAAACACTTCTGATGGCGCTGCTGTCGGATGAGGGTCGAATACTGTGATCTTGTTTAACCTCCTGTAGTCGATGCAGACTCGGTTGGATCCGTCCTTCTTCTTGACGACAACAATAGGTGAAGCATAAGCTGATGAGCTCCTTCGAATGATGCCCAGCCGTTCCATGGTGCTAAGCTCCTCCTTCAATGAGTCGCGCATAGCGTAGGGCACCGGGTATGGTCGTTGACGAACTGGTACTTCTGTCGTCAGGTCGATGCGATGTTCACCCAACTGGCAGCATCCAGGGAGATTGGTGAAGACGTGCTGGTAATTCTTCACCACATCGCAGAGTTCTTGACGTTGTTCCGATGTCAGTTGCGTTCCATACTGGACATCTCTGTAGCTTTCCTTCTGGTCCCAGCTTCCTAAGTCGGTGAGGTCCTCCGTCGTTCCACTGTTGTCGCCTTCCAGGTCGCAGTCCTCGATGATTGTCATGCCAGCTGAGTCCACGGGTTGACTCTTGTCCATCATGTCGTCCTCTGCCAGTACAGTCTCAGCACTATCACCGCCGCCGTCCTTTATGGCGTTGACATGTCCAGGCGTGATATCTCTCCTACTGTTGTCCATCCCACACATCTCGGTCACAATAGGTCTCGGTTCCATTGCCACTGCTGCTGCTTTTGACGTCCTTGGAATGTATCTCTTGAGGAGGTTGGCGTGCAAGGTCTTTTCTTTTGCACCCATCTTGACTCTATAGTCGTTAACACCGACAACTGAGACTACCTTATATGGTCCCTTCCATTGGACTAGGAGCTTGTTAGTGTTCGTCGGCAGTAGCACCAACACTTCATCTCCGGGGCGGAACTTCCTCTCTCGCGCTTTCCGGTCGTAGTAGGTCTTCTGTCTGCCTTGAGCCTTGGAGAGTTCTTCCGTCGCTAACTTCCATGTGTCCTCCAGCCTCTCACGTAGTTCCATGACGTACTGGTAACTGGTCTTCGTTTCCGGCTCCTCTACGTCCTTGGTCCATAGTTGTCGTAAGATGTGCATGGGTCCTCTCACAGTTCTCCCATACAGCAACTCGAATGGGGCAAACTTGGTCGACTCTTGAGGAACTTCACGATATGTAAAGAGCAGCGGGTTGATGCATCTGTGCCACTGCTTGGGTTGCTCTGCGCACAGTCGTCTCAATGTTTTCTTCAGTGTGCCGTTGAATCGCTCCACCAACCCGTTGCACATAGGGTGGTAGACTGTAGTGGTCGACTGTCGAATTCCCAGTAGTCTATTCGTTTCCTTCATGACATCTGACATAAACTGGGTCCCTTGGTCGGACAAGATCTCTTCGGGCACACCCAAACGGCTGTAGATGTTCACTAAGGCTTCTGCTACCGTTTCTGCGTCGATCTTCTTCAAGGGTGTGGCTTCGGGGTAACGAGTAGCGTAGTCTATATACACCAGGATATACCGATGTCCACCTTCACTTGGGGGGTCGATAGGTCCTACTAAGTCCACGGCCACTCGCCTAAATGGTACGTCCACTACTGGCATACTCTGCAGGTGCACCTTTGGGGTCGCTCCTTTGTTCACCGTCCTCTGGCATATGTCGCATGAGCGGCAGTATCTCGCGACGTCACCTTCAATTCCAGGCCAATAAAAATTGCTCATAACTCTGTCTTTGGTTTTCTTCACGCCGAGGTGTCCTCCGACGATCGAGTCGTGGGCTACACTCAGTACATACTCTCTCAGTTTCTCGGGTAGTACCACTTGCCTTATAACCGTCGCCTGTCTCAGGTCCTTGTAGATCCGGTACAGTACTCCTCCATGTTTCTCAAAATGAACAGATTTATTGCCTCTATTAGTTGGGATCTTCCTCTGCTCTAACTTCCTAATGACTTCGTCTTCTTCTTGGAGTCGGATAAGTTCCTCTCTATCCACTCCCGCGTGCCTTTCTGCCCTCGGCACCTTCAGCGACGTAGACTGGTCCTTCCTCTTCTCCTGGGCCCTCGTGGTCACCGCTCCTACCATCACCTCAGTATCAGGGTCGTACGGATCCTTCGCTCCGTCCACGTTCCCGACTACTAGGTCGCAGATGGTCTCCGGGAGACACAGCGCCGTCACTTTGCCCGTCAGGTAAGGCGTCTTCACGTCGATAACGGCTTCCTCCGCCGCTAGCAAGGAGTTATCGATCCTCGCGATAAGTTTCTTCCCACCGGTGAGCTGTCCGTCGTCCACCAGTGCTCGCCGCACCACTACACCTTCACAGCCGGTATCTCTTAGGACATCTACCGCTCGATTTCCAATCAAGCCCTTCATCACTGGTAACTTCAGTTTCTCCACGGTCCTTCCGTCACTGCATCCTCCGCACGTAACAGGCACCGCTAACTGTAGCTTCCCGTCCTTCATTACCGCTTGAACGTTGATGCTGGTGTCAGCCGTCGTCACATCTTGTCTTGACGACTCGTCCGCCGCTATAACTACGGCCGCCGCCGCCTTGTTCGGCTTGCCTCGTCCCATATCCTTCTGGGCTGGACACATCCTCCGAACGTGGCCTGGCTTTCCACAAAGGTAACATTTCAACTCACCTTTGTCGTTTAACTTTGCACGACACTCCGTCGCCTTGTGTCCCGGCCTCTGGTACCTATGGCAGACCTGTGGGCTTCTGTCTCCGTTGGGCCTCTGTCGCACTGGCCGGCTCTGCAGTCTGGCGCTCCCGCTGAGCGTCCGGTTCCTCGCTACCAGGTACGCCTCCGCTGAATCTGCGATGTCCTGTAGCGTCTTTGGTTTCCTCTCCCTCACATGGGTTGCAAGGTCTGGTGGGCAGGCATCCATGAATTGCTCTCTGACGAACAGATCTCTCACTCCTTCGTAGGTCTTCTCCGTCTTCGACAGCTTTATCCACCTCTCTAGATAGGTCTTGATCCTGGTCAAAAACATTCCAACATCTTCTCCATCTTCAGGCTTACCTTGTCTGAACATGAGTCTGTATCCGTCCTCTGACAGGTTGTACCTCTTCTGCAACGCTTCCTTGACCGTGTCGTAGTCCTTGGCTTCGTCGATCGGTAGTCTGCAGAAGCACTCCAAAGCTCTCCCGGTCAGCAGGGCAGACAGTGATGTCGTCCAGGTGGATCTGGGCCATTCAGCTGTCTCAGCAAACCTCTCAAACCGCAGCAACCAGCTATCCAGATCGTCCTTCTTGTCCTGAAATGCAGGTAGCTTGGGTCTCTTGGAACTGGCGTGGTCGCTGGTCCCCTGCGTCGACTCGCCTCCACGCTGATGGCGGATCCTCTCCATCTCCAGCTCGTGTTGTCGTTGAGCCTCCTTCTCTTGAGCCTCTATCTTCAGTTGCTCCATGCGATCTTGCCTCTCTCTCTCCATCTTCAGTTGCTCCATGCGCTCTTGCCTCTCTCTCTCTCTTTCCTCCCTTAGGCCTTCACGGATGTAATCCTGTCTCTCCTTCCCAGTGAGCTCCAAGGCGTCTGCTTCCTGGCTAAGCCTTCCAATAGCCTCTGACATGTTGTAGATAGCTTGTCGATGATATTCTACAATAAACTATGTGAATAAATCTAGTAATTTTGATCTGGTCCGCTCGAATATAGTCGGATCCCGGACGAGCCCCCAATATGTAACAGCTGAGGTTGTTCTAGCACGTTATAGTAGGGGGGAGTTAGTTGATCTAACTACAACCCTTTAGAAAACGAAACTATTACAGCTGTAAAATAAATAAACACGAGATCCGACGATAGATTAAATAATACTAAAGTTTAATAAATGTATAGTGAACAATAAATTACTAGGAAGACACCAGCGAAACTAAATATCTACGCCACACAAAAGGAAACTCACTTACTCACCCCCATTCAACCACTCACACAGGTCTATATATATAAACATTCCTACAGAAAGTTCCCGAAATAAACGTTACCTTTGCCCTCGCACAAACTAACCAATCACGCATCAATACGTCATCAGGTTACATCACCCAAGGCCAAATCTGGCGTAAACATTCTTATCCACAACGTTATCGAATATTCGGGAACATACTAATATTTACTGAACGAGTCAAAACACCTGACAACAAGCGAGCGAGGAAAAAAACTACTCACTAGAAAAGAAGGTCAGGTCACGGAGTACAGTACACTCTGGCGGTTAACAATAAAATGAAAAAAGTAGTGGACACATGCTCAGCCACCAGCACAACAACAAAACCGGGGGAGGGCAAGGGGTAGCCCGCAGATGCTACAGAGTATTATAGGAAGTTATCAAAGACCAACAACACAATTAAGAAGAAAAATCTCACCTAATTAGTATGCAGGTAGTTAATAACTTAAATGTCAACAAAGATAATACTTTTTTTTTAGGCACAGGCCCAAGAAAAACCTTTCTGGAGCACGAGTGTAAGGACCCGTTCAAAGAACGGGTTGAGGTATCATCTTGCTGAAATTAGAAGACACATGTAGATCTAGTTACTCAGTCGGCACACAGATTATGTAGATCAAGGTAGAAAAGAACACGCACAATTGGATGGCACATTGATTTTGTAGATCTAGGTAGAAAAGAACTCACTACTGGCACAGTAACACCCGCATGGCCCGCGCATAAGGCAGACGGCAGAGAAACTCATGCCTTCAAACTTTGAAACCCAACCGGAAGTTTAAAGTCGAAACAAAACAAAGGCAGGAGGGAGGCCATCATTGTTGAGGAGAAAGCATTATTCGATATTTTTAGGCCTCTTTTCATTTATTACAAAATTACGATACTACCCTTTCATGTCAAAGGAATAGACATAGCAGCGAACAAGAATTATCTTTCACATGTAATTTTTTCAGGTCTGGGCATTTCTTCCTCGCAGCAGTGATTTTTTTTCCTTGCTGTTTATTTTTATTATATATAGATGTTTGCCAAATATGATTGAAATCTGTGTAATGCTTCAAAAGTTACAGTGCATGCACTAAAGTAACTGTTGGTGAAAAAGTAAATTTGCTGAAAACTATGAACATGATGTGAAACTTACAGTTTTATTGTCTTAATGGCAACCAGGAGTGTTTGTGCCACCCTCTGCTGCTGCTGTCTTAGCAAGGAAACCTTTTCTCATGGCCCTAGGAATATTTGATAATTTAAGCACAAAAAAAGAGTTTGAAAGTATTGTATCCAAGGGTTAATATTTGGTTGCTGTGGAAAATTGGGAAGGGATAGGCTTGTAAGAATTGCACTTGTGACAAAAGTATGAAGATTTCAGCACTTTTGATACTTGACATTTTTACCTAAGTGATTTAGCTACATTATTTTGATGCATTTGCATTTTTTGTTTTTGAGCTTATCCTGACATTTTTGGAGGGGAAATCTACTACCTTCATACAAGCACTAAACACTTCTTCCCTTAATACAAGCTCTAAGCGATTCTTCCCTTCACACAATCTCTAAGTACTTCTTCCCTCAATACAAACTCTCGGCATTCGAAGTCATTCTGCCACTCACATTCAGTCCACGGACACACAGAACCGTACTAAAGCATTGTGGGGTTTTGACAATAGTTAGAAACAGATGTGGTTGTATTAAGTCAATTTAAAAGGTGATTTTAATACGTTTCTTAAAGATGCTAGTATTCACTACATCTCTCAGGTTTTGAGGCAATGAATTCCCGGCTTTCGATAAGACGACGATTGTTTGTTGTTGTTGTTGTTTTTGTTGTTGTTGTTTGTGACTGTTTTTTTCTATTGTTGATTTACTTGTTTGAGATGGATAGTGTTTCATCATTTAGCACAATATATTATTTAGAATGAATATCAAATTCACGTTGGCCATTATTCGCATAGTCGACTCTGTTTCGAACACCCAAGACTTCCTGTACAAGAAAATACAACTCAGTTCAAATGTTCGGGGTGAGACATGGGGAACTATACAATAGTTTTCACACCATTTGATGGATTTCTTTATGTGTGGGCATCTTTGCAGACGAATGTATTGAAGTTAGAAATGCTCTCTCCATTATGCTTATGGAAAAAACAAATAAAAATTCGCAGACCTCGGTATCGAATTAATTTAGAATAAATATTGGAACGACGATTTGAGACAGGTCGTTACTGGAACATTCGCTTATTTTGAATATCCTAACATCCAGACACTGGTTGTATACAATAGCGATACCGGTTAAAGTTACTGCGTAACTGTTGTCTAACCACAGACCAACCCCTTCCCAGCATCATCAAGACGGTGCCCAAAAATCTGGCCAGGATTCCAGAAAAACGCCAAAATGTGAACATCACCTGCCGGGTTGCCGTACCCGACGCCAATGTTTGGAAACTATTGTGGGGATTATTCGAGGGTAATCAATTGTCCAGATATCCTTACTCTCAAGGAAAACCATATACAGGTAAGGATCTACAAACCGTTTCTGTCTGTCTGTCTGTCTATCTGTCTATCTGTCTGTCTGTCTGTCTGTCTATCTGTCTGTCTGTCTGTCTGTCTGCCTCTTTCTCTCTCTTAAATCTGACTCTATGACCGTGAGAGCTGGGACACAAATGTTAGAAAAGTGATAATAAATACGCTGGGTCAAAGCCACCTCACATGTTTTTTTTTTGCTTTTTTTTGTTTTTTTTGCTCAGGAGGAAAAGTGTGGAAATCAATATACTCTATTGAACAATAATTCATGATTTTCACATGCCATCCTTCAATGAGCCAAATCGCACTTAAACGAAAATCTATATTTATAATGAGGTGAAATTATCGCAGGACAATTCAGACGGTAAATCATTGTGTGCATTCGTTCGCCTTTTAGTAATCTGTATGAAGGAAAGAAATATTTGCGAACATATTATTATGAAAAATTGATGTATTTCATTTATGTTAAGGCACATTGATGAATGAGATTGTGTCACTACTTAAGTCTGTCCTTTATGTTATGACACATTATGCTGGAAAAGGCCTGAATCGGACGGTATAAGCTTGAAAATGATCGATTTCCTGCCATGCCACCTTGGCAAAAACAAACCAAACATTATAATTATTTGATTTCGCGGCAAGTCCCTACAACTTACAAACAAATAAATGTTTAGAGAGGTAATCAATAAATAACCTGATCACAGGCCTTTTAGCACAGCTGTCTCCCAAGACCATGATTCGGTGGGAGCCGCCTCATTCTCAATTGCAGATGGCAAATCGGAACGCCTCAGTCACAACATCAAAGATTCTGTCTTTACCTCTGAACTTCATGCATTCAACTTGGCCTTAAATGTTATATTCGATTTCAAACCAGGAGACCTCATTATCTTTTCTCATTCGCTGTCCTGCCTTCAGGCTTTAAAAAACCCAAATGTGAAGACCCATGATATAAATAAGCTGTCCAACAGGAAGTAATGAAATTGTTCTCTGTTTGATCTCTGGCCACATTGGCGTCAAGACAAATGAAAGAGCAGACACCTTGACTAAAGAAACATTGAAAAGCCCAGCAGAATACCTAAAGATACCACACATTGACTATAAACCCGCTAAAAATAATTTCAATAAATGGAGATGGTCTCATCCCTCTGAACAAAATCGAAGAGGTGAAGATGTCTTTAGTACACTCCGTCTTAGTCATTCCCACTGCACAAACCATTTTTTACTTGGCTGGAAAAGCCCCCCCCCCCCCCCGCCCCCCAATGTGTGGCATGATATTGTTGAACTTGACAGCTCTGAATATGCCATGGAAGTAAATAAAGGCGACCCAAATAGACCTTGAAGGGTGCAAAGTGGCCACTATCGTGCCGACACGCCGTAAAACTCAAAAGTCCAGAAAATAGTAGCACATCTCTGGTGGCATTTCTCCAACAATTCTGATTCACTCTTCAGTGGTGTGAATCTTTCGGAAATTACAGCATTCAGCAATACGTCACAGGCCAATGACTCGATGGCCTTCCGTTCTAATTCTGGCGGTAATCATAACCTCGAAGAGACAGTTTTAAAAAGCAAAAAAAAAAACAAAAAAGTTTCTTTTCTTTAGAAAAACCGAGTTTGATGTGAATTTTATCAGTCATTAAAATGTCATTATTCTATAAATTAGGACAATGGAAAAATGAGTGGTGAAGGCCTCATAAATCCCTCCTAATATGTGCAGATTTTGGGCAATCGTACATTTCTCTTTTGTTTTGTTTTGTTTTTTACTTGCGGAGTGTTTTTTTTTTATCTTGACGCCTTTTTTTTTTTTGTTAGTTACGAACCCAACCACAGAACCATGCAGATCCTGGATTCAGAGCGAAATTTCTCTAAGCACAAAATCTCTGATGAGAAGCAAACAAGATTACAAGGTTGCTTGTCTGGCTGCAGTAGATACGGCGACTCCCGAGCTTCCATCCACGGAGTACATAACCTATACAGATGCACTACAGTTTGCCGGTAAGTCTTGTGCCCTACAGTTTGTCGGTAAGTCTTGTATCGGTTTCAAAGATGTATTCACAAGTTTGATTTGGGGTAAAGGGTGCCTCAGAAATTGAGAGAATATTTAAGTTCAATATTAGAATTGTTTTCTATTTTCATCTTTTCACCCACTCCTCCTCCATATACCTATCTATCTATCTATCTATCTATCTATCTATCTATCTATCTATCTATCTATCTATCTATCTATCTATCTATCTGTCTATCTGTCTATCTATCTATCTATCTATCTATCTATCTATCTATCTATCTATCTATCTATCTATCTATCTATCTATCTATCTATCTATCTATCTATCTATCTATCTAGCTAGCTATCTATCTATCTAGCTATCTATCTATCTATCTATCTATCTATCTATCTATCTATCTATCTATCCATCCATCCATCTATCTATCTATCTATCTATCTATCTATCTATCTATCTATCTATCTATCTATCTATCTATCTATCTATTTATCTATCTATCTATCTATCTATCTATCTATCTATCTATCTATCTATCTATCTATCTATCTATCTATCTATCTATCTATCTATCTATCTATCTATCTATCTATCTATCTATCTATCTATCTATCTATCTATCTATCTATCTATCTATCTATCTATCTTAGTAAATTTGAGGTGATTGTATGAATAAGGTTGTGAACTATATGCTTGTGAAAGCTTTATTAAATTGTGACAGATGTATCAGCGATACTAATGGCTTTGTTCAGTCTCATAATGCCATGCTATAATTCAGTGGCTCATGTTTGACAATTTTATCCCTTAGAATGCAAGATAAAACTCAGTTGGACAAGCAGACCTATTTACCCCGGTGACACAGCGAAGGCTACTTGCTCCTGGAACAACACTTGTCCGGAAAGAGAGTGGACCTACAGTATTCAGGGCCAAAGTGGTGTCATTGTCGATCCCAGCATTACTGTTAATTATCCAGAAGGTATCAGATAGTTAGCCTCTAGACGAACAGGCGACTTCCTGTGACGTTGCAATGTTGAGTTACTTTCATGTTGATTCTGCAATGTGACTGTGTCCCTCATGTGTATGCGCATCAAATCAATGGCGTAGATTTTTATAAAATGCTACGCAACTGCCGCGTGACTAAGTCATATGTGGGAACCGATCCATAATACACCTGTTTACTCGGAATAATTAAGTACCTCAGATGTTGGTTTGGAAGAGGTCATGTGTAGGGGACAGGGCTGCGTTTCTTGGTAAGATAAGGGATGGAAATTCGAAGGAGAGAGCCTCACAAACTAACTGGCATACTAAGCCAAGCAGAGAGTGACGTAGTTGATTAGACTGGAACTCCAGATATCACCTTTACCTGTATATACTTGTAACTCCTGGATCCCGCTCTTAAAATGTAAACCAGTTCGATTTACAGACTCGGATACATTAAAGTATTGGACATCTGGTAAGTTATTATCATATTCTGAGGTTCCTGTAAAATGGATCAATTTCCATTTCAGTGAATATGACCGACCTGACGGATGCTGAAGGTGAGTTTGTCCTGACATTCTACAACTTCAGCTCTAGAGACCATTTGTACTGTTATGCAGAATACACAGACGATCCTGCAGATAAAGCCACGGCTAAAGTCAACCTCACGCTCGAAGTCGAAGGTCAGAGATCCGTAGTATTTGATAAGCATTAGTGGGATAGGTAGAAGGATATTGGGTCTGACAGACAATCAGGCAGACATATAGGCAAAAAGATTAAGAGCTAGGAAGACTTAGGCAGATATTCAGGCAGACAAACTGACAGACAGACAGACAGACAGACACACAGACAGACACACAGACAGGCACACAGACAGATAGATAGATAGATAGATAGATAGATAGATAGATAGATAGATAGATAGATAGATAGATAGATAGATTAATTGATTTATAGATAGATTAATTGATCTATAGATAGATTAATTGATTTATAGATAGATTAATTGATTTATAGATAGATCTAGAGAGAGAGATCGAGAGGTGGATAGATAGAAAGACAGATAGACCGACAGACAGACAAACAGACAGACAGACTGACTGTAGGTACGCTAAACCCAATTTTAATTTTTCCTCCTCCACTGGATTGGACTACATATTCATTAGGATCTTTTTTTCCTCATTAATTTGGTATCAAACTCATGTTGATATGACCATTTAAAAGAAAGTTATGGCGTTTTGAAATTTGCTAAAATTGCCCGATTTTCGGTAAACTTTAACATTCGTTGACAGGGTATTTTCAGACCAATCCAGAAATAACATTTAATGGGCTACAGCCCTTACAATTGCTCTGAGGCTAGGACATATTATAGAAATGAAGCCTAAATTTTTTAGAGGGTGTCACTTCAAAACTTTTAGAGATCTGATGTGCTGAAAATGGTTTCCCGGCCAATTTTGCAAATTTTGCGAACAATCGATAAATTCCGGTTTCTTTTTGGGGTCACTTTGGAAATCCATAAAAAGTTATTTATTCATCAATTTTGAAGATTATCATCATCATCATTGCCTTTCTCATCCTGGATCAGGGTATAGGCCACCAACAAACACCTTCCATCCCTCTCTATCATGGGCCAGCCTCTTTACATTATTCCAAGTCTTTCCGCTTCGTTGCACATCATTTTCTCTGGCTCTTCTCCATGTTCCGCGCGGCCTTCCTCTTGATCTCTTGCCCTGGGGATTCCAGTCCAATACCTTCTTCGTGATGCTGTTTCCTGGCCTCCTGAGAGTGTGGCCGATCCATCTCCATCGCCTCCTACCAATTTCCTCTCTGACTGGGTTCTGTCTTGTTCTTTTCCATACAATTTCATTGCTGACCTTGTCTGTCCATCTGATCTTAAGTAGCTTCCTCAAACATCTGTTGATGAAAACTTGGATTCTCTTTATGCAGGCCTGGGACGCATTCCAAGTCTCACATCCATACAACAGGACTGACTTCACGTTCGAGTTGAATATCCTCAGCTTTGTTTTTAGAGATATATCCTTGGTTCTCCAAATCTTGCTTAAGGATGTGAAAGCTGCCTGTGCCTTTCCAATTCGTGCTTTGACTTCTGCCTCTGTTCCTCCCTTATTGTCAATGATACTACCAAGATAGCAGAAGGACTCTACATCTTCCAGTGGTTGATCTCCTACTGTGACTTGTTCGCTTAGGGGTGCAACAATTTTTAGGACCTTCGACTTCGCGGGATGTATCCTCAATCCAATAGATTCTGAAATTTTGTTTAGAGCTGTAGTCTTTGCTTGCATCTGGTGGTGTGTGTGCGACAATAGTGCCAAGTCATCTGCAAAATCTAGATCGTCCAGCTGTGTCCATGGGGTCCATTGTATGCCATTTCTTCCTCCACTGGTGGTTTCTTTCATAAGCCAATCAATCACCAGGATAAACAGAAATGGGGACAGCAAACAACCCTGCCTAACACCAGTCTTGATATCAAAGCTGTCAGTAAGCTCACCATCATGTACGACTCTGCAACTTGTCCCCTCGTACATGCTCTTGATAAGATTCACCATCTTCTCTGGGATTCCATAATGTCTCAATATTCTCCACAGTGTTTCTCTATCGATGCTATCAAAGGCCTTCTCGTAGTCAAGGAAGTTCACTATCAGTTGGGAGTTCCACTCTAGCGACTGCTCTACTATGATTCTCAGCGTGGCGATCTGGTCGGTGGTTGATCGATTACTCCTGAAACCAGCTTGCTCCTCGCGAAGTTTTTGGTCTGTTGCATTCTGTATTCGCTTGAGAATAATCCGATTGAAAACCTTTCCTGGGATGGAGAGAAGTGTGATTCCTCTGTAGTTACTACAATTGCTGAGGTCCCCTTTTTTGGGAGCTTCACGAGGTGTCCTTCCTTCCAGTCCTTTGGAAACTTGCCTCCGATCCAAATCCTCGAGAATAGTGAGTGCAGACCCTCTGCAGCCCCAGCAGCATCTGCCTTCAGCGCCTCTGGTGGGATCTGGTCTGGTCCAGCTGCCTTGCCTCGATTTAACTGCTTTATGGCATCATTAATCTCTGCTTTAGTCGGAGGGTCGCAACTGATCGGTAAATCATTTCTTGCGGGTAGAATGTCGGGTGGGTTGCTTGGTGGAGGTCTGTTCAAGAGGCTGTTAAAATGTTCTATCCATCTTTTTGCCTGAGCTTCCTTTTGAAGATTATGGTATCAAATTAATCAGGAATGGAAGCCCTTTAACACCAGCACAAGAAAACATACATACACAGGCTTTATAATGAGGCAATTTACCTGAGAAAAAAGGTTTATATCTCAAATTTTCAGTTTTAAAAACTTGTTCAATGTCAGGGATTTGCCCTCAAAATACTTGGACATGCAAGACCTTCACATGAAAAGAGACAAAACACATGTAATTTAGATTTGCAATGCCAAGCCAGGACTCACGCGGAATGTAGCAAAGCATGCGAAGTATGGCATTTATTTTAAAGCCGCGGATCGGTCGTATTCAATGGATTCTTACGATTTTTTTGAATTTTATAGAGGAAATATTGCTGTTTATATTGATACTTTGTTGGTTCTCTTACGTGCATAAATACCGGTACCCATTTTACAACGGTGCAATTTTTTTACTGCAGAATTTCAAATAGACAACGTTGGAGAATATGGGTCATCAATATACGAAAATAAACTAGGCCTTTCGTCTATTTAAATCAACCAATCACAACCTTGTATTTATTACATTGGAGATCCGCAGCCCGTCTGAACACAACGAGTGATCGACAACTGTTGTATCTTCATCGGCCGTGGGCTAGACTTTAGCGGCCTAGTGGGTTCGTTCAACCGGCGTTTTCTGTCTTTAAAACTACTAAAGCATCCATAATTTTTAAATACCGAGAAAGATAAGAAGTTGATCTTTTATTCGATGCCCGGTACATCTCATTTCATGCCTTATGAAGGAAGGAAGGATTTATGAAGTAAAGATACCCATTGTTGGGGGATTTTCGGCCCCGCGACCCGCCGCACAGCGGGTTTAGCATACCTACCGTCTGACTGACGGAATGACGGACGGACAGAAAGGTAGATAGATAGAGAGAGAGAGAAAGAGAGAGAGAGAGAGAGAGAGAGAGCTAAAGACAAGAAAATATCACCTCCCACCAGATTGCAATGTAAAAATGCGGAGTGAAGGTGAAACTGTCTTATCTGGACAGGCGGCTAAAGGACATTGTCAATGGTCACGTTACTGTCGAGACAGAGGATTTGTTTGGTCGGTCCTGGCCCCAAATGAGATTTTTTTCCGTTCAGATCAGAGTAATGACACCGTTCTTGTCAAGGGAGGGACAACAAGTAAGCTGTGGTTTGAATTCAAAGTCTGTACAGTTTCCGGTCTGCATAAAAGATTGTCATAAAACTTACGCCAGAACTCCGTGACAACCACAAAACCTAGAACAATGCAGTTTCACCCAGAAAATAAAGTCGTTTGCGATTGGCGAATGAACATGTGTAAATATAATGCTAATCGAAAACAATTTTCAAAATTGAACACTACCTTTTCCAGAATGTGTATTTATCTGACATTCCTACCTTTTCCTGTTGGTGTTTTTGCTGTTTAATTCGATGCTGAAATTTCTTGTTCGTTAAACGAATTGCCCAGATCCCTTGTGTCTAGGACAGAAGTGCACGAAAACCGCACACGATGGGCGAGGGGTTCTGTGGCCGAATGCATGAATTTGGTGTAAATTCATGCGTTTTGCATCATTATTTTGCAGACGTAATAGTAAGTAAGCCACGGTTGCGTGATTGGAGCGGAATTACACGCACCCCTTCGTGAGCATTGGTGCCAGTTGACTGCCGCTTACTGACGCTACCAAAAATTGCCATTGCGCTTACACAGATCACAGAATTCGCATTGCTTCCTACTGAAATTTGGCCAAATCCATCCCCTGTCCAAAAGTTGCCGGGAAAGGGTCGACTTTGCACGATTAGATATAACATTTCCAGACAATGTGGCCTTTTTGTGTGCGTCTCAAGTTTCTACACAGCACATTGTTTCGAGGTTGGTTGATTAATTATTTAATATATATATTAAAGAATTGCCGATTCCAGTTTTCTCCTGAAAACATACAAAAGACTTGTAAAGGCGCAAAAGTGGTAACCCCATTCCCAATCCTATTATCAAACCTCACAACCATTTATCTAGTCCCTAAACATACCCCTCCCTATAACCACTATGGCAAATCCTCTTAAAGAAAAGTATGCATGTATTCCGACAGACAGACAGACAGAGAGAGAGAGATAATCTTGAGTAATGGGATATCTTGATCTGAGATGATTCCCTTTCCATGTTATCTTGAGTTGATGGGTACATTTACAGACAGGATTGAACCCTAGAACAGGTTCAATAAATGGAATTGGAAATGGGGCTAGCAATATAATTTCTGTCATGTTTGATCATTTTACATGTACAGCCTTTCTCAGTTTTCTTGAGATCATCGGTTTCGTTAATCCCCCCTCTCCCCCTTATCTTTGGTTCACGAGTGGGTTACAGTGTAGAATTCGATCTCGAGCTAGATTGATTTAATTCAAGCTCGTCGAACTGCAGTGGCAAAATTACTATGAAACTAATACAGCTTAAGCTTTAGGGCCCTATTCCATGAAGGGCCCTGAAGAAATATCTTTTAACTTTCTGCCGTTCACGCATTGTTTACCTTTACTGAAACCCAGTGAGCATTGTCTCAAAGTTACATTCTAGTGTCAATTTATTTACATCGAATATAGACATGTTATATATGGTTATATGAAGTTTAACATGATGCAATTTGTTTAAGAATTGAAAAGAGGTTGTGACCTATTTTCTATGTTACTATAATTTGAATTTGAAGCAAAAAAATCGCCTATCCCAACAGTCTCAAAGAAGGGAAAAAAATAATGAAGCCCAAGAGCAAAAAGTTTATATCAAATTACATTTATTAGCTCATGTCATGAGCAAAAATTCACTCAGTTTGGCCCAGTAGTAAACATATCGCACTTCAATAAAAATGGCATGCAAAACTGAAAATCTGAGCAGAATTCACAAAATTCTCCGTTGTATTCAAAACAAGTAAAGTAAATGTATACACCTAATTAATCATACCTTAATTTTCTGGCCCAATTTATGAGATAACTGAAACATTAGAGAAAATTAGAACATCTCACTAAATTTTCATATTGTGTAACATTACACAAGCCATGCTTTGAAAAAAACTTGAAGAAAAATCACTCCTTTTCAGCATTTGAAATTTTTTGAACTCAATGAATTTGAGTCTTTTTAATATTGTTATAAGGACTCTGTTCTACCATTTTTTTAAGAACTTTCTAATCAACCTGTCATGTGATACATAATATGGAGCTAATTATCATGTAGGCATTATAAAAGTTACTTGTAGATTTCTACAAACTTCATATCCGCACAACAGTTGATGGAACAGGGATGGTTGGTTGGGCCTTCTTCCTCGGTACACTCAACCGAAAATACACATAAATAATATGCACATTCATTTATTTTATATTCCCACTGCAGCAATACAGCTTGAGTTGAAGAGCCTAACTGTGAATGAGACAAAAATAATCAAGATATTTATGAGTGCCCTCGTAGAGTATTACATGTATATACTTTATCATTGTATGCAACGAGATAATAATTAACTAAATAAAAAGACAATTCCTGATAATTCAGAGAGAGAGAGAGAGCTGGTACTCACAATTCATTACTCTTAATCAGCGGAAACACTAAAAAATTTTTTTTTAATGAGGTACTTCCTTGTTTTCAGTTTCGTGTACACCATGTAAGACTGTCATTAGTTTCCTCACAACATTTCAAGACATTCTCATCCCATCAATAAATAACTAAAAAAGCTGGTCATTCTCCTCATTAAACGATATTATATGTACCTGAAATGTAGAATCTTTGAAGGATGTAAACCAGGTCTGCAGGCTGGCAGAATCCAAGAAAATGTAGCTGGATTCATGTAGGCCAACTTGTCACAGTCTGGTGCTCTAAAAGAAACACAACACAATATGTTTGAAATACATCATCCTACAAATAATATCAAAAGTAGTTGCAAACAACCAAAATTAAATTCCATTATAGTACCAATCAGTGTCTGTCTACAGATATTTTATTGGTGAATTCTCTGTCACAGTATGATATAACCAAACACATTGTGGCTCCAGCAACGGTGGAGTGGCACTTAACTATCAAGAAAAGATAAAGGAAAATGCATTTTCTTTCACCTAAATCATATATTTTAAACTAATCAGGAATACAAACCATGTTATGGGCTGAAACTTTTTATGGGATTTTTTTTCTTTTTTGCTGTCGCAATAGGTAGAATGTACATGACCTCACAGAATATTTTTGTTTTGTCCTTCCTCCACTCAAAATGGCCCGTGGATCAGCTGATTAATGTAACTTCGAGATTTGTCTAAGCGGCTAAATTGTCTATTCGTTGCATTGTAGTGAACTGCTTTCTTTGACAGGAAGGGAAAAGATGGATCTAAGTTGGCCAGATTCTGGACCATATCTGGAATGGAAGTAAAAGCATTCACCGAGCGTCTTTTAATATTGAGCATGTACACAAGCGCCATTGTTTACTGTAGTGAACTACTTTTAGATCGCCGCAGGTTTGATCGTGGCTGGCAATAGAAATTAGCCAACGACTCAAAATCAGTACCAGTTGCCATGGTGAAACGTGGGTCTGGACACTAAAGATGACAAAAATACCTAAATATCCTGTTGTTGTTTGTTTTTTTGTGTTTGGACTTAGATAAGTCTTACTACATTATCTTTGCGCGTTCATGTCCTGCTCACCCGCCAGCATTCGAGACGAAGATTATCTTGAAATGGCAATAATCTGTGCACAGGGCAGTTCCTTCCATTGTGAATACACCGCAAGAAGTGATAATGACACGGCTCATTCGTTCGTGGACAAAAACGGATCGCGGGCGAAAGATTGAAAAAAATATATAAAAACTCCACCATTTCTGAATTTAAAAACTCTAACAAAAAATTCATCTTTAACATGTCAAAATTAAGATACATGTACTTGTAAAATTTCAGGCAACTCTAAGCTGTTTGAGAGGCTGTGGGTTTTATTCATAATAAGCTTAGGTGAAGTTTTTTTTTTTTTTCTTTTTTTTTTTTAAAGTTTAGATTAAGTATTGTGCAGAATTGCCCAGTCTGCACATAAGAACCAAAAATTTCATTAGTGCATAGCAAACTAGATTATTTTGTTTAAAGAATTTTAGTGAAGACAGCATGTTTCTCTGGGTTTTGTGGCTGTCTCCGAGTTTTTGGCGTAAATTTTTCAACCGGCTTTTGTTTAATACAGTAGTGATAAGCTTCGAAATTCTGATGCCGATATGTCCATGTTCATGTTACACTTTACACATTAAAATTCTGGATTTTCAAACAAAAAGAAAATGAAAAGGAAATAGTTCTGAAATGACGCATTAAAGGAGGCATTTCCTACTGTCGTTTTCATTTCTTCGTCTTCCATTTTTTTCACAGTGAGATTTTTTTCAATTGATGAAATGCATGTGCTTGAGAACATTGGAGATTTAGGTTTATTGATATATATAGTTATATTTCTGTTTAAAATGAAATCTTTTGCCTACCAGGTGCTAATAGCAAAAATAGAAGAACACAATATGGATATTTATTGTACCTAGCAGTCAGTGCAACTCCTGGGGTGCGGGATGTGTGTGGGATGCGAAGTATTCCCTTATTACTGTTTTAATTAGAAAATGCAGTTTTCACCATGCCATTAAAAACTGTATTGCTTTAACGATAGGAAAAATGAACATATTTTATTCTTGAACAATTATTTCATTGTATCACCTCACGTAATTCTCCAGTCAAAAGCGTTTCCACGGACCGTGGCTCGGGACTCGTGACAGTGTCTGTCAAAGAAGTTCACTGTTCAGCAAATTTCACCATTCAGTGTCAAGCCTACTGGGCAGATGATCCTGACACCTGTGTGTCATCTACAGCTTTTAGACTTGTTGGAATGGGTAAATGGGATCTATCTATCTATCTATCTATCTATCTATCTATCTATCTATCTATCTATCTATCTATCTATCTATCTATCTATCTATCTATCTATCTATCTATCTATCTATCTATCTATCTATCTATCTATCTGTCTATCTGTCTGTCTGTCTGTCTGTCTGTCTATCTATCTATCTATCTATCTATCTATCTATCTATCTATCTATCTATCTTTCTGTCTGTCCGTCTGTCTGTCTATTTATCTATCTATCTATCTATCTATCTATCTATCTATCTATCTATCTATCTATCTATCTATCCATCTATTTATCTATCTATCTATCTATCTATCTATCTAATTTTATACTCTGGAGAAAAGCAATGATGTTCAGGGGGGGAAAACACGGGGAAAAAGTGACCAAAAAAAACAACAACAGTCAAATCTTGCGGAGCCTCGAGCCTTGTTTACTTTGGTCCTTTATTCACTGTAACACATAACTGCAATCATTTAAATGCCCTGCAAACTAATCCAGTGCCTTAAAGCAGCAGCTACATGCAATGTATACTTTTCTACAAATAAGCTATCAAAGAATTTACTAACATGAAATGTTAACTCAATATAATCCATCGAATTTATGCTGTAACCTACTGTAATTACTTTCTACAATTCACTGTTGTCTCAAATCTGGCAGTTTACATAACTATCAGGGCTCATTTACTAAAGCTTTCTGTCAGGTTCTGATTGAATAGTTAAAAAGATTAAACACATTGTTTACATATAATTGGTACACACATATTGCTGCTTCCAGATTCTAAAATGATGTGTAGGTTCTTTTTGTATTATCCCTCTAATCTTTGTATTATTCCAAGATGATGATGATTCTGACATTGATTATATTCTCTGTATTTGCAAGAGTAAATAAGATGATTTGGTGTTCTTATTGCCATTGCTGTATATTACTGGTCAGCTTTCTGTAACGTTTCAAGTGGATTTGGACAGGTTAAGTTCATCACGTGAAAAGATGTTAGTATCTTTTTAGTTTTGTGTGAAGTATTTAATGTCTACTTGATGATGGAATTGTGCCACATGTCAGTTGGATTATTAAAACGTTGTTGTTGTTTTTTTCTCTGCATGTTCTTTCCCGGCCTTTTCTCTCTGCATCATTGTAACTTTGTATGTAGAGCTAATTGTTCTGACATATCAAAGACATTTCTGACCTGAAAAATTAAAATATAATTCAGATGAGTTTACACTTATAATTCTGATAATTATTTCATACCTTGTCACTAAATATATGTCACTGGTGCCAAACAACAACAACAACAAAAATACAATACATGTTTAACTCAAGGACAACTAATTATTTATATATATATATATAGATACATATTATGTCACAGTGGAAATTAGAATCCAGGGAAATTTTGAATTCCACTGGTGGAGATTAGAATTCCAATCTGTCCTAGGGTAAATTAGAATTCTCATTTGCACTGAATAAATCCAAGTGGAGAATGGAATTCTAATCTTTCCTATGGCAGACTGGAATCCAAATTCTAGTTGAGATTAGAATCATATAAAAATTACATTTATTTCCTTATAGGATCATGCCTTACCAATGAATATAATTATGTGAAACACAGAAAAACAGTTTTGAACATAGGCTTCAATCTGGAAAAAAAATGGTAATAAACCACTAACTTTAGAACAGGGGTGGTCAACCAATCGATCGCGATCTACAGCTTGATCTTCAAATGCTTGGCAGTTGATCGCGTGATGAATGTAGGACACACCCGCGAGGTGATATGTACACTTTTTTTTTATTTGTCTTTGTATTTTGGCGGGTCGTTTTTCTTGGATGTGGCGAGTTTGTGTTAGTTTTTTCTTCTTTTGTCCTTCTGAATGTGGCGGATTTAAAATAAAACGTGCCAGGACGGCAAAAGTTTACCTGGCAACACTGAAGCCGATATTATGGGTGCGAGATAATCGACATTTACCGGTATCGCCTAATTTCAAGTAGATCAGAGGCCAATCTTGTTTCAGGGCTTCGCCAGACTGGTGAATCTCCAAAGACTGGGAAATGTAAAAGTAGATTCAGGGAATTCCACGGATTTCATATCAACAAAGTCCACACAAATAAACCAGTTTTTAATAATCCCGGCTGTGCTATACAGTTTAAAATTTTGGCAGTCTGGGTCTCGCAACGTCTTTTCCATTACTTTGCATGGCAGAAGACGTGCGTCCGTGTTTGTTCTATCGGCATGATGGATTTTTACACCAACAGTGTCACCAACAGAGTATGATACTTGGAGTTCTTGAACTTTCTTTTGGTATCGAGAAGCTTGCCTTTTTGCTGCATGTAAATAGTTTAGTCTTGCAGCAAACCTCTGTTCTCTGTGATCAGTGTTAACAGTTTCGTCTTCCATTTCTACAAGATTACGATTCTAACCTCAACTAGAATTTGGATTCCAATCTGCCCTAGGAGAGATTAGTATTCCATTCTCAACTTGGATTTATTCAGTGCAAATGAGAATTCTAATTTACCCTAGGACAGATTGGAATTCTAATCTCCACTAGTGGAATTCAAAATTCCCCTGGATTCTAATTCCTACCGTGACATCTATATAATATATATAAACAAACAATAATAATACAAACGGACGCAAGTAAAATTGGTATTAAGTCTATTCAGATCAATTCCAATAGATTTTCAATCTTTTTGTCTAACAATGCTTGTTCATTTCCTCTCAAAAGTATCATAATTTACAAGAGTCAAGAATGTATGCTTCAATATAATACCTGATGACAGTGATAATGAACAAGTTAAACCCAACTTGAAATAGACTGCGATATTGGATAGTTTTTAAAAAAAAAAAACAAGTATTGGGTATAATCTGGGCTAAGGGGGGGGGGCTGAGGGAGGGGGGCGGAGGGGGGAGGTATAATCTGGCCTAGTCCAAAGTACACCCCGGGGTGTAAACTGGCCTAGCCCAAAATATAGCTCAGGATATAATCTGGCCTGCTACACCAGAATGTCGCACGTTTGCAGGGAATGCTGCGGGCTCATATCCGTGTATACATGGACTGACCTCTTTCAGTATATCTTCAAACAACACAGTATATATAATATATAAGTTTTATCGACAATTCCGTCTTAACACGCGTGTCTAAAGACTGTGTGATTTTAACGCCAACAGGTGACAATGAAACAGACAAACAAAGAACAACAAGATAAGATAATGAGCTCCGCTTAATACACATTGCAAAATTAATCGTTTTCCTCCCATGACAGCCCTAAAAGACATGCCCGTACAAAGCCAGTAATAATTATTTTCAGGCCAGTCGGGAAATATGGGCTCCCATTTCAATCCGCCCATTCAGAATTTTTTTACTCACAGCTAAATATTGTATTTATTTCCCCGACGTTTTCTGCGTTGACCGTTGCAATATGAATATTTTGTGTTTTGGGATCCCTTAGATTCTCTTTACAAAATCCCTACTTTTTAACAAAACTACGCCCCCCTCTAATTCTCTAGCCTCTGTCAAGGGGAATAGGCCCCTTTGTTCATCTTTTATTTTCGTTTCCTTTACGTTTTACTGTGACGGAAATGAATTATTATGTAAAGAACACTTTACAACATACATCTTTGTTTATTTTCCACACTTGGCCCTGCTTTAAACCTTTGCGACGATACCACAAACTTTCTGTTTTTTTTTTTTTTTTTTAATGATATTTTGTCAATTCCCCCACCATTGGCATTCAGGTGCAGTACACACGCTTCTTCTATTACTATTAGAGAAGTGCACCGTACTGAACGCTCTAGAAAGCTGTCAAAAAACTATACACAGCAGAAAAAGGGCACCACACAGAAGACAAAACGTATTGGCATCTACCAACTAAATGGCCACGTTATAATCCGTGTACGGTAACAATAATTAATGTAAAGTAAATCAGAATTTAGTATCGTATTCTATTTGCGGTTTAGTCGGGAAAACTGTCGGGTGCGAGGCATCTGCAAGTCCTGAAATTGATGATTGTTTACTTGTTTGTTTGACAGTCCTTCCCCAGCACCCAGAGTTTGTCCGCAGCACCCCGGACTGGCTCTTACTGTCGAAAGGTGTGAAAGAGCATAGCATGGTGACCTTGACCTGTTCACTCAATTTAGGAACTGTCAAGGCTGTGCAGTTCAAATGGAGAACTCAAAGAAAAGGCCAAGAGATGGACGTTGGGAAAGGGGCAAAATTTATAGAAAGAGACGGTATGGAATTTATCTTCATTCTTGTTTGTTGACGGAGAGATTGAGACATCGTGAGAACAGCTGATCAGTATGTTGGAATGGAAGACCGTTTTGTCACTGCCGTGATGTTTACGTAAGATAGGGACATTTGCATTCAAGCTGTACTAGCATAACACTAACATCTGTACAATAAATTTATCAATTTTGTCCATTTCTCTGGTTTATGGTACAGGTAGTGGTATAGTTTAAACTGCAATATAATAGATAGACAGATAGATAGATAGATAGATAGATAGATAGATAGATAGATAGATAGATAGATAGATAGATAGATAGATAGATAGATAGATAGATAGATAGATAAATGACAGATAGATAGATAGATAGATAGATAGATAGATAGATAGATAGATAGATAGATAGATAGATAGATAGATAGATAGATAGATAGATAGATAGATAGATAGATAGATAGATAGATAGATAGATAGATAGATTGATAGCCCTTTGATCTGCCTTTTGTTAGTGGAAGATGTCAACCTCAAAGAAACAACAAAAGCCCAATAAAAGGAAAATATTAAAGCTAATGACGGAACGGGATGTTTTTATCAGTCCCTTAGAATCGTTTTCAATCAGTTATTTTTTTTTCCCCGAAAACATCCTAAATTGGGTTGCAGTTTTTAGTGGACTGTTGCAGAATTGGGAACCTGATAAAGTCTTTTGACATCGAAGTCAACAATGATTATGCACCATCAACTTGTGTGTGCAATAGGAAACAAGATTTAATGTTGACTCTGATGTAGATAAGGCATAAAAGGCTCTGAATCGACATGTATTTGTTTTTGTAGTAGAGCAACAACGAACAAACACACAAAAATGCATTTATAAGAGCCATACGGTTTCTTTTTTTTTTAATACTTAGTTAGATTATTATTTTTGTTTAATTATTTAATTTACGGGCTTTTATTTTGTACTTCTTTTTGTATTTGTAAATAGGATGTTTTAATAGTTATTTTGTTATAATAATTAATAAATATAATTTTTTCTCAATACTTTTATCTATTCACATAATTATCTATTTATTTATGTATTCTTCCACAACTCGTTAATTAGATCATTTATTCATTCCTCAGCCTGTACAGTACGTGTCATATGCTAGTTTTTTTTCTGTACTTGTATGTGTATGAAGAAGATCCCATAGACCGAAATTTGCTTCTTTTTTTTTTTCGGTTGTTCTTTCTTTTTTGCATTTGTCCAGGTCAGTGGTTCTCAACATTTTAAATCAATCTCCCAATTAGGCTCCAAAGAATCCTTTATCACCCCCCTGCCCCCCCCCCCCCCAGCCATCAACTCCAATCTTTACCTCAAACCCAACGGATACATTTCACATAAAGACAGACCACACACATGATGCTAAGTTTTTTCAAAGCTTTGTTAATGACAAGAGGCCTGATGATTATACGACAAAAACATTCTTTACCGAATGCGCTTTAAAAAAAATAGCTGGCCATTCTTTCTCAACTTAGCGGGGGGGGGGGGGGGGTAAAGGCTGTTGAACCAGTCAGCGGCTTCCCTGTATTCGCCCCCAGCCCCCCCCCCCCCCAGCCCAGGTCTTAGTGTGACGTATCTGTTCACTCCCTCAGCAAATACTCTCCTCCTTCAGGTTTTATTGTATCTTATTTTGTTGCTCCACCACACAAGAGTTCAGTAGATAGACTAGAGCGGCAAGTACGTCAAGTCACTGTGTGCTCGAAGTGAGACAAAAGGAGGGCAAAGTTTCGACAAAACACCTTGAAAAAATGGTGCGCACTTGTTGTGTCGCATTATAATAATTTCAAGTTCATAACGCTTTACAGTAAAGAAGTAAATGCAATTTTTACACGTTGACATATCCTTAAAAAAAACGTTTACAACTCTCGAAATGCATCGAACACAGTGGACGTAATTATGCAGAGATCAATAATATACCGAGTATTTTGTCGGGAGCACACAATTGTAAACAATATAGTTTACAAAGAGTTGCAAGTTTCTTTCACTTCCGTGGGGAAACGTATTAAGCTAAATAATCTACAGGAAATTGGGATCTTTCAGTGTGCTGATTTTCCGGATCTCCTCAAGAAAAAAAAAATGGAGTTCAAAATTAATGTAAGCCACATACAACCCTTGTTTACCTAAAACCACGTCTGGTGCCAATTGCCATCCAGGAGGACCTTTACCAACCTCTTCAGGCTGTCACCAATAAGTTCATACGGCAGCTGATTCAGTGCAAGCTTTGACGATTTCCATTTGTAACATTTAAGAAAAAGATGATCCTAACCTCAAAGTTTACGGACATTTTTCAATTACAATCATTATTCAACTGGAACTTCATGTACATCAAGTGGCCATGGCGGAGAATCTGAAACGCAGACCTTGACATGATCTTGGTTTCAGGAAGTCTGATCAAAATAATGCTTGCATCTCGGTCCTAAGTTGCAAGGTAAACTCGCTCTAAGATTTAGGTCTATAGATGACAGCGTGGTAAGCTGAGATAAATTACTACAGCAAACTAACAATCTCCAGTGCCTTTGACACATATGCCCAAGAAGCAAAACTGGAGATATCCTCCTTTGACCGGCCACACGTTGAATATTTAGATCACTTTCCAAAAAAATGGACCAAGAAAAAGGCCAAATGAGGACACCTGCAAAAGGATTGGTATTCCACAATCATAAATATCCAGTGCGTTCTTTACCAACCAGGAACCAAAGGAACAGCAGAAAGATGTGCTCAAACTTTCAAGAAAACATTGATGAAATCAAGGACAATTTGTGCATGGGTGACGCTATGGCCAGTCTACGCGCTGCTGGATCGATTTTATCCCATTCAGATATACCTCCCTACTCAGTAGATCTAGATTTATCTCAAGGCTGCTAGATTCTGGGGAGAATAGACGTTATTCTCCCTGCTAACGACGTAATCGTTTTCTGTCATCAGGATCAATCAACGTCTCACAATTGAGCTTAGACAGCTTCTGTTTCGCTTTCTCATTTGGTGGGGGGGGGGGGATCCATAGGAACATCTATTGTCTTATGTGAACGTGTTACTAGACGGCCCAGCATGGCCGACACACACAGATCAGCTTCAACTTAGCCAGGTGTCGAAGTCAGAAAATTTACTGTTGTGACACAATTTACTTCACGTGGACTGAATTGTTTGCGAATTTTGATTTGAACATAGACTATTCCTTCATAGTGACTTACATGTATTTCTAAAAATTCATGAACGGCTGTATTTTCTTTAAGCTCGAAAGAGGTTGGGAGTATGGCAATGAAACAGTCGAAGGAAATCACATGTTCTGCTTAAATCGAGAACAAATAGTTTTTGCACTCTGATGTTCATGTGCATTGCATCGACAATTTATGCTTTCTGACTATTGCATGTGGAAATATGGAGCAAAACACCAACTGTTAAACTACCAACTAGTGAGTTTTATGTATGTATGTCCACTTGGTTGTGTGCACAATGTTTGCGCGCCCGAAGTGATTATTTACCTGATGCTACACGTTTTATTGCATCCCAAATAGTGATGCAAATATTGGCTAAAATAACTTTGTTTAAATTTGTTCATCAGAAAAGCTTATGTTGTTGATCAATCTTGGCTGACTAAGTGGCTGGTGACGTATCATTAACCCAGTCGTCATGGATTTATCTGAAATTATCCAGTTTGCATTTTCGTAAACATGATAAAAATATGTATTCTGACTTAACTACCATAATATACATTCAAGATTCCACTTCATATAAGAAAAAAAACAACGAAAAGAATATAAATTATTTTCACACAAGTAAATTTTTAAAAAGCGAATTTCACCTCTCCTTTTTAAGGATCTTGCCATTTTAGTTTTCAGGCGCATTATAGTGTGATTTCTTCACTTATCCTCCTTTTGTCTACAGTGGCGCCGCCTAGGTGGTCACCCGAACTGCCGCATTCCTTTAGAAAAAGGAAGACGTTCGGCTAACCGGAGTGCCCCTCTAGTCTACATGTATAGAAATCTGTCCTCCACCATAATCTTTCACTCAGCTCTATTAGCGACCCGTCTGTGTTTGTTTATGTAGGCCCGTTTTTTTTTTTTTAAATTTCAATTAGTACAATGACCTTATCTGTGTGAGAGATGTACCATTTTTTGTTACTGCATTATTTTGTTCAGTAGACTGATCTCTTTATGCATTTTCCTAACACTAAAAAGTGTTATCGTGATCTCCCTTTATTTCTTTACTGGTGTTGGCATACATAACGAATACTATGGAGTAAAAATTCAATAGCAAGGTGAAGCATGCCATAACAGGGCAGAGCGTGCAGTGGCTGGCGAACCATAGAGAGATAACGATAGTTATTGCGCAGAACGATACCATACTAAACGTTTACTTCTCATTGATCAAGACAGTAGTAAACATCAGCCTCGCAACGTGACCTTTGGGAAAAGTGTAGCGGTACTAGAAGTTGGTAAGGATTGTCAAAAGGGATAAATGTGTCGTCGTCGTCGTCGCCATCATCAGCATCGTCACCACTGTCATTTTTTTTAAAAATGTTGTGCAGTATATTGCTGTTGTCGTTAATTTACCTTTACATAAGAGTGCTTTCGAGGTGCTACTCATATCTTATGTACTTCAGGCCGCCTTTCACCCAAAGAGACAGATGGATGTTCAAGGCGCAAAGAGTCCACATTGTCCAGGATCCTGACTAGACTAGACCAAAATATCCGGTTCATTTGTAATGTTATCATCGAAGACAAAAATACCGTGGCTGTTGCAAAGAAATCATTCTCTATTCGGTCACATGAAATACAAGTACATTGTACGTAATGATCATGAACATCTTTGTTTCTCGGGAGTCTCAGCTTACGGGCATAGGCTTCGATTTCGTTTTGCTTTGGTAGTTTGCCAAATGATGTAGATTTAGTCTCACCAACAAACCGAGAAGACTTCAAAAGTCTTTGTAGCGCCTGTTTGAGCGGATAGTACAGACGTCTTTCGGCAAAACTACCGCCAGCGAGACGGAACCGAATCCTCTGTGTCTGGTCTCTAAGATTGTTTTCCCCCTTTTCTTGATATTTCTTGTTTTTCTCTTCTGGTTATCTCCATGCGTCACATGGTTCCATGATAGTGGTTAAAAACAGAAAAAGTGTAATCGGAGGATAGTTGGGAGTGGGTGCAGGGGGAAGTGGATAGTTTGCAGTTTTTTAAGGGCAAGTAAATTCTGGTCTTTCTTATCCCTTGATAAGCCAACTGAAACAGTGAATCGGTGACTGTATTTTCTCTGAGGCCTACTGCTTGTTCAGCTTTCTCCATGTAGGGTTTATTGCCTATCACCGGTATTCGTATGCATGAATTGTGCGTATCTGGTTTCACGGTAGTGTAAGCCTTACGTTTCGGTACAAAAACGGTAGGAGGTATGCATGAACTTTGCGCAAGCTTACAGGCCAGTGTGAAAAGGTTGCGTAACTTTACATGTTGTTTAAGGACGAGTAAATCAGCCATGCTAGATGGACAAGAAAATGGCTCCTCCTATTGAGACCAGCGCTTCTGACAGAACAAAGCGCATTCAACCTAACAGATATTCTGGAAAAATACCGTTTCAATAGAATTTGTAGTCAGCTGCAGCAGCATGGGTGGATAAAGCTGTACACAAGGTAATCAGGATCCCTGGCACCCGTGTACATGAGGGCGAGACACTGACTACACATTGACTGAAACAGTCATCTCTTTATGTTGAGCACTTTATTTCAGGTATTTATCAGTTTCCTTGTGGATAAATTGATGAAACTAAGCCTTTTATTTTCGTTATCTTCAATTTTAACCACATTTATAAATGCATATATATATATCTAGATGTAAACATGTTTTCACTGAAGTTCATTAGCGTCTATATTATACAGCATGAAGAAAAAAAACGTTTTTATTACAGTGTATGGAAAGAGTTCCGTACGTCTCGACCACTTCCAACACTACATAGTCTTAACCGATTTTCTTTTTTGTTTCCTATTTGAAAGAGAAAGGGGTAGTAGAAATTAGACCAATTAAGTTAAGGGTTTGAAATAGGTTAACCTTTGAGGTTTAGAGATGCGGTGGTCTTGAATGGGTGGTCAGGAAGTGTGTGCCCCTTTCCCAGTCTATTCTACATTTTAAATAGAATTTGGCTTTAAAATCACTTGAGGTAAATCTACTGGAATGAAAGTATCTCAAATAGTTAAATGTGCTCAGGCTGAGGTCAATACTAAAAGCAGAACCATAAGAACACTAAAATATCTGATAAATGTAATTTATATAATTCTGATGGGTAATGAGAAGTTGCAAGTTTTTACTTTTGATGTCCCTATAATGTAGATCTACATTTTAAGTTTGTGACAAATTTTAACAGTTCTTGGTCTGTACTGCATGGGTTTTAATTTTGCCGTCTTTCCGAGAGATGTTAAGGTTAGAGTACCGAAATGATAGTTTAGTTCCCAGAATGAAAAAGGCTCTAATGTCCGATGTCAGGAGTGGGATATAGTGGATATAGTAGCTGTGAACACAGCTCGTTGATTCACACCCGAAACATTCATACCTCAATAACTAAGAAACACAGGATTACTGATGTTCAGGCCTGACGGGCCATATAATCATAATATAACATTCGACTGCATAATTTACAGTAATCACAATCATAGAAATTACATAAATGTCATCGACTACAGAAAGTCCAGCAAGTCTATCTAAAATAGGGTATGGAAAGAAAGTATTGTACTGTGTACTCTTTATGTGCGCCTATCCAGGACTACGGTTCCTAAAGGACACCGATGTAAACAAATTCAATTTGGTCGGTCCCGCTTTCATACAATCAGTAATAGCACCTAATCAGAAATGGACTGACTCATAAAGCGTAGTAGCACTCACTAATAATTTTCACAGTAATACATTTTACAAAATATCTATCCTGCTCCACACTAAGAAGTATACAGCTGGGAAATGAACATAGTTCAATCTCAAACACAATCTAACAGCTCATTACACATCTAGTAAGGTATAGTCAATGTCCTTCTCTTCGTCACAATGGGGTGACGGAAAAACTGTCACAGTTCCTGGCACGAACACATACGAGGGATATCACCATTCCCTCGCTCGCTATGATTTTGCGAGCGAGAGAGTCCAATGTAAGCGGTGTGCACACTTAAGCCTGGTGCACAGAGGCTTCGTCACTGTCCAGGTCTCTCATATTGCGAATCTTTCTGTCTGTCATCTCCACTCAGGTTGGAGGCCCCCGTGACTCGTCCTTTCGCCAAATGCTCCAAATATGAATCCACTGATCGTAGTACGTGTATTAGCTTTTATATCCCCCAATGGTTACTAAGGGTCTCCCTACCGATTGGACGATCAAGGACCTAGCCACGACAAACACAAGATTGTCTTTCAGTTAACCCTAACTGCTTTCTCAAAAGGATATGTACACAACTCAAAAACCTACGCTCGAACTTCTACAATCCTACTATGTAAACAAGAAAATCTCACACGCATACCAAAATCAAAGGGCTAACTTAATGTTTACAAACTTCACTCACACATCCCTCATCACGAAATCCGTGGCTCAATTAATAGCCAAACGCGTTTCATATTCTCCCAAAATAAACCAACCCATGACTAACAGAAAAGAGCTCATGCGGCTCGTGACATCCGACATTCTTCTTTTTTTTTACCGTAATAGAAAAACCAGTCTACACACCCACTCCAGACTGGTCCTTTCTGATTACCAACCAGAAAACAATGTTTTGAGAAAGAAGAATGTTGGTGAGCCGAGGTTCATGTCCGCTGGCAACACCATAACACCGAAATAACCGAAATTCAAATTTACATGAAATTAATTATATGTATCTTCCAGACGTCAGTTTGAACCTTGCAAAATGATGGGAGTGAACAACCACTGCACTTTGATTTAATTCAGCTCTTTTAATTTAACTCTCCTTTAGAGTTAATAATAAAACAGGTTATTCGGGATGTAACAGTTGAGGTAAAATGCAGTTCGCTGTAATAGGGGCAGTAAGACAAAATGAAACTGTCACAACTGTTATAAATATGAAACACGGGATCCGTCCAACACTAATAGTTCGTCCATCAGGTGTGATGATGACCTTAACAACACCAGAGGAATAAAGAACAGAAATTATTGAGAATTTCAACACATGGACAATAAAGAGAACTAAAGGACACAGAGGACAGAATGGACAGACTGTTCTTTCATGACTTATGGCTTCTCATGTGACTGATAAGTCCTATTTTTGCCCTGCAGACCCTTCCGCATAAATGACAAGAGTGCTCCGTTGGTTCAGTACCACTGGGCCTTTTCTTGCGCCGTTCTCTTTTTTTGATAGCCTGCTGGACTCTGTCAGCTTCCCATGCTTTGCTGCCTCTGGTAAGGGCCGCCCTCCAATTTGCACGATCAAGCGAGAGCTTTTCCCACTCACTCACATCAATGGCAAAGGCCTTCAGTGATTGCTTGAGAGTGTCTTTGTAACGTCTCTTTGGGGCCCCAACATTCCTCGTTCCGTTGGAGAGCTCAGAGAAGAAGATTTGCTTAGGGAGTCTGGAGTCGGGCATTCTGACAACATGTCCTGCCCAACGTAGCTGAATTTTTTTCAGGTGGCAGAAGATGCTCAATTCCTTGGCACGATTGAGGACCTCAGTGTCTGGAATTTTATCCTGCCATTTGATCTTTAGGATGTTTCTAAGGCAGGCCAGATGAAAGTGATTTAGCTTTCTGGCATGCGATTGGTACACTGTCCAGGTTTCAGCCCCATAGAGTAGGGTGGGAAGGACCACAGCATTGTACACTTTCAGCTTAGTGTCTGTGCGAATGCCGGCAACATCCTATACTCTCTTTCGAAGCCTGCCAAATGCAGAGCTGGCTTTGCTGATCGTTGAGAGAATTTCAGTATCAACACGAGCCGCGGAGGACAGTGTACTGCCAAGATAGGTGAAGTTCTCCGACACCTTCAGAAGACTGTCATGGACTTTGATATTTGGGGTCACAGGATACTTGTCGTCTGGAGTAGGCTGATGGAGCACTTCCGTCTTCTTTGTGCTTATTGTGAGGCCAAAGTTGTCACAGGCACTAGAGAACTTATCAACACAGTTTTGCATGCTATCCTCATTGTGTGCCAGAAGTGCACAATCATCAGCAAATAGTAGGTCACAGACTTGAGTACTTTTGGTTTTGGTTTTTGCCTGAAGTCTCCTGAGGTTGAATAGACTGCCATCAGTTCGGTAGTTGATGCTTACCCCTTGAGGAGGAGAGCTAAAGGCTTCTTGTAGCATGGCAGAGAACATGATCCTGAACAGAGTTGGGGCTAAGACACAACCCTGTTTTACCCAATTTGTGACAGCAAAGGGCTCTGAAACACTGCCGTTACTTTTGACTGCAGCTTGCATGCCATCATGAAACTGGCGCACTATTGTGATGAATTCGGGTGGACACCCAAACTTCGCCAAGATTTTCCAGAGGCCTTCACGACACACTGTGTCAAATGCTTTTGTGAGGTCAACAAATGTGATATACAGCGCTTTATTTTGTTCCATGCATTTTTCCTGAATCTGTCTGGCAGCAAAAATCATATCCGCCGTTCCCCTCTCTTTACGAAAGCCACATTGGCTCTCGGGAAGCAAGTCATTTGACGAGAGGTGATCCAGAAGGCGATTCAGAAGCATTCTTGCCAATATTTTGCCAGCAATTGAAAGTAGAGAGATTCCCCGATGGTTGTCACAGACTTGGCTGTCCCCTTTGTTTTTGTACAGATGGATGATTGAAGCATCTTTGAAGTCCTGTGGCAGCTTCCCTGCTTTCAACATATGATTGAACAACTCGGTCAACCTTTCAATAAGCTTTTCTCCACCGAAGGCATACACCTCAGCAGGAATTGAATCCACGCCTGGTGATTTGTTAAAGGACATCTGATTTGTGGCAGTTCGGGTCTCATTTGCTGTGAATGGCTTGGCAAGAGCTGCATTAATAGGATTCTGAGGGAGGCGGTCAATGGACTCAGTATTTATATTTGATGGCCGATTTAGCACACCTCCGAAATGTTCTGCCCAACGCTGAATTATGGCATTCAATTCAACAATGCGTGTTGAACCATCTGACGCAAGAAGTGGCATAGTGCCAGAGCGGGATTGTCCAAACACAGCTCGGAGGCTCTCAAAGAACTTTCTAGTGTTGTTTGTGTCGGCATATTTCTGAGTTTCTCTTACTCGCTCTTCAAGCCGGCCATTTTTCATTTTCCTCAGCTTCTTCTGGAGTACACCCTTACATGCACGCATTGCATCAGCTTTTGCTGTGGAAGAGGGGTCATTGCAGTGAGCTTGGATGAGACTATTTTTTTCTTTGATGAGCAGTTTGATTTCATTATCATTATCATTGAACCAGTCTTGGTGCTTGCGGACAGGAAAACCAACTGTGCTGCTGGCGCAAGAGTGTACAGTCGTATTTAGGTCAGTCCAGCTCTGTTCAATGTTCTCAGGGTCAAAAGTCACGCAATCCAATTTTGAGGAGAGTTCTGATGAGAGCTCGCTCTGTTTCTCAGCTGAGCAGAGTTTTGAAACATTTAGGCGTTTAGGTGGCGCTTTCCCTTGAGGGCGTCTATTGCGCCGCAATGTTAGTCTGAACTTGCAAACAATGAGTCTGTGGTCAGTTCCACACTCGGCACCACACATCGCCTTTCTTACAAGGACATCCTTTCTGTCAGTCTTCCTCACAATGACATAGTCTATGAGATGCCAATGCTTTGAGCGGGGATGCATCCATGACGTTCTGTTTCTCACGGGGAGACTAAAATTTGTGTTGGTAATGAACAGGCCAAATTCAGCGCACAAAGTAAGTAAGCGCAACCCATTGTTATTGCATGAACCAACTCCACGAGGGCCCAAAACATTTGGCCACGCTGAAATTTCGGAGCCAACCCTAGCATTGAAGTCCCCCAAGAGAATCAGCTTATCAGCTGCCGGGACAGAGCATATGACAGATTCTAGATCAGAATAGAACTTGTCTTTGGCTTCATCTGCGTTTGTCATGGTGGGCGCATATGCGCTAATGAGGGTGGCTGACTGGCTTTTCCCAACTGGGATCCTGAGTGTCATTAGCCTGTCATTTATTTCAATTGGCATGGACTGCAAATTTCTGACAAGGTCATTTTTAATTGCAAACCCAACGCCATGCTGTCTCGGTTCGACTGCACCCTTGCCTTTCCAGAAGAAGGTGTATCCACCACTGAGCTCTTTGAGTTGGCCACTATCAGGGAGTCTGGTCTCACTGAGTGCCACTATGTCCAGGTTGTACATGCTGAGCTCAATGGCAATAAGTGCAGTGCGTCTTTCCGGGTTGTTTGAGTTGTCCTGTAGTGTGCGTATATTCCAGGCTCCTAGCCTAAGTAAGCTGAATTTCTTTTTCTTTCGACCGCAAAAAGGGATCCCCACTGGTCGCGGTATACCAGTCAGGGTGATGTGAAGTGGGCTTTCTTTAGGGCAACTTTTCTAGCCCTTTCCTCAGTTGAGGTGAGCAGTGCTATCCTTAAATAAGGCTGCTCAGCTACGGTGGGTGCTGCCTCCCCACGCCTCCACTTCAATCGACGATGAAGCGACCATAGCCCACAGCCACCAACGTGTAGGTCTGTGCTAACAGCTTCCAGTCTATCCAAACCTGCTGCCACCGCACTCGCCCATCGCCGTTGGAATTTTGAGAGGAAAGAAGACGAGACAAAGATGAAAGAAGACGAGGTGAGTGTTAAGACTGGCGCAAAGAATTTGTTTTTAGTGAGAAAGAGCTGCGCAAACATCAGTCTCACTCTCTCGCCTGGACACAACTTATCCAAGTGGCAAGACAGGGTCAAGACGACTGGAAATGTATCCAGGTGCAGGAGGATGCCAGAGGGACAGTCATATTGCCTGACCGGCTGCCTGTAGGCTACTCCACAGCCTCGCAGTCCCAACTGACTAGGGTGAAAGACCCAAACCAAAGAACACCAATACTGGTGGATGCTCTGTGTCACGATATCCAGGCCAGAGTGACGGTATATTGCCATCTGCCCTATCAATCAACCACTGGCCTGCTGCCGCCAGCTTCAAATCTGCGTCCGGGAAGTTTGCTCAATTCTTCGTCTGTGATTTAGGCAAACAAGCCTATGACCACACCGCTACCGGGGGCCAATGTGAAGGACTCAAGTACTGAGGGTCACATTGTGCCCTAGCATGTGGCCGTTGGGTTAGATGAAACCTCCTCCGCCCTGGCCGTTTACACCGACAGGTGCACGCCTACTGATACCATGCTAGCGTACCAGTTCATGAAACAGGTTGTACTGGATTACATGTTACCAGTAGTAGATTTTTCTGACCTGACACCAACGCTAAATGCTAGATTAAATGACTGTTAGTGTAAGATGAAATAGATAGTCTCCTAGGAAGGCCCAAGGAACAAACCTACACAAATTAATGAATAGTCTATCCCACACGAGGATTACAATACAGATACTGAATACTTACTCACCGCCTCTCACACGTACATGAGTTTTATCTAAACCCATTTTCACAGTACACTCGCGAACCGAATTGACCCCCTAACTAGCCGGAGACTGACCTGGAAGGTTTGGGATACACGCAAAACACCCAATCACGAAATAGCCCGTCATCGGGTAACATCATCTCAAGGCTAACCTAGCATACACACCTTTCTCTCCAATATTATGGAACGTCCCGGAATGTCCCACAATTAACTAAACAGTTCAGACCTAGGTCAACACACCGCGAGAGATCATTTGAAAAAAAAAATTAGCAACGGGAAGGGGTGCTAGAGGCCGCCGAGCACTGGTGAAGAACACGGAGGTCGGGGCGGGGGGGGGGGCGAGGGGCTGTGAGACGAACTCGGTTGTCCCCGCGAATAACAAGCAGAAAGGGGAGGGGGGGAGGGAGGTTTCCTGCAAGGCGCTGCACGATTTTTTTTCTGAGGGTAATAATAGAGTGAAATAGAGATCAAAATCTAGATCAGAATTGTTTCAATTGCAGGGAAAACAAATCAAGACATTTGATTGTTTACGACATTTTATAGTTCTAGAATTTAAACTATGCCCCCCCCCCCCTACCTTTTGTTTCAAAATATTAATTTACAAAATAGATAATCATTGTGATGGAGGATGGTGTCTCCTGAAGTAGAAAGCGCAACTCATAATGTGGGTGGACGTTTTTATTGAATTAGATTTACACACAGTTCAGCTTAGTGCTACCACTACTGCTCTACAGACCATCATCATGTTAATAATAACATAGTTAATCTAGACATCCAGAAAACTTAGTTATTTAAACTTTTTTTTTTCTTTTACATAAGCTTGATATATTACTTGCAGTTTTCAGCATGTCCCCAACCAACTGGAAATGATACCAGCATGGGAGTCTTTTTATGATGAAAAAACTGTCACTGAAAATGTTTCTTGTTTACTTGACATGAATTGAACTGCGCAGTATTCAATGTTCCTTCCAATGGAAATACCAAAATATTCATTTTTATAGCCGAAAGTGCCAAGATCTGAAGATTTTTTTTTCTTGACAGCGAGAATGAGATCACTAGCGGAGATGAGGCTAAGTGATACCGCCGCAATACCCTAATCAAGTTGCTAAGATATTGACAGTTATGAACATTTTTTCGGCGATGTGAAAAACATTTTTCTTTCGTAAAAGAGCATTCTAATCCATGTGTTGCGTGTGTTATTAACTTTCACTTTTAAGAAATAGTCTTTTCAAACCTGTGAAGAAAACAATGCGCCTGCCTTTTTTAAAAATATCCCCTTAACGTATATTGAATTGACCTGCATAAGTCTGCACTATGGTTCATGAAGAAAAGGTGATGACAATAAAATCTTACAGTCTGCAGGTATTCTATATAACCATTTGAAATCATTGGTAGGGGGGAATCGACGTGCATAATAATGAATTTTCACTGTAATACACAGGTGACAAAAGTGGTAAAAATGTAAAACCACTGTGCGAACTAGATTACGCTGGCTTAAAAAGAACAAAGCAAAACAAACAAACAAATAAATTTTGGAATGGGAATACACAAACAATTAAACATGTGTGTGTTGTTGTTTTTTTTAAAATTCAAATCAAAATTCTGAAACCCACCTTTGCTTTGGTGATAATCAATTCACACCCAATTGGCTTCTCGACATTCTGGACATCTATTGCATGTTTGATTGTAGGCGTTGAGGGCTGACGATAATCTGTTGAAATCAGATTTATTTGACGAATAATTATTACCTCAGGGCTTTTATTGACCACACACGTGGTCACAACATCATTATAACAAATCAACACACAAAATAAATCACTAAATCGAATACTCTACACTCTGAATTCAATAATTATAATTAAAAAAACAAAACAATGAGAGGTAAGCATAGCAATTGTTTCTTGAATCCACATGGATGTTTCTTGACTATGACTTAGTTATAGGACAATATGAATTGGTTGTGAGATAAATTCGATAAATTCTGCTGAGAACTACATTTTCATTTTAAAAATTAAAAAAGGTATTGTGATGTAAGTGATGTGATGTGTGTAAAACTGTCAGTGACAGTGTGATAGTGCGATACCACTGACGGGGTGAATTATTATTTTCAATTGATCATGACTGAGACAGTATATTGTCTTGTGGAACAGGGATAGTCATAACATTTGTAGAAGGACTAAAAATGTTTTATTACTACTACTATTTCCTGTTGCACCCACTGGTGCTTAGGGCAGCAACAAAGGACCTCCAGCCCTGTCTATCCTGGGCCATCTTTGCGAGAGTTCCCCATGAGTGATTGAAGGATTTCATCTCTGCCTCGATTGTTCTCCGCCAGGTTGCCTAGGGTCTGCCTCGCTTGCGCCGTCCCTCCGGTGTCCACTGAAGTGCTGTTTTGGTTATAGAATTTGCTTCCTTTCGCAGCACGTGTCCAAGCCATCTCCATCGTCTCTTCGTGATGATGTTGGCTATTTCTTCTTGCTTGCATCGCCTTAGTAGTTCCTGATTAGAAATCTTGTTTGGCCAAAAGATGCGGAGAATCCTACGAAGACATGTGGTGTGGAAGGAAGACAACTTGGCGAGGTCACCTTCTGTCATTCGCCAACACTCTGATCCATACAGGAGTGTGGATAGGACACAGCTTTGGTACAGTCTGATCTTGGTGTTGATGCCGTATTGTGTCGATTTCCAGATGTTGCTCATACTTTGAAAGACAGCCCTTGCATTTCCCAGCCTACTTTGGATGTCCTCCTTTGTGCCACCCTCTGGTCTGATAATGCTACCAAGGTATTTAAATTTGTCCGTCGTGGTGAGGTTCTTGTCATCTACTTGCACTGGTGCTGGAGTGTCTACATTTAGGGTCATAATCTCTGTCTTCTTCTGGCTAATCCGAAGGCCTACTTTGCATCCAAAATTATGTAGTCTCTGCGTCTTATCTTGCATGTGTTGGTGACTATGTGACAATAGCGCAAGGTCATCAGCAAAGTCCAAATCCTCTAGGTTGTCGAAGAGTGTCCATCTGATGCCTCTTGGTGCATCCTCTGTAGTTTTCCGCATAATCCAGTCGATTACGAGGTTCAACAAAATTGTTGACATCACACATCCTTGCCGTTCACCAGTTTTCACTTCAAAGGATGCATCACTGTTGCCGACACTGCAACTGAAGTTCTTGTAAAAGCTTTTGATGAGTTCAACAAGCTTGCTGGGAATCCCATAGTGCCGAAGAATGCGCCATATACTCTCTCTGTGGATGCTGTCGAAGGCCTTTTCGAAGTCAACGAAGTTCACATAGAGCTGCCTTTGCCATTCTGAACACTGTTCTATGATGTTTCGGAGTGTGAAGATCTGGTCAATGCATCTTTCCCCTTTCGGAATCCGGCCTGTTCCTTTCTCAGTGTCTTGTCCACAGCATCTGAGATACGTTGCACAATGATCTTGGCAAGGATTTTGCTGGGTATAGAAAGGAGAGTGATACCACGCTAAATGTTGCAATCGCTGAGTGCTCCTTTCTTGGGTATTTTCACTATTCTGCCTTCATTCCAGCTCTTTGGTACTGCTTCTGCTTCCCAGATAGCTGTGAACAGTGGCTGAAGGATGGTGGCTGACTGATCCGGATCTGCTTTGAACAGTTCTGCAGTCAAGTTGTCTGTTCCTGGGGCTTTGCTGTTTTTTAGGCTCTTTATTGCTGCCACTATCTCTTCTTTCTTTGGTGGATCTATGTTGATGTCAAGGTCTTCAGCAGCATCTTGTATTATTATTCTATCTTCAGGTGGTGGCCGGTTTAGTAATTCCTGAAAGTGCTCTGTCCAGCGTGTATCCTGTTCTCGTTCTGTAGTCAGTAGTTTCCCATTCTTGTCTTTGATTGGAACACTTGGTCTTCCACCGTACTTGCCACAAATGCGCTTAGTGATCTTGTAGAGCTTACCCTGTTCTCCTCTTGCTGCTGCCTCCTCCGCATCTGCCGCTAGCTGTTCCATGGCTTCTCGTTTATCTTTCTTTACTAGTCTCTTCACTTTCTTATTTAACTCTGTGTAGCTATGTTGGTACCTCTCTTTCAGCCTTTCCGATTTCACTTGTAGGAGTTTCTTTTTCATGACTTTCCTCTCCTCGATCACATCCCATGTTCTTTGTTGGATCCACTCCTTGCTTTTCCCTTTCTCATTAAATCCAAGGCAGGCTACACTGCTCTCTGTGTACACTGTAGTTACTCTTTTCCACTCTGAATCGATTCCTCTTTCATCAGGGTTGTTCTTATCAGACTCTCGTAGACCCTGGAATCGGTTCTTGACTTGTATGTTGAAGGCATTTCTAACACTTGCATCTCTCAGTTTCTGAATATTAAGGTGTCTTTGCTTTGATGTCTTGATTCCGGTCTTGTTCAGTTTAATTTTGATAAGTGCTGCCACTAGATGGTGGTCGCTGGCTACGTCAGCTCCTCTTTTCACTTTCACATCTAGAAGGGATCGTCTCCACATACCGTTGATCATCAAATGGTCTATTTGGTTCTTGTCTCTTCCATTTGGAGAATTCCATGTGAGTTTGTGAATTTCTCTGTGTGTGAAAAGGGTCCCTCCGATGACTAAGTTGTTCAAGGCACAAAAATCCACAAGCCTTTCTCCATTGTCATTCCTTGTTCCAGTTCCATGTTTTCCCACTACTCTTTCATAATTTATATCATCTTTACCTACCTTAGCATTGAGGTCTCCCATGACAATGATGAGATCATGCCGTGGCGTCATGTCCATTTCCCCCCGGAGTTGTTCATAAAAGTCGTCTTTGTCTGTGTTGTCGTTTTCGTTGGTTGGTGCATAACATTGGATGACAGTGATGTTTGTGTGTCGTCCTTTCATCCTCATCCTCATCAGTCTGCTATTGAGTGGTTTCCACTCCAACAAGCATTTGTCCAGTCCTTTCTTTAGGATGATGGCTACTCCTCCATGATGTTGGTCATCCTCTCTTCCAGAGTAGAGAACGGTTTCTCCAGTGGATGTTTTGATCCTTCCAGATCCAGTCCATCTGCTCTCACTTACACCCAGGATGTGTAGGTTGTAGCGCCTCATCTCTGATGTTACTTGTGCTAACTTACCCGATTCATACATTGTTCTAACATTCCAGTATCCAATCCTGGTCTTGGTTTTGGCGGTGTTCAGTTCCTCCTTCATCCTGCTAGCAGTTTCCTTTCGGCTTTCACTACTTGCATTCATACGAGTCGCGAGGTACTCAGAAGGTCCATGTTGCTGTTTCCGTAACGATTTTTGTTTCTCCAAGTAAGGTCACCCCAACAAGAATTTCAGGGTAGGGTTGTTAGCCCTACGCCCAACCCCCGAACCTGGAGGGCCGGTCTGTTCAATCTTGTCTGGTCCTTCCCCCCTGACCTGTCCAGCTTGCTTAAAGCTATCAGGGGCACGAGTCCTCCGCTGGCTTAGCTCCTGGGATCACTAGGACACGCAAGCCACTCCTCCACGTCAAGGCATGAACAATTGGAGCAGAAAAATGTTTTATAACTGATAAAAATTACTTTTTGGCGAACATGAAACTAGAGTTAATAATCAATCTAAAACGGTTGTGTGTCCAAGACTACACATACATTAAAATCATACATTTGATAATTGAAGTCTGAATTGTAGAAATAAGTCTATGAGCACTTCGATCAATGTCTTAAATAGATCTAACTCTGTGTCTACTTACACTGTAGCCTACACGTGAACAGAAGATAAGGAAGGACTACCGAATCCGATTATCTCCAGAAAATCAAAGTGAGAAAGGCTGTGCGTATTAAATAATCAAGTCTGGTAGAAATTGTATTATTAACCCTATTCCCGCACCTGCCGGTATTGTGAAACCTGCTTAACCTTCAGTCTTGTCCCCTCAACTCAATATAACCTATGATAATTTTCCCAGATCTAGAGATCTCATATGGTTTTATCTCATTACTCAAGAAGCCCTCTTGCTCTCTCTTTCTCTCAGTCTGTCTGTCTCTTTTTCTCTCTCTTTCTCTCTCATTCTCACTCCCTGTCTCTCTCCCACCGACCCACCCCACCCCCATCTCTCTAATTGCTGCTTTCTGAAGTCTCCATTGAATTATACACATTATTTATCACAGTATTTCATCATGTTTATTTTTATCAACGGGATCCTTGCCATGTTGACTTTTCGGGCTATACCGGATTCGGGACGTTTGCGGACTAGATAAAGGGTTAGGGCAGGCTAGATACATAGGCCTAATTGGTTTGGAATGGGGGAGATAAAGAATAATATAGTACATTTCTTTCAAGTTTTCCTTCATTTGACACTTTTGCCCCACTGGAATACGTTAGCATGTTTCCTTGAGATCGAATCAGTAATCGTTCGCAAAGATGTCAGGAAGTGTTCGAGTTATTCTTATAGTTGTAACCCGCCTCCACTTGAAATGAGGATAGATATTTGTCAAATTTCTAGCGGGGCACGGACACAATGTGAATTTAATGTAGTGTGCATACGCAATGATAAGTTTTGTTACCGCGGTCAGCGGAAATCGACTTGCTCCAATGCGCATGGAGGCGTACGCGTAATAACATAGGTTCATGTATACCGACAAGACTGCAACATGGGGGATTTACACCACAGATACTGGACATAGTCGTTTCTAGTATCTTTGTTTACATCAACGTCATGCATGTGGCTACAGCACTCGACACCTTGTTCAAGATTAATTTGAACAGTTTCCCCATACCTGTCATTAGTGTCAATCCATCTATCTATCTATCTATCTATCTATCTATCTATCTATCTATCTATCTATCTATCTATCTATCTATCTATCTATCTATCTATCTATCTATCTATCTATCTATCTATCTATCTATCTATTTATCTATCCATCTATCTATCTATCTATCTATCTATCTATCTATCTATCTATCTATCTATCTATCTATCTATCTATCTATCTATCTATCTATCTATCTATCTATCTATCTATCAGATCATATCGCAAACGAAACGACGACATTTATGAGAGACAGAAAAGAGTATGCAGAAGGAGAGACATTAAAGTTAACCTGTTGTGCAATCAGCTATCCACCCCCGTCATTCACTTGGCTGACCACTAGTGTGAAATACAGGGGCTTGAACAGATTGGAGCCAAAGAAAACCAACTCTTGTAGCTGGATTATCCTTGATGACCTGGATCTTTACGACACTGGGATCTATAGGTGAGTGTGTATGGTTGTACCGTTTCCAGGGGCGGTGCCTGGCTGTTCCCGCACTCTATTAAAATTGTTGTTGAACTCACAGCATAATCTAAGTCCAAGTGTGCACTGACCGATTTTGATCTGCCACTTATTTAACAGTAGATGGTAACGCCACGACAAATTCATGATTCCAGTGAGACTTCCCGCACCTTCAAAGTACTTTGATCTCACTGAAAGTTCGTGTCATGACGTCATCCTACACTAGACGGTCGACCAGAATCACTTGATGCACGCGAAGGCTTTAGGGTTATTAACCACTCCCCCACCCCCATTGCTCATTCGGTTCAGCGAGACTAAGTTGGTTGACTGGCTTTTCTAATATTTAAACTTCAGCCAGAAGTCATTAATTTGTCATATTTTTCATAACGGACTCACATGCAAAGGGACCCCTAACTTTCGATTTTCCTCTTCCTACTAACATTCCGTTTATTCTATTTTTTTTTTTAATGTTTAGTGGCGAGAGGCTGGCAAACAAAACAATTACAATATCGACCACCAGTGGAATAATGGCAGTGTGATTAATTAAAGATTAGATAACACTGAAAAAAAAAGGAACATTCTTCTATTATTGATTCTTACTACACCCACACAGAATTTGCCGGAGATAATCTCAACTAAATTAAGGATGGTTACCCTAAAGGTTCGTTGTCCGGGATTTAACTTATATAGCCCATTACGAAGTGGTAAATAGATCACACGCATCCTGGCTTGGTTGTCTGTTGTCACATTTTTTTAAAGCCAAAATTAGAGCTAAAGGGTGCCTGTTTCTTGGAGAAATTAATGGGAAAATCATGACAGTGTGGCCGTGAGAAGGGTAAACACTAGGGTAATCAAATAATCAAATACCGCTTGCTGTATTGTTGTAATGGTGCTGTACAGAAATTCTGTATCTAATCTTTAAGGCTTCCAAACAACACGCTAATGATACAGTTGTAATTTATTAACAATTGTCATAACGTCATCATTGAGTATTAATTGTGGCTTGCATAAAGAATTTCAAAACGGTTCAATTCAATGTACTTTTCCTTTACAGGCACAACATGCGGAGCATACTAAAGCGTATGGGAGAATGTTATAGATATTTAATTATAAGGAAGATCTGGGCAGATCTGGGCTTATATAATCTATCTGGGGGGGGGGGGGGTGGGAGGCGAGGTGGGACACCGAGAGAAAGAGGGGGAAATCGGAGAATGGGACGGCGGAAGCAGTCGGTGTTTGGCTTTTATTTAAATGCTGTTCAAGAACATTCGATTCCGTGCCCTTTTCTCCAACAGGAGCAATGTGCATAGAACGCGTATACACTGCATATGACACATGTTCAGTTTGCTTCTTTCCAAAATCGTAACACCTTTATCAAGCACTTGCGTGTCAAGAAAACATGGGGGAATCTGGCTTTAGAGAATCTTAGACTAGAAACAGAGAGAGAGAGACGGAAGGAGAAAGAGAGAGAGAGAGAGAGAGAGAGAGAGAGAAAGAGAGAGAGAGAGAGAGAGAGAGAGAGAGAGAGAGAGAGAGAGAGAGAGAGAGAGAGGGAGATAGAGAGAGATAGATAGACAGTGAGAGAGAGAAAAAAAAGAGAGTATGTGAGAGAAAGCGAGACAGACAGACAAACAGACAGACTGACTTGCAGACGGACAGACAGAGAGACAGAGACAGAGAAAGAGAGGAGAAGACGGAGGGGTTGGTGTGGAGAAGATGATGGTGGAAGCAGTTTTGTCCCGGTCAAAGCCGGGTGCCTCATCATATACTATTGTTTTAACATTGGTGCACATTGAAGTTCACGATTGTGTTCACAGCTGTCTCGCCAGCAGTGTCATGTTCAATGGACAGCGTACTATTCGCAGAAATATGCCACTCTCCGTTGCTTCAAAGGAGCCACAAGGTGAGTGACTGATTGCATGAGAATTGACATGGCTGGTGAGGGGACACTTGATTTCTGTGGGAGGAGAGAGAATAAACGGTTGTTTGGGTATTTCATGAGTAAACACAGTTAGGTGGACAGACAGTCAGACAGACTGATGGATAGAAAGATAGATAAGTCGATAGATAGATAGATAGAAAGAAAGAAAGATAGATAGATGGACAGATAGATAGCTAGATAGATAGATAGATAGCTAGATAGCTAGATAGCTAGATAGATAGATAGATAGATAGATAGATAGATAGATAGATAGATAGATAGATAGATAGATAGATAGATAGATAGATAGATAGAAAGATAGATAGATAGATAGATAGATAGATAGATAGATAGATAGATAGATAGATAGATAGATAGATAGATAGATAGATAGATAGATAGATAGATAGATAGATAGATAGATAAAAAGACAGACAGACAGACAGACAGTCAGACAGATAGATAGATAGATAGATAGATAGATAGATAGATAGATAGATAGATAGATAGATAGATAGATAGATAGATAGATAGATAGATAGATAGATAGATAGATAGATAGATAGATAGATAGATAGATAGATAGATAGATAGACAGATATACAGTTAGATAGATAGATAGATAGGTGGATATATATTTTTTTTTTTTAAATATCTAAATATGATGTCTCTGATTTCCACGTCCCTGAATATCTTATAAATGCAGGCCTTACATTAAACCTTCATGGATCTCTTCATGATGGGAAAGTCCCCAATGTCATCTATGCTTACAGCTGAAAGCACTTTTAGCGGCAATCTTGGCACTGCGGCCATAGCCGTTTCCAATTAAATGAGTAAAATAGACCGATTTTTTAGTATGTCTGTAACGGATGGAGTCCGGTGTTTCTGATGTCAAAGGAATATCCACAGTTAAATATAGGATCCATTTTATTTCATGGTCACTTTCAACCAGGATTCTATGTTAATTCTGATTGTTGTACACGAAAACCACTTGTCTTTGAACGGCTTTTGATAATCTGCATCTCATCAGAAATGTTACCCTACACACAGCTCAATTATTTGGGCATTTTGAGGATTTTATTTTCCTCGATCGCATTAAATTGTATGCTCTTGTGTAGCCCATTAGGTCACTTTTTTTTTCACCTCTTCCATGTCAAATAACCCACAGAAGGGTTGAGTAACTTTTGGGGTCTGTTAGTATCAGTTGGTGTTGCTTGTATCTTTATTCATGTATAATAAATCTTAATGTTCTCTTTTATGCCATTCTATGGTCTCATTGATTGGTTACCTTACTAATGGTTGTCAACGTCATGACACTGGAAAACCATCTCTTTGCTATAGGATCCACCACGGTCAAGGAAGCCACAACTGAATACGAAGGTGTACAGAAGCCTAAGAAAAGTGAGTACATAATCCCTTCATATGTGTTTTGAGATGACAATAATGGAGGTACAAGTGTGTGTGGTCCTGATTTATGGTAGCATTGATTTCAACAGTACATCAAAGTCAATCATTTCAAAATCAATATTTTATGGATCATCAAAAAAAAAAAAAAAAAACCGGAGAGGAGGCGCACAAATAAAAACGGCAGAACTGAAATGTCTGAGAAAATCTCGGGGATTAGGATGGGGGGGGGGGATCTCAGTGATAAACAGATTAAAGATGGGTCTGGCACCAGTACTATGATGGTGTGTGCTGAAACAGCAAGTAAAATGGTTCGGACATAAGTATGCATCACCTCATTATGGCGTAAGACGTGCAGTACAATGGCAGCAACCCCAGAGGGTGACACACTGACGATGGAGTGATGCCTTAATAGAGACAGAGGAGAGTTGGCAAGTCCGCCCCCCCCCCCCTCCCCCCAATTGTATTCCCGGTGTCTCACGGTTGTGGGACAAAAAAAGGTTACAAACATGACACTTGTCCACAGGCGCTTTTAAGTCCTCAGTACGTACGTCTGGGTTCAGATCAAAAGTCGTAGTCATAAGACAAATGAATGTATGCTGCAGCTACCCAACAAAATTTACAATTCCAACAAAATGCAAACAAGGGCCTCAAACTCTATAATGCTGGACCTTATTTTGGTAATTTATAATTTATAATATATTTACATTCAAGTTCTGTTTGTAACGTTTTCTTGTGTGTGTCTGTTCACACCTAGCTCTCGTGTGACTCACCGCTTGTCAGTCTCCATTTCATTTTATAAAGACTCCTGTAGGACTGCATTATCTTAACAAGACAGCGATAGGGTATAAAAGGGGGGAGGAGGTGTAAGAAGAAGAAGGAGGAGGCGTTTAAGAAATACGTACACGAAGGTAAACGTTTCTGTAGGATACTTATGATAGACTATTTTATTTTCAGTACTTGCCCAACCTTTATGTTGCGATTTTCTCTTTTCACTTTCCCTCCATTATGAAATGTTATTTCCTCATTATCGGGTGGTTGGTTTGCGATTCTAATAGGTTCTCCTTCTGGTCTATCGGTCTGCAATATTCAGTCAATCCTCTTGCTTTTTCCTGGCACAATGTGACAGTTGTCGTGTAGACGCTCTTTCTCCAAATTCAAACTCGAATTCATATGCTATTAATTAATTTTACTGCAAACGTTGGCCATATTTTTTTGCATTGTGTTTAAAAACCACGCCATTTATCATTGCACACATCTGCAACATTCATCCCTTGTGTAAGCAACCCCTTTTCTCTCGTTTTCGATGTTTAAATTCGCTGATAAAGTAAGGATAGCTCGGGTGGAGTGGTCATGATGCAGATTGAGATAGCGTATGTAGGCTGACCTATTAGTTGGTTCGGCTGCTAGGTGGTCTAGCGAGTGAAGGCTAGTAGGAGAGAAATATATGCCCGCATTATCCTAAAACATGCTTACAAAAGATTAGGCTTAGGCTGTGTAAATGGCTATTTTCAGAGAAAGGTTTGAGCATGTATACGATTGTCCTTCCGATTTTGGCCATATTGCTGTTGACAGCAGTAGTATGTGTGTGTTTCCACCGAGGTCGGACGTCTGAACAAAATGATAGCCCGTTGGAGGATCACGAAGGCGAAAAAGGTAAAGATTTGTGTATATATGTTTGTTTGTGTGTGTGTCTGTATGTGTTCATCGTCTATCTATCTATCTATCTATCTATCTATCTATCTATCTATCTATCTATCTATCTATCTATCTATCTATCTATCTATCTATCTATCTATCTATCTATCTATCTATATATCCATCTATCTATCTGTCTGTCTGTCTGTCTGTCTGCCTATCTATCTATCTATCTATCTATTTATCTATCTATCTATATATCTATCTATCTATCTATCTATCTATCTATCTATCTATCTATCTATCTATCTATATATCCATCTATCTATCTGTCTGTCTGTCTGCCTATCTATCTATCTATCTATCTATTTATCTATCTATCTATCTATCTATTTATCTATCTATCTATCTATCTATCTGTCTATCTATCTATCTATCTATCTATCTATCTATCTATCTATCTATCTATCTATCTATCTATCTGTATATCTATCTATCTATCTATCTATCTATCTAACTATCTACATAATCTGTTTCTGTGTCAGTCTGTCAGCCTGTCTAGAACAGATGTAATTGTAGAGCAGGCCTCACAAGAGTTGAAATAACCTGAAGTTTCAGAGATGTTTTATTGTATCAGTAAAACTGGTTGTGCGACTGTTCCCCGTTGTCCCTGTTGTTGGGTGTTATTCAATGTAAAATACGTTTTTTGTCTACTCTATAGCAAAACTTGCACATTTTGGGGGGAAAATCAACATATATAAACTTCACATTTTAGAAAAAATATATTTTTTTTTTTGTAAATGAATTAACGTCATTAAATATTATTTGAGAAATCTGGCCTTCGTGCACTGTAGAAAATACCCCCAGAGAGTAAGCCACTGCAAGATGTTTTGTTGTTTTGTATATTTTGCTGTGTATTGTCTCTCTCCCCACCCCCCAACCTGAACCCTCCGTTACCTAACCCCCCACTGGCTTTTTTTTGTTTGTTTGTTACTAATCATTGATTTAATAGGAATAAGCTCGGATTGGATGTTTTCGTTATGATGAGGAATGTAATGATATAACTACACTGACCTGTTTGTAGGTTTAAATACTGTCGGATAGGTATGGAGACCATTTGTACAAACAAAAAAAAGCAATAATTGCAGCGTTTATAATATTATTTTCTTCACTCAGTGCATGATCTCCAAGTTGGTCAAAATGGGTGAATGACACATCAGTGAACTTTATCCGGAGAGACCTGTGAGCAGGGTGTTCAGCTCCTGAAGCAAGAATGCGATCGTGACCTCAAAGACGACTTACTTGTGATCGTGACCTTAAATTAAGCCTACATTACGATCGTGAGGTTGAAAGAAGCTTACATTGTGATCGTGACCTTAAAAAGAGCTATAGTGTACGTTAACATTGAGAAAACTTACTATGATAGTGATCTTAAGAGCTGACAAGTGATCGTAACCCTAAGACGTCGTATCGATGTTCATGTCAAAACTAACAGTAACACATCTCTTTTATTTTTATTTTTTTCTGCAATGTTGTACAATATGTTTGCCCATCATTATTTCTCTTATCAGGGCAAAGGTTCAGAGACCTGTATCATCTGGTTAATGCCTGCTTTGAACATATGATATATTAGAATAGCCAGTATCCCCCAATACTGACCTACAAAGCCGGGGTTTATTCATCAGAAAAACTGGATTTATTTCCTGTTATTGTTGTTGGCCAATAAAAAAAATGCATTGCCTTATATGCGTTTGCCAATAAAAATTAGGTCTAAAGGGAAATTATATGTAAAAACGACTGTGTCCTTGGCGAAACGATAGATTAAAATTGTTTTGGTCTAAATGTGTGTCGATATGTTAATTAACTTACTGTAAATTTCTTTCTCTGTCTCTGTAATTTCTTTCTCAATATCTAACTCTCCATGAGTCGTGCCCTTGCCGCTCATTTCCCTTTAGTCCTTTTTCCCTTGTTTGTTTACAAGACGTGCTGCACTGCGTTTGCGCGTCAACGCCTTGCGCACCCCCTTGACCATTATCTTATAATTTTGAACACTTACTCAAGACATTCTGCTATGCACACCCTGATGTTTTTTCTGTGGTTCATTGAGATAGCAAATGTTAGCCCAAGTTACTAATCACAGGAAGAATAATTATGGATGCATGGAAGAGATTAAACGCTTTTGGGCATCTCTATGTTAAGAAAAAATAAATAATTTAAAAAAATATTGAAATGGAACCTTAAACAATTTGGGCTACGCATTGCATCGGAAAAGAAAAGTAGCTAACAGGACAAATGACTTGAAAAATTATACTACTGTAGACCAACACCAACTTAAATTAATATGGGTATGTCTAAACAAGTCGTCCTTCGACCAGCCGACGGACACCACCCGTTGTCTTACGTATAGTCGAGGCAAAGATTTTGACTTATTGTCACCTTATTATTGCTCATGGTGATACCTATGGCCTCACAAAGTGACGTAACGATACATTTCATATTTTTGAAGCTATCAGGAAAAAGCCTAAACCTATAAAATGAGAAAATTCTTGGTACTCCAGATGCTGAGACTGACGACCACCTGTGTAATAGATTCAGGGGAAGGGGTAACCTTTCCTCTTGAAACAAGCATTAACCAAAGTAAAAAATAATGCCCTGGGCCTAAGAAATTGCTGCATATAATTTTCTTTATGACACTCCGTCTGCATTTTTTTTGTAAATAATACTTCACAGAGTGGGATAAAAAGATAAAATTAACTACGTCATTTTCTACCAAAGGCTTTGAATTATACTTACTATCAAACGTATTTGCTGGGAACGAAAACTGCATTACTTTTGTTTCATTATTCTGCTGTTCAAAGTGCCCCCAATCCAGTAGACATTAAAGGAATCTAAAGAATTCCAATACTTTTTTCGACTTTTTTACTTTAAATTCAAATACCATCCCCTGTCCATTCTTATTGATATCTAAACCACCAGTTTTCACCAGTTTTAATTTTTCATAAAATATAATGTAACAGACTCAAATTTCTCCAGTATTTGTGGTAGAGATGTAGCCTAGATATGTGATAATGCTACATTAAAACGTGAAACATTATCTAACTACCTTGGGTATTTAACAAAATGTTATGTGTACTAGCGTACCCGACATTTCAACCGAACTAGAGTTAGAATCGGCATGCGATTATTTGTGCCGTTTTCTAGTTCCTCTCTAATCGGGGAATCTATTTAAGCATTATTACCTGAGATATGGTTTATTAAAGTTTTAGCGTATCGTTATTTCTCGACAAAAAAGGATCACGTACTGTCCAATTTTGAGGGAAAAAGCTTTCCTGCACTTGGATATTGCCAGTCCTATACGTGTTAAGCCAAAATATCAGCTCGAGAAGGTGAAAACTGACACCATTTGAAGGTGATGAAAATCGCCCAAAACTTATAACAGTTCACCTACACAACTAACGTTCTGAGGGACTAAATGTTTTGAGAGGTATTCAATAAGTACCATGATTACAGACCTTTTTACACAGACGGTTCCAAAGACCATAGTTTGATAGGAGCTGCTTCATTCTCAAGACCAAATGGCAAAAACAAATGCCTCAGTCTCAACACCAAAGCCTCTGTCTTTAACGCTAAAAAAGCATGCAGTCAACTTGGCCTTAAATCTTTTATCCGATTCTCGACCAGGACATTTCATTATCTTTTCTGATTTGCTGTCCTGCCTTCATGCTTTAAAAAACCCAAATGTGAGGACTTGTGAAATCAATAATCTGCTACAATGACTTCATACACTGTCCAACAGCAACTATGAAATTGTTCTCTATTGGATCCCTGGCCACATTATGAAACAGCAAACTCGCTGGTCAAAGAAATACACACTGACTTTAATTCATTAAATCGAGATGGCAGAAAAGATGGGATCAACAAACGTGAAACAAACTATATTTCACCCAAGATCAGCTTGGACAGTGGACATGCCTCTCAGTCTCAACAAAATCGGAGAGATGAAATTGTCCTTAGTAGACTCCGTCTCTCCATCATAGCCACCTTACATATCGGATTTTTACCTAGGGGGGAGAAGATCCCGCCGAATGTGTGGCATGCATTTGTCAACCATCAATAAAATATATTTTGATTATCCGAAGAAAGCACTATGCCTGCGGTTCCATGATAGAATATTACGCATACTGTCCTTTATGAGAGAGGCCATCAGTATGATCTACAATTTGATTTACTAACTTTTATATTCGTATACAAAACTTTTTTCCAGATCTGCACAAAACAACCTTTGTTAGAAGTTTTACCAGTGTGTTAAAACTATATCAATGTACTTAATTATATTGTTAAATTTAACAGCTCTGAATAAGAAACATAAATAAAGTTTACCCAAATAGATAGTGAAGGGCGCCAAAATGGCCGTTGTTTTTCTAACACACCGCAAAGCCCAAACTCAAACTCAAACTCAAATGATATACTTTGGCAGTTTTTTGCTTCAGTTGTTTGCCAGGTTTTGCTTTCTTAGTTTTTTGTATGGAAATTCGTTTCATTTTATTCGTTCTGTCTGTCTCTCTCTCTCTTATTGCTTTTGCGTGTATGTGTGTTTGATTGAGTGAATACTTCAGCAGCTGAATGCATTATTATCACTACTTTTTATATATTTTTTTTAAAGATTACATTGCGCCCATTAGATCAATTCTATTGACGTTATTCTAAAACAAGAAAATCGGGCAGATACGGATATATTGAAAGCATTAGGCTACAAGATTATGGTATATTGAACAAACCTCAGCAATTCCCTGTGGAAGAAATTGGCATCTATATTATCCACAAAGAGACAAGTAGAAACAATTTTCAATTAAAAAAAAAAAAAAACCCCAAAAAACGGTCAATTCAGCAGATACCATGACCACATCCATTTCACACGATACCAGTTACCATTGTAGCACATATGTTTCACCATTCACTCAACTTCTGCTTGAATGCCATGCAGCTCATTATGCGCGGCTGTAACATTCTAAAAAGTTGCTGTTACTGGATTTCATGATAAGACCTCGTCACCCTTTCTGAGGTTCCTTCAAATTATTGCCATTTACAAATCTCCGTCCAATGTAAAATGTAAGAAAATAAATAAATAAAATAAAAGTACCTAGTAGCACAACAATACATTAGGCAACAGTTGTTCACAGGTAAAGCATCTCTTCCCAACAGTCGTATTACTATATAAATATCAAAGAAATATGAAGATCATGATATAATTAGGAATAAGGCCAGATTTGACTTGTGGAAAAGGAAACGACCAACGGTTCAAACACCACTTTAATAAAGTTACACATCTGCCAATAAGTATTTTAGCAGACGTCCACGACTAAGCGTGGCCTCCTGCGGCCGGTTTCATGAAAAGTGCCCAGCCCATGGGACAGAGATGGTTCCTAAACGGTCTGGGCCCAACTGAGCGGGTACTTGTTGTAACCCAAGGGCGCGTTTCATGAAATGTATCCACACTTGTGCCCAAGAGGGCGCTTGCTCAGCTGATTGTTACACACTTATTGACTTATTCTTAGAAACTGGCATCATGTGGCCAGTGTTGAACTGTGGTGGAACTCTTAACCGCAACACAAAGTTAAAGGTTCTCGTAACTTTGTGCCATGTAAATTAGGATAATCTAATCGTAACTCGTTTTAAAAAACAATAAATTAATCAGAAAGACTACACATTATGTTACAAAGGTGAGAATTCGACTCGGAAAGTGCATGCGATTAGAATTCGTCAGTTGGTTGGGGTTTTGCCGTGAAGAAACAAGCCTTGAGTAATCATGAATAACATTGTGCGCTGGCTAAGTCTAGACCGCGCGCCATGGTTGGATGTAAAATGTGAATATTCGCCATTAACCTAGATCAAAATACTGACCTTCACTAAGCATTGGGTAGGAGAGGAAAAGAAAGAAAGAAGTGTGTTCGTAACCGTATGCACATGGATGATGATACAAGAAAATTATAATTGTGTGGTGTGAGAAAAAAGTAGAATTGGATCGACCTATGACGAACGGAAAGGCGCTCGGTTGATTCGAGCGGACGAGTAGATGAAGAAATAGGCGCACGTCGTCTCGGAGGAACGAGGGAAAGTGACAGCACTTGAATAAAACGTCATGAAATTTAATTGAAAAATTGCATGCAATTGTTTATCCGCAACAACAAACAAACAAGCAAACTGAAATTATTCCTAATGCTGTTGGATTTAAAAAAAAATTACCAAACGGATTGATTGCTGATAAAAAAATAAAAAAACGTATAAGAAAAGAAGAAAATAAAACAAACCTACCCTGCTGAGAATCGAACCACTGTACCCCCGATTGACAGGTGTAGATACAAAAAAAACAACAAAAAAACATCTGGATTTCTTCCGTTATTGTTCTTGGATAAAAAAAATAATTAAAAAATTGATGCCTAATAAAAAGAAAAAAAAAAGCAGCCGTGCTGAGAATCGAACCACGGCCACTAAAAAAAAATGACTGACAACAGGCAGGGATGCTAATGACTACGCCACTAAGAACGCTAAGTAATTGCGGGTAAAGTCTTACTAAATAAGCATGTCCAAACCAAGAAACCATTAAACCAATAACAATGGGGGAGGAGGGGGTGGGGGCACGGTAGATAGAGCAAATTAGGGGGTTTCGAAAGGAGCGAGGAACATGACTGGGATTGTGCAGGGATAGAATGAGCGCAGGGAATAAAAGAATGAAAGAATGGCAGAACTAAACGAAACTATTCCACTGTGCCCGTGGTCTGTAGAAGTGTGGCCGCGTCGAAACAAGCTTTGTGTCGGCTAAGTCTAGGCCGTGGCTGCGTGTAAATTGTAAATTTTAGATCAAAATGCTGGCCTTCATTGTGTGGAATGGAGGAAAAGCAAGTAAACGGTATTCGTATCATGTATATGGCTGGAGATACAATCAAATTATAATTGTGTGGTGTGAGAAGAAAGTAGATCTAGATCAAGATCTAGAATTGAATCGACCGACGAACCGAAAGGCACTCGGCTGATTCGAGCGGACGACTAGATCTAATGAAGAAATCGGCGCGAATGTGTGAGAATGGATAAAAAAAAAAGTTATTCTAAGAAACGAGGGATGTCAAAATGGATAGATGATACCCAGTTTTAGCATTTTGAACCTAATCTTATGGCGATGCATCGCCTGTCGATATCCGCTCACTCGCTACATCAGCGCACAACCGCCATGTTTGGGCTATTGTTTTGGCCCTTGGGCCTACTCTTTAGCTGTCCCAGGATCTGTGTCCCAAGGGACCGCCCAAACTGACGGGGCGCATTTCATGAAACGCTGCCCAGCCGTGTCAAGTACCCATGGGCCTGTTTTCGCCATATTTGGGTGGGACTGGGAACTTTGCCTTGGGCGCTTTTCATGAAACCGGCCAATGCAATCGAGTTTTAACTGTTGAAAAGTAGGACACGAAGAGAATGAATAATTGTTGTCTCCACAAGTGTCAGTGTCACATACAATATCAGTTAACTTTACCTACCAAAATCCATCTGTTTACTCGTATAACTGAAGAATACAGAGTAAGCTACTAAATAATGCACAAAAATATGCTACATCACATGTATTTAATCTATACAGACATGATGTGTTTCTTCCTTCTAAGTCTTAATTGCCTATGCGCTCTCCATCTCGAATACATAATGTGTGAAATAATTATTACAATTATATTACCAACCTGGCAAGATCATTGGACACGACCCTGGCAAAGACATCACTTCCAGGCACAGTGCCTGTTATTCTCAGACAATATGACCGGGATTTGCTGCTGTGTCCTGTATTTGGCAAACTGGCCACCTGGACCCGGACCTTTTCCTCCACGGGAATCAATGAATTCCAGTGAAAGACGAGGCCAGATTTCTACTTCTAGGTCTTGTAAATTTTGTATTCGACAAAAGATTAACCTTTCTCCTTGTACTCATACTAATCCTAGTCCTACATATTAAACAACTGACAACTGATATTGTGACGGTTCAAGATGAGGCATGCAACCTTGCCCTCACCTTCTTCTCTCTCTCTATCTCATCCCCTTCATCTTTTTGTCCCTTATCATTCTACCCCATTTACCACATGACCAGTTTTCTCACTGGCCCTTCCTTCTGTCACAAAGCGATAAAAAATTTGGCCTCTAATAAGTCATCGAAATTCAACCATAATAAGTGATTACAATATTATTATTAACATAATTTCACACAAAAGTAATTCATTGTTAACTTAGGATTAAGTTGGGCGCTTGCATTAAATTCATCAACTATCATTTGCATAGGAATTAATGACTGCAACATATTAACATTAACATTCTTGTGAATGATAAAATATCAGAATGACGTCAAATAGCTTGGTTAACATAGCCACTTCCACATTTGGGTATTACTTGGGCATCTTTCAAGAAGGTAACACATTGGAGTCGCATTGCAGTGTTATAAAAACAAAAGCAATGTCATGTCAGCTAACAATGTATTCTTTACGCTATTATGCAGGTCATGATCTAAATCTGCTAAATATGGAGGGCATGACCTTCGGCCAAGCCAATGAAAAGGCTCAATTTATCGCTCCGTTTACGATGTGGACCAATCAGTGAAATAGAAGTGAGGTGAAGGTCGGAGTGACGCGCAGCCTAATATGATTTACTACAGCAGTGCGAACTGCATAGTGATATAAATGTATGTTTGTGTAGAAGGGAAACGGATGCCTCTGGCCAGTTTACCTTGTCCTAGACAAGTGGGCAACATATTAAATGAAGGTGTCCATACCCCGAGTATCCACTAAAACAGTAAAACTCTTGGGTTTGGTGGCGTGTTGAGATGTCATTTAGGGCTAATTGTGAGATCCAATGGCATGATTCATATCACTTTTTCTTGACCCCATATTTCAAGGTTTCAAGCATTCGAAATCGGCATATGGTTAGTACAATAATATTGCTCAATTGGATAAATTATCTGAAAATTAGCAATCCCGATATAGCTATCTTGAAGCCAAATTTCCATTTCATGACCCACCTCCGTCCCCTTCTTCTCTTTCTCTCTCTCTCTCCCTTCAGCTTTTTCTCCTCTATCACCCTCCCCTCTTTATTATAGATATAACTAATTTTCTCACTGGCCCTCCGTTTTATGACAAAGTGATAATAGAATTAAAAGTCTCTTAAAAGTGAACATTAATAAGTGATCTTATAGAATACCTTCACTCATAAACTTTGTTGTTTTTTTTTCTATATTAAAAGTAAGGCCCAGGAAGCTCCCTCTCAGATTAAGTTGGACGCTTTACAATACATTCAAGAACTATCATTTGCATAATATCCTTGTGAATGACAAAATATCAAAATAAAGTCAGTTAACCTGGTTAACAATCATAGTAACTTCCACATTTAAGTAGTTATTAGTTTGTTTGTTGTTGTTGTTGTTGTTGTTTTTGGGGGGGGGGGGGGTCGGCAATATAATAACATAGATGCATACTCAGAGCCCATCTGGACAGTTGGAAATTAATGCTAACATGTTATTTTGATATCACTGACATTCGTTTACTAGAGTGTGAGTTTAAGTATTCTGTTTCTCATAATTCTATCACTATGCTACCTTGATCAAAACGAAGCCGTTCTCAATGCATTCAAAAACTGAAAGGGCAACATTTCACACGCTAAAGTGAATTCACACAATATCAAAGTAACAACTGGACAACACCCTATGTTATGAATTGCTGTCAAGACTGTAATGGAATGACATTTTGACAGTCTTACATCTTGATGGAAAAACCTATATACATGTATTCCTTCCAGTCTGGCAATGCTTATGTCTACGGGGTGGTGAAACAAATGTTGATGTTTTTTCTTAAAGTTTTAGATTTAGGACTGGAATGTGTTTAGTCAGCTGGCCACAATATGGCCACAATAACTTTTCCAGAGATTGAACACATGTTGGCTGCAAAAATCTTGATGTGATTGTTTTGGCCATAGAGTCCAGATGAATTTCATCTTACATTTTATCTTTCACATTCTTTTGTTACTGAATTGTTTTAGAACTTTCTACATGCATTAATATCCATAGGTCTCTGGCACGGGCCTACCGACTTCGTACCCTATTCTTTCTCTAGGAATCAACACTAGTAAAACATTTTCCAAATCCTCTTTTTAAAATTAAGGATCTTAAATTAAATGAAAATTGAAGTGCTAGTCTCAATTTAAGAAGAAGGTTAGATGTCCGGAGAAAACAAAATGAAAGCAAAATCATATAATAAATAATATAATGAAAGAAAGAAATACTTGCATTAATATTTTGAAGTCAACATTTACTTTCTTGAATCTTTCCTTTCAATGTGACATATTAAATGCACCATTCTCACTTGTTGCTCATTCTTTTCTTTTACCGCAGCAAACCTCAAATCCGAAGGGCTCTTCTGCATTCTTTCTGTGAATACGAGATATCTTGCCATATCTTTGCACTGGACTTACGATATGTCAGGGAAAAGCGCTTACCAAAGAAAAACTATAACCCATGATCAGAAATTGACAAAACTGAGATCTTTCTATGCGGGTGAGGATGAAACATGATAAGCAGCAGTATTTTCGAATAGGAGCTTTTGTACATGGAAGCACAGGGATGTCACATAGACAAAGCAACTCTGGGTCAGGGATCCAATTCCAAGTGCGTTACTATGCGAATACAGTTCTGACTGATCGAACTTTTAAACAATATGTCATTCAGTAACTTTGCACAGTATAGTAAAACAACTATTACGAGAAAATGTAATGAATTATGTCCCTGCACCCATCTTTTACGGGAAGACATGAAAAAAACAACAACAACAACAAAAACCCAGATAGTTTAATTCCCGAAACTCATGAGATATCACACAAAAATTGCACTTTAGAAGAAAAGAGTCTTCAGATGTCTCTTATTTATCATGTTCACCCTATGGGATTATAGACAGTAAAATGTGGAACGTTCCTAATTGAAATCAATGGTTTGTGGACACACAGAAACGTTCATCCTCGTACTGCTAGTAAACTGTCTGAGCTTATCCAGGAACAAGATGAAGGTTCTCTGATTATCAGTAAAACATGATTCCAGTTATCAAATTCAAATCTCGATGGCAGTTATTGGAATTGATAAAGCGTTACTGATAATTTACTCTGACAAGTGTAGCTTTCTTGTTCATATACACTTCAGTAGTACAATTTGGAAGCAAATCTCTGAAAAGCTGAAAAGGTTTTATCACTGTTTTTTGTTGTTTTTTTCCAGCACTACTCACATCCAATGACAGTAAAAAAAAAAGGGAATTTAAAAGAAAATATATAATTATGTTAACCAGAAATCTGTTCTTGCAAGATCATTTTTCATTGTGAAAAATTCTGGATATGATGCATGTCCTCCTTTGGATTTTTATTTATATTATATCTATGTTTTGGTGTGCAAAGTTTTTCAATGTACTGGTCTGTTCTGGAGATGGCACAGTACAGCCATTATTCTTGTGACTGACTTAGGTTGAGTCTCATTTTCAGCGGTATTATGCCAGTCATAATTTTACATTATCTTCATTCTTCTCATGACACTGACAATTTTGCAAATAGTTACGACAGTGGGTGCACCAGTGAAATAAAAATATTTGGCATCAATGACCACGATATGATTTGTGAATCAAAATCTTTGCAATCCTTTAAGTTTAAAGTGTGTATCTGAATCTAAGATATCACTACCACAGTTTGTACAATGTATGTCCATCTTTCCAGTTGTCCACCTGTGCTTTTTCCTTTGGTTGCATTTATTGACCTCAGGGAGGTTATATATTAGGATTGAAAGCTGTAGTCCGTGCGGAAACCAGCTAATTTAAAGTCTGTGATTGGCTACATTCGTGGTCTCTTGAAACTTAGAATAATGTATATCAAATCTAAATATCAGTGCATGCACCATATAATCTTATCATAATTATGTCAAAACGATGAGTAGTTTATTGGTTGTTTTTTTTGTGTGTACAGTTAGCATTTGTTTAAAGAAATAAAATGTGATTTCATTACAGGTAGTGTTATTTATTTTACCTGTGTAAAAAATGACTTGCAGATCTCTGTGTTTATCTCTTGAGTTACAACAATTTCAATTTCAGAACTTGATGCCTGAGACCAAAGCTGCAAATAAAATTATAAAGGCAAATACATGTGGCCATGTAATTCTTTTTTCCCTTCATACTCTGGGATGCACTAACGTTCATTTTGCATCAGACAGAAACCTATGAAATTTAATACAGTATTTCACCTGTCACTTGCATCAAATGTTCTCAGATTACAATGCAATTTCATACAGATCTGCGTTTAATAACATTGTACTTTTACTTTCCAATTCGACAGCTGTGCAAATTCTCTTGGCTGAAGGTTCATTCTTTTTTATTTTGGGGGGGGGGGTGGTCTACGTTTGTGTGGCTTGTCACCTTCACAAGCTGACACTGGATGTTCACAAAAATAATGCTTGAGTGTGAAACGCAACATGTGCAGCTATGTACATGAATTGATGAAATGTTGACTTTCTCATTGCTAAAATCATATTGACACGTGTTTTCATTTGTTCCTCTTAAGATTAGCATTATGCGCAAGTGAGGAAAGCTAGGCAAGAAGATTCAGTAAAAGTTAAAGTTCAATTTATATAAATTATATGCTTTATTTCATTCTGGAGTTCGAGCAGACCCTTTCTACATGAATGTAGTCATTCTAACTTTAGGCCATGACACGACTGAAGACAGACAAGCAAACAAAAATCAGTTGCTAGACCTAGATAGACGTAAATCTAATGTAGATCCAACTGTTGGCAAGGATGTTGCTACCTGTGACTGAGGCCTTTGGTGTTTTAAATAAGAAAGGAGGAGAGACTACACAGTTGGCCATGTCTGGTGAAGCTTCACCCATTTAATGTTACCTTTGAACAAACAAAGTCATATCTCAATATGTTGTCCACATTAAGCTGGTAGTGAAGTCTGTTGAAGAGCCTGATCCATTCCAAACATCTTTGTCGTTGGGGTTTTCGGCTAAGGAAATCTTCTAAAAGTGATGTCTTTCGTATGGGGCTGATCTTTGTAAAACGTGTCACTCTTACATAGGTCCAGGAGCAGCATTTTCTCAGCATTTCTTGATGTGTTCAATGCTCAATTAGAATGGACAATGGCTGTCCGACCTGTGTGCGCGTGGTCATCTCGCCGGTTTCTAAAAATAGACGGAGGAAATTTGTAGGAGTACACCCTAATAGAAACAGGACTATTCTCTTGCTATAGTAACGGCTCAATGCCACTGATGCATAATGTGCCTTAATAATATTACACTTTAAAGCACATTCGCCTGTAAGGATATTGTCGTTGATTTTGCCGAATCCAGCCTCCACAAAGCTGTTGGTATTGGCAATTAGGGACAAGACTGTTGCTGCAACAGCAAACTTGCCAGTTCTGTCTGATCGACCACATCTTCAGGGTGTACTGATGGGCTGTTGGGTATCGCAGCAACATTTCGTCGGCGTTCACCTTTGAAAAATTTCCTTGAAGACTGGCAGTGTCAGTAGCATGCAGAAAACATGTGGAGAAAAAAAATCACAATATAATCATATTATACAAGTGAGGGATCGACAGAGGAGAATTATAGGGTATCAACATAGGAAGAAAGTATGAGCAAAGGGGTCCATGTCAGTGTTTCTCGTTTTATTCTTGGAAGAGATTTTAAATGATGCACCTTCTCAGATTTAACCTCAATTTCTGTACAAACCTTCAAACACTTTATTTCAGAATGTTGTCATTGAGCATATTGGTTGCAATGGCTAAAACATTCGGTAAATGCAAACAGTAAATCCAATGTATATGCCAACCATCCAAAGATTCACCGCATTTTGTATAGTCGCATGGAGTTAAAAGCGCAAAAGAATAAGCTATGCGTAAAATCAACCACGCCAATGTGAAGCAAGTAAAAAAAAATATAAAAAATTGAAAAGTAGTGGAAGTCAGGGTGCATCTTATTCTGCAGTTGAATCTGTTCACAGTAAACTGCAGCTGCAGCAACATCAGAGAGACTGTTAAGCGAGATGGCGATGGCGGGAGTCTGAGAGTACAATGAAGCAGCAATGATTTACCAGACTCTCCTTCATCAGGTGCGGTATATGAGGACGATCATCTTTTTGCGTTTTTTACCCCCACAAAAACCTCTAGAAGGCCTGGGCGATGAGAAAAGAAGAAAGGAGCAGGCAAGACTGGGGGAAAGCAGCCCTCGGTGCCTTTCTTTTGGCCTCAATTGTCTCTCCCACACCCAAACATGCATTCTTCCTCAATACTTTAGCAGGTGAAGAAATCATTTAGATATCAACTGAGCCTTCTATGAACTTATCCAGGACGGAGCGAAACAACGTCTGAGGAATGTTTGACACCATGGTTCCAAATGACGTACTCACACTTCACGATTAAAAAACAACAACAAAAAACTCAACGTTCCAATCAATCAGAAAAGACATTATTTCATGCAAGTGATTACAATTTATTAAGCTTTAAAAATACACCAAAATTTGCACTTTTCAACACCGGAGATGAATGTTCAACCTTGCTCCACAACGCACCATTCAGCGAAGACCACTGACGTAGTACGCAAAACCATGGCAAATTACAGTTTGCATGTTTAGGTCCATTGGTTTTCGAGCAAGATCGGTGCATTTTATTCACAGGTTTGTATGGTTATTCTTAGCTGAACGTTAACTGTGATGTGCACATTTGGCAGGACGTATTCTTGGAATAAAATGATGAGAGACCTCGAGTGGACACCACTAGAAGAAAGAAGAGCAAAAAACAAAGTAAAACTATTTTACAAGGGCAGGGAAGGAAATACCAATATCCCATTGAACCACCTCACCATTAACACCAGAGGCAACAGAAAGAATAACATAAAATATAACATCCCAAGCTCACGGATTAACAGCCATCTTTACTCTTTTTACCCTAGTGTCATCAGGATGTGGAACAACCTCCCGGCAGAAGTCCAAAAACTATCGTCTGCAACGGCTTTTGGCAATGAATTGAAGAACATAATTATCCGTTGCAGCTACCATTGTATTTAAAGTGCGGGTCTATTTTTGTGCACAATCTTGGTGCCAAGAGATATTTTTAACCAGAGATATGTATATAACAAAAGAATTTACACAACGATATATTTTAAATGGTCTTAATATATATGGTGTTTTAGCCTGTTTTAGCCTCAGAGCAGTGGCGTCGAGTCGCACATGGTGCAGTTGAGGAATCGTCTGAGTAAATAGACGAATCAACTCCATGAGAAGAAGAAGAAGAAGAAGAAGAAGAATCGAAGCCTTTAATTTTGTGTCACGTTTTAGAGGCATTAAAGGGATGGAAGTGCATAATGCACCCAGATTACCACCATTCCATGACAAGCTTTGCCTCAGAGGCTGATTGGATGCGTTGGGCATTGGTGTTCAAGGGAAATGGGATAAGACCAACCTAACAGCAAACAAACGAACACCACAGTTATAAACCTAAAGGAATGGGCAAACTGAAGCAGATTCATGATAACGTCATTGAACTGAAATTTGCGAAGAGTTTACCCCTGGTAAAGCGGGGACCTCAGCTGGTAGTAAAGGAAAAAAAACAACAACAGAATTTCGTCAGGAAAAACAAAAAGGAAACATATGTTTAACGGAGAGAATGGCCACTTATCAGCTACGAGTTCCTTGACAAGTAAGGAGGCCTTCCATGTATGTGCTATTCTTTCATAAACTTGGTGGTACTTAATAGCAATCTTCCATACTAAACATGTGTGATTCATAATTATAAATGAAGCGAGGCCTCCAATGTAATCATACACGGCTTTCTAATTACTGGCCTTCAAATTCTACAAATATGTACGCGTACAAAGGCGTAGATAAAAGTGGGAATGTTTTAAAAGGTCTTGAATGTTGCTGTATTCTCATTATTTTGGTTGATTTTGAGCCATAACTGAACTAATAAGAAGAAAGTGTTCCGACATTTTGAGCGGGAAAAAAAGAGACATTTTATTTGTGCACAATTAGCAAGTATAACAGGAAATTTCCTTCTACACTTCATGTACACACTGGTGGTCGAAAAGTCAACTTTAAAAATCACAACTGTGTACTCCCCCAGTCAACGGGCAACTAAATCTTTCAATGTAAGTTTCATATTCTCTAAAAAAACATTAAGTCCCCTCGTGCTGAATTCATCCATAATTTATGTATACAGCATAATGATGTCCATCCACAGGACAAATCCTGATGTCAAAAAGGCCAAGCATCGTGTGTTTAGCTTTGGGGGTTCTAATTTTCCTACGTGAGTATGGGTATTTTTTTACCCCAATTCTTTGTTCCTTCTTTCAACAACAACAACAAAGAAAAATGCCACAAACATTTGTCCTTCTAACTCAGGAAGAACCTCATATTTGGGAGGACAATATTGTGGATTTTCGGTACAGCCCAAAGAATATTGCTTAGCTGCATGGAGTTGCATGGGTTATTCCTATTTTCTGTGGCCGCTGTTGTCCAGTTTCCGTGATCACGCCGTTGATGGGATGTTAATTTTTTTATTTTTTTTTTGGGCTCAGATTGAAATGCGAATTTTAATGTCTTCATTCTGTGCATGACTCAGAAATTAGATATTGCTATTAAGTTTGCTCAGATTATTATAAAGTGTTTGTTTTTTTCTGCAATTCTAGCAATTGAAAAAGTAGATAAGATTAAATAGTCTAGCAATTGAAAAAGTAGATAAGATTAAATCAAATACAGAAATAAGAATATTCCTAGGTAAGAGAGAGATCAAACCCAGTGGGCTTCTGCCATGTATTTTAGTAGTGTCCTGTACTGAATACTTTGTAGTCGGCTATTCTCGAACCCTTTAGGTTTTTTCATTATCAGCTGACGGTTTTGTAATTCAGTTACATCCGCTGGTATATAATCAGGTTTCCATGTACATGTGCTTCCAGCAACTAAAAATACTGACTGAATAAGACAAAATATTAATGAATTATAGATTAAATAAAAGATATGTTAAGATATACCGAAAGTATAGATAATAAATAATAGTGTACTGATTACTTTGTTGTCGGCTGTTCTCGAACCCTTTAGCTTTTTTCATTACCAGCCGACGAGTTTGTAATTCAGGAAAAGGGAAAATAGTCCTAGTCTCAACAAATCCTAAACTCTAACTCTGAACATTCAGAGAAATTAACTGTTTAAACAAAATCGAACATGATGAAATAAAAAAAAAAAAACAATAACGATAATAACTGTCCTTTTCAAAAACTGGTCAAGAGGGAAAAATTGCGGTGTATGAATTACTGGTAAAGATGCAATGACACAGAGACATAAAAAAAGGTGTTTAATATTGTCTAAGCTATCAGTATCATAATAACAATAGGAACACCTGTATTTAATCTAACTTTACTTCATGCACTTTGGAATGTAATAGATTTCGCATTTTTCACCTTTCGTCACTGCCCTTTTTTTTTTTTGCTTTTATTTCACTTTCATCCGCCATCTACGTTATCTCTATTGCCTCTCTGCAAGACACAACTTTTTAATATGCCATAGACGATGATCACTTTCTCGATACTGGTGGCTGATTATCCGATCATATCAAATGACATCAGTCTGATGAAAACCAAGTTGAATTATGGGTACCAAAAACCTCTCATGGCACACCAACAATCAAAAACAACTTGTCTGTACAAAATAGCTATTCCATTAATAAATGCTCCCTATTCTGCCATTCTATTTCGAAGATGTGGAAAACGTTATTCATGGTTCCATATTTCATCTTACTTATACATAATTTGGCTATTAGTATAATGTGATTTATAATATTTATCCTCTTACTTGTACATTCGTTATGGTCTTCTTTAACTATCCCAAAGAGTGCTGTCACTTCGTCCATGTCTAATTTATAGCCTGTTTTCATGAAGATGATCTGGCCAATATGGTACCAAAATTATCTGACTTTCTAACAATGATAGAAGAAATGTTCTATATAGTCTCTTTCATTATAATATGCACAGTTTTCCGATGATTTTATTCCTATTCATGTAAGTAGTATGTTGGTGGGATAGATATTATGTATTAATTTGAAGTGAAGAAGCCTAAGTCTACTTTCACGAGATGCATTTTTTGCTATCATAAAATATTTTGTTATATCTATATCCATCTTTCTTTTCCAAAAGCTCACTCCACAAATAATGCCGTCTCTCGTGTTTAAAAACGAATTTCGTATCTGCTTATTAATTTTGGCAAAGAAAGATTCTACATGCTCAGGCAGCTTATGGGATCTCTCTATTGCTTCCTTAATCATGTCCTTTGTGACTCTGTTTAATAATTTCCTCTGGTTTTCTGTAAAGGCATTTGCCATTGCATTATATTCAAACAGTAGTCCTGGATAATTTCCTGTCATTTCCTGTATTATCTTCCTTCTAATTACCCCTTCCTCATTCCATATGTCATGTACATATCTAATATTTGCTTCAACCCATTTTGGGAAAAAAAGGAGTTTTCTTTTGTATTGAAACAATGCATTATTAAATAAAGGTTGGTTTAATAAATCTTGTTGTGAGAGGTTATCCATATCGTATGGATACTTTTGTATCCTTGGCCTCTATCCAGGTACTAGCTACAGTTCTCCAGAATAAAGATGTGATATTATTTATTTTTACCTTCTGTTTGATGCTTAAATTACCTTCTACGAAGTATTTGCTCCCTCTCAATTGTGAGAAAAAGTGTTCAGAAATATTTACACGGCCTTCATTCATTCTATTACTTTTCGATGTCACCCCTTTCATCCGCTTCATTAGAAACACTTTCTGCTGATCCTTTAAACTAATCATACCTAAACCTCCTTTAGAGAATTCTTTGCAAATTACAGTTCTTTTTACCTTCTCAAATGCTTTCTTATTTGAATATTTTTTCTGCCAAATGAATTTAAATATCTTAGTATCTATTTCTTGCAATATATTTTGCGGTAAACTCAGGGACTGTATTATATAGCTCAACTGTGACAATAGAAGGCTCTTTACCACAGTTATTTTACCATAACATGATAAATTACGTCTTTTCCATCTTTGAATGATTTCTTCAATTTTTCTTATCCTTTCATTCCAGTTCTCTTCTACGCATGATATTTCTTGATCAGCATTAAAATAAATGCCCAGTATTTTCATATTATCTCCTTTCTTAAGCCACGATATTCCCACATCACAGGTTCCCACAATCCTATCATCTATTTCCATCCCCTTGCATTTGTTTTTATTTAATTTCAACCCTGAGAATTCCCCGAATGTTTCGATGTCTCTAAGAGCTTCTCTCAAATCATTAGTGTGGTTTAACATCAATGTTACATCATCTGCGTATTGGTATACTTTATTATCCAGGGTATTTTTTAATTGTATGCATTTTATATGTGAATTATATCTTACCTTAATGGTCATAATTTCTGCCACTAAAATAAAAAGTAGAGGGCTGATACAACAGCCTTGCCTCACTCCGCGTTCCGTTTTAAACCAGTTTGAGGCCCAGCCTCCATTTTTTACACAGCTTTCAGTATTTCGTATCAATGTTTTAATATATTGAATAAAGTTATTGCCAAAATTGAAAGCTTCAAGTGCATATATGATTGCTTTTTTATCAATACTATCGAACGCCTTTTGGAAATCTAGCGAGACTAAGATACCTGCCCCACCTTCCTCCTTCCTTAATAAGGTCATACAATCATCTATAGTACGAATCAAATTTGAGATCGATCTACCTTTGATAAAACCCACCTGATTATTATGTATACGTTTCTCCATAACCCTTTGAAGTTTCAGCGCTAACCATTTAGATAAAATTTTATAATCTGTATTAGTAAGACTCACTGGTCTCCAATTATTTATATTATTTCTCTCTAAGTGTTTCCCTTATGCAGTAGTGTAATTACGCCCCTTTTTTGCGTTGTTGTAAGTTCCCCCTTTATCACTGAGTCGGACAGACTTTCCCACAACAATGTCTTCAGACGTCCCCAGAAACACGTATAGAAGGGAGTCGTCAGTCCATCACTCCCAGGTGCTGACTCATTGTTAAGTTTAGATAGTGCGTATCCAAGTTCTTCTACTGTAATCTTATCTTCCATTATTTCTTTTTCGCTTTCATTTAATACTGGGTATTCGATATTTTCTAAATAGCTATTCAATACTAACTTTACATCGGTTTCTGCACTCTCTTTCTTATACAAGTTTTCAAAAAACTGTCGAATCTGATTCAATATTTCTAATGGCTTTTTGAAGGCGTTATCATTCACCCTTAGTTCATATATAGTGTTTGCAGTCCCCTTTCTCTTTTCTAATGATAGGAAATATTTTGTGTTCTTTTCGCCCTCCTCTATCCACTTAACTCTCGATCTTATCTGAGCCCCCCCCCCCCTTGCTTTGTATAAAAGAAATACTTCTAAGTTCTGTTTTAAGATTGCCATTTCTTTTTGTAGGTTTTCATTACTCGGTTCTGCGAGTAACTGCTTATTTACCCTTTCAATATCTAGTTTTAAATCTCGTTCTTTATTTTTCCTGAGCTGGGTCTTTGTTTTTGAAAATTGTATGCAGAAAGATTTCATTTCAGTTTTTAAAAGTTCCCATTTAACAGTCGGTTCAAGCTCCAAGTTGTCCAGAATAAAAACGTCAATGAGCATTGTTGTGATGTTGCTATGTTTATGTGCTTTGTGTTACTTTAATCGCTCGTCATGTACTGTTTGTTTTATCTGTTTGTCTAACTATCTGCTATCTGCTTGTGTTGAACAATAACGCACCACTAATGAATACCACTGTGCGGAGATGACGTCACAGACGTTGCAATAAACGATTTCGTCCTTCCTAGCGCCATTGTTCGGTAGAAAGATTATAACTGGATCATGCTTCTGATCCTACTACAGTTGAATGTTGAATAAAGCCAAGATAATTGGCTAAAACAGACTTCAGACTCTCCGCTTTCAATTTATTCATATCAATTTATTCAACATTTCAACATGGAGCGTTTTCTCCGACCTGAGAGGTTCAACGCGGACCCAAACACACCAGACGCATCCAAACGCTGGAATCACTGGCTGCGAACTTTCAACAATTTCCTGTCATCTCTACGACAACAATCTTCCACTCCTACTCTTGATGAACTTGACTTGCTGATAAACTTCGTTGACCCCTTTGTATATGAATACATCATCGATTGTCCCACCTTTGCCTCTGCCGTGGAAGTCCTGAAAAACATTTATGTTAAACCTGGAAATGAAAAATTCGCTCGGCACATCTTAACAACTACCAAACAAGAACCAGGGCCGACACTTGACCAATTCTTACAGAGACTGAAGATTCTTGCAAAAGAGTGTGAGTTCAAAGCTGTTTCAGCCGACAAAAACAGGGATGATTTCATCCGAGACGCTTTCATCTGTGGCCTCTCTTCAAGTCAAATCAGACAAAGACTCCTTGAGAATAAGACATTAGACTTGTCTACTGCTTTTGATCAAGCTAGATCGCTAGATATGGCCGAAAAACAATCCCAGACATACAACAATGTACCAGCTTCATCATCAGTGCCCTGCGGCAGTACCACCACTCCAGCCATCGACGAGAGTGATACACTATCAGCTGCAATCAGTTCCAAATGCTTCTTCTGTGGTTTTCAACGGCATCCCCGATCAAAATGCCCTGCTCGAGAGGCAACTTGCAAAGGATGTGGGAAGAAAGGACATTATCAAAAGGTGTGTCTATCAAAAGGAAAACGGAATGACTTCGCCTCTGCTGCTAATCCCATCCTTAATTCGGCCTTCACTGCTGCGGCCCCTTTAAGTCTTCAGAAAGCCATTATAAAAGTCAAGGTCTTTGGCACTCCTCTGAGGGCACTGGTGGACACAGGAAGCTCTGAAAGTTTTATCTCAGCAGACAAAGCTCAGTTTATGAAGTTCAAGACCTTCAAGTCTAGAAAAGAGATCTCCATGGCTTCCACGAATCTCTCAAGTACAACCAAAGGCCATTGTTTTGCTACTCTGGAATATAATGGCGAAACTTATCAAGGAATAAAGCTCTCTGTTCTACCAGGATTGTGCGCTGACCTAATACTGGGTCACGACTTTCTAGATCAACACAAAGGACTTGAAATGACTTTCAAAGGCCCCAAGCCTACATTCTCTGTCTGTGGCATAACTGCTGCAAAGGTGGAACCTGCCTCTCTGTTCAAGAACGTGCTTCCCGATTGCAGACCTATAGCTACAAAGTCAAGACGGTTCTCTACACCAGATAGACAATTCATAGACTCTGAAGTCCAAAAACTGCTTGCCGAAGATGTGATTGAACCTTCTGATTCTCCGTGGAGAGCGCAAGTGCTGGTAACAACAAATGACCGGCACAAGAAAAGAATGGTAGTGGATTATAGTCAGACTATCAATCGTTTCACCCAGCTTGATGCATATCCTCTTCCTCGAATAGATGAGATGATTGAGGAGATCTCGAAATATGAGGTGTACAGTACAGTAGACCTTCGCAGTGCCTACGACCAAATTCCCATAAAGGAGGAAGAGAAATTCTACACTGCCTTTGAGGCCAGTGGAAACCTCTACCAGTTCAAACGTATTCCATTCGGCGTCACTAATGGAGTCGCTTGCTTTCAACGCATCATTGACGGCCTCGTCAGAAATGAGAAAATTAAAGACACTTTCGCATATTTAGACAATGTCACTATTTGCGGTAGAAATCAGAAGGAGCATGATGAAAACTTCTCTCACTTTATGAAGTGTGCCGCTGAGTACTGCATAACTTTCAATGAGGACAAGAGCATCCTTTCCGCCAGAGAAATCAAGCTGCTTGGGTTCCTGGTTTCCAAGGGCAGCATCAAACCTGACCCTGACAGACTACAACCGCTGCGAGATCTGGCTGATCCTCATGACGCAAAATCACAACGACGGGTTGTAGGCATGTTTGCCTACTACTCTTCTTGGATCCCAAACTTTTCTGACAAAATACACCCTCTTGTCAACAACCACACTTTTCCATTACCAAAGAAAGTGAAATGTGCTTTTGAACTGTTGAAGAGAGAGATAGAGAATGCTGCTGTTACAACCATTGACCAGGATATCCCTCTTGTGGTCGAAACGGATGCTTCTGACATAGCGATAGCAGCTACCCTGAATCAGAATGGGAGACCTGTTGCTTTCTTTTCAAGAACACTAAATCATAGTGAAAGGAAACATTCATCTGTCGAGAAAGAGGCATATGCCATTGTGGAGGCTCTCCGGAAGTGGAAACATTATTTGCTTGGAAAACATTTCCAACTTGTGACTGACCAGACAAGCGTCGCTTTTATGTACAATAACGCTCAGAAAGGAAAGGTGAAAAATGACAAAATCCAGAGATGGAGAATTGAACTGTCGTGCTACAGCTATGACGTAGTATACAGACCTGGCAAAGAAAACCATGCAGCAGACGCTCTCTCGAGGGGGTACTGTTCTACTGCTAACTCGAACGCCGAAATACTGCAAGATCTCCACAGCACACTATCCCATCCTGGGGTTACGAGGATGATGCATTTCGTCAAATGCAGGAACCTCCCTTATTCACTAGATGAAGTGAAGAGAGTGTGTGCAAACTGTAGAATCTGCTGTGAACTAAAGCCTTCCTTTTACAAATCGACTGATGCTAACCTTATCAAGGCCACTCAGCCTTTTGAACGCCTTAGCGTGGATTTTAAAGGGCCTTTGCCTTCTTCCTCGAGGAACAAGTACCTTCTGACAATGATTGAAGAGTACTCCCGCTTCCCCTTTGCTTTTCCATGTGCTGATATGAACGCCTCAACTATAATCAAATGCTTTTGTCAACTCTTCTCTCTGTTTGGAATGCCATCCTATGTGCACTCTGATAGGGGCGCTAACTTCATGTCTAGTGAGCTCAAGGACTTCCTTCACAACAAAGGTATAGCTACTAGTCGGACTACTCCGTACAACCCTAGAGCTAATGGGCAAGTGGAAAGATTGAACGGCACGCTCTGGAAGACAATAACGCTTGCGCTGAGGTCTCGTGGCCTAGAGACCCATCAGTGGGAGCTCGTTCTCACAGATTCACTTCATTCCCTAAGATCTCTTCTATGTACCGCCACAAACGAAACTCCGCACGAGAGAATATTTCGCTATAACAGGAAATCCACAACTGGTATAACTCTTCCAAGTTGGTTAACTACTCCCGGTACTGTGCTCATGAGAAGAAACGTGAGGACTTCGAAGTATGACCCCTTGGTAGATGAGGTTGAACTGTTGGATTGCAATCCTCTGTATGCTCAAGTCAGACTTCGTGATGGGAGGGAGACAACAGTGGCTCTGCGCCACCTGGCACCACCTGGAGACATGACTACATCGCTTACTGTTCCGAATGAAGCGGCTCCTTCGCCGACAAATAATGACTTAAATGTGAATGACCAGACAAATCAGATAATGCTTGTTCCTGAACCAGCTGTTATGCAGACCGGTACGCAAAATCGTAGCTTGGATCTAACACTCTCTGAACACCCCAGGTAGTAACCCTTCGACTTCTCTCAGAGAAGAAAACTCTGAGATTCAACCGGAAGCACCTGATGAAAGTAGACCTAGTCCAAAACGCCGTCCTTTTGTTCGGACCAGGGTTTATAACTTACGGAACAGAGAAGCTTGAACTCTACGATCACCAGGACTTTTTCTATGCATACTTGATGCAATTTGTGACAATAGCGTTTCATTGCATTTTTGTTCGCTAGTACTAATTGGGGGTCATTGTAATTTTGAAAACGTGTTTAATGATGTCCCCGATTACCTGAGGGGGGAAGAATGTCGTGATGTTGCTATGTTTATGTGCTTTGTGTTACTTTAATCGCTCGTCATGTACTGTTTGTTTTATCTGTTTGTCTGACTATCTGCTATCTGCTTGTGTTGAACAATAACGCACCACTAATGAATACCACTGTGCGGAGATGACGTCACAGACGTTGCAATAAACGATTTCGTCCTTCCTAGCGCCATTGCTCGGTAGAAGGATTATAACTGGATCATGCTTCTGATCCTACTACAGTTGAATGTTGAATAAAGCCAAGATAATTGGCTAAAACAGACTTCAGACTCTCCGCTTTCAATTTATTCATATCAAGCATATTCATTTCCAGAATGAAATTATCATCTTCCAGCAGTGAGTTGTTGAATTTCCAGATTGATGGTCCTTTTTAAATGGATCAGTACATATTTTAGCTATGACCCCTTTGTGGTCGCTGAGTGTAACAATTTCATGATAAGCATTTTCGATTTGGGCTAATAGGTTGTTATCACAAAATATGTAATCTAACCTTCTAGCTATAAAAGGTGTTTTTCTGGCCCAAGTGTAATCCTTTTCGGTCCCATGGTAGCAACGTCACGCGTCGAACAAGTCTAGCATGTCAGTCATTTTTTTGCAGCTCGAGAATTTCTTTTCGATCATGTGGCTCTCCAGCTACAATATCTAGGTTATTATCCCGAACGATATTAAAATCTCCACATATTATCTTATTATTATATAAAGACAGTGTTTGGGTCAGCTGAGATATAAACGATGCTTTTTCTGCTTTCATTACTGGGCCGTATATGTTGAAGATGGAAAATTCTGATCCCCTTATTTTAATATTGATACCTAAAACCCGCGCTGATGAATACACCAGTCTGATTTCTTCGAAACTTCGAAGTTAGAGACCATAAGGGAAGAGTTTCTGCCATTTGTGTCAGAGGGTCTAGTGTCCCTTGGGGAAAATTCCACCCCCATACCATTAAAAATATTGCGGGATACTGGATGTTCCCAGTCCCTCCTGTTAGATAATGTTCTAGATTTTAATGATGATTCAAATACTGGAGAAGTTAGTCTTATACAGGGTATAGAGGGAGTCTTCAGCTCTGTACCTTTGCATAAAATTTATTTGAAGTCAGACTTTATAACAGGTCGAGTGGTAGTTGGACTTAAGTCTGGTTTGCCAATAGAGGGAGTATCTCTATTGTTGGGAAATGATCTTGCCGGTGAAGTGATACCTACTGTACAGTTGACTTCAAAACCTAGTACTGATGACGAAAGTGAAGATACAAACATATATCCTTCATGTGCGGTGACTCGAGCTATGGCTAAAAAGAAAGAGCAGTCAGATGACAGTGAAGAGATTTGTAAAGAAGATAGGTCGACGGAATCCAATGTAGATCATTCTTATGATCTTTCTAATACTTTTCTAGGATCCATATTACATGAAGATGTCAGTCATTCCGATGTTATGCGGGAAGATAAGAATTTATCATATGATAGAGACCAGTTAATTAAAGAACAAGGCTTAGATCCTAGCTTACAGCCATTGCAGGATCAAGTTCTGAGCGACGAAGAACTTAATAAAGTACCAAAAGGGTACTTCATTAAAGATGGAGTACTTATGAGAAAATGGAGACCTATTGATGTCCGCGCAACGGAAGAGTGGGCGGTTGTTTATCAAGTTGTGGTTCCAAAACCATATAGGCACGAGATACTTGCCATGGCCAATAATTTACCTCTGGGTGGCCATTTGGGTATGAGGAAAACAAATGATACGATAATGAGACATTTTTTTTGGCCAGGAATCAACAAGTATGTGGCTTATTTTTGTAATACATGTCACACATGTCAGATGGTGGGAAAACCAAATGCTGGAAAAAGAATGGCCCCTTTACAGCCAATTCCAATTTGTGGGGAGCCTTTTTCTAAGGTTATCATTGATTGCGTTGGTCCTTTGCCAAAGACCAGCTCAGGAAATCAATATTTATTAACCATAATGTGTACATCCACTACATTTCCTGAGGCGATTCCTCTTAGAAATATTAAGACACAGAGTATTGTGAAAGCTCTAGTAACGTTTTTTTTTACTTTATTTGGATTGCCCAAAGAAATACAATCTGATCAGGGCAGTAACTTTATGTCGAGATTGTTTAAACAAGTTATTGGTGAACTGGGGACAAGACAAATTAAGTCGTCTGCGTACCACCCAGAATCTCAGGGAGCTTTAGAGAGATTCCACGCTACTTTAAAGAATATGATGAGAACATATTGCTATGATAGCGAGAAAAATTGGGACGAAGGAATACATTTGCTGTTGTTTGCAGCTAGAGAGTCAGTTCAAGAATCACTAGGATTTAGTCCTTTTGAGTTAGTGTTTGGACATAATGTTCGTGGGCCGTTGGCTCTGTTAAAAGAAAAATGGATCGGTGATGATCCTCAAATGAATGTATTAGATTATGTGCAGACGTTTAGAGACAGACTGCATAAGGCTTGTGAATTAGCAAAAGAGAATTTGGGATGTGCCCAAGAGAAAATGAAATTTTGGTATGACAGGTAGGCCAGGACAAGAAGTTTTAAACCTGGAGATAAGGTCCTTGTTTTGTTTCCCCTGGAGTCAAATCCTCTCCAGGCTAGATTTTATGGACCCTGTGAAATTGAGACAAAAATTAATCATCTCCATTATATTATAAAAACTCCAGATAGGAGAAAGAGTACACAGTTGTGTCATATTAATATGTTGAAAATGTATCATGAAAAGCCAGTTGAGATTGTTGCTGTGGTGAATGAAGTAGATAATGATATGGAGTCACAAGAAGAGACTCAAGATGTACATCTCAGACATGATGTGATATCCCCTAAGTTGTCAAATTCTGAGATTTTACAGAATATGGATGGGAAATTACATTATATGAAATTGCGTCCAAGAGAGCGGTTGAAAGATTTGGTGAGATGTATCCAGATTTATTTTCTGATGTTGCAGAAACATGATTTACGTATTATACATGTGAAAGGGAGAGAGAATGTAATTGCGGATTGCCTTTCCAGATGTCATTGATGCTATGTATTTGGATTGTTTACCCTTCTTATTTGAATGAAATTTTGTTGAAATGAATTTCTTGTAAAAATTTTGCTCTAGGGATCAAAATTTTGTTTTGTGGGAAGGAGGTGTCACGATTAAGGTTGATGACCTTGTACGCCACGAGTCTAGGGGGGTGAGCTTAGCAGGGGAAAACACGGTTTTTAACATTGTTGACGAGCGTGGATAGATAGATACACACGACTCGCTTTAAACTAGTCGCGTGTGCAAAAACCTCGGGAGTATAAGTAGAGGAGAAGCTCGACACACGTGGTTCCCAAGTTATTCATTTCTAAAGGAAGACGCAGAATGTATCGGTCCGGGCGACAAGTGGAAGGTCGTGCCAGTGGGGACCAGAAGTGTTAGGTGTGTGGGGGATCCATGATGTTCACATTTATTTCCCAATAAGAAGAATTTATCGGTCCGGGCGACAAGTGGAAGGTCGTGCCATGGGGACCAGAAGTTGAGTTCTGATGATAGGATGGGAACCCATCAGAAGCTCGTGAATCTACGATGGCGGGTGTGAACCGTCGTTGTGCAGTGTGTTTGCAAGTTGAAGAGTCTTGAGGACGGGATGTCGAGAACCCCTCAAGGAACAAGTAATCTACGATGGCGGGTGTGAACTGTGTGTTCTTATTTGTGTGAAGCCAGGGGCGTCTGTTTCCCCTTTTATCGTCGAAATTAAAGATCTAGAAAGGATTGTGTGAACTCTGGAGAAGTGAAACTGCATCAACGAGGAGGGCAGCTGTTGACAGAGACTATTAAGTATACGTAGTTAAGTTTATGGACAGAGGGATTAGATCTAGATGTGAAACGGGGAATAGAGAATAGCCATGATCCCCAAGAGTAAATTTGAAATATCTCTGTTTTTGTGATTATGTATGTGATTATCATGAGTTGAATGTTTTGACATAAGTTTTGTCATGCATTTATAATTAAATATCGTTTAATTTAAATCTCACTCCATGTGTCCGTTGATCGGTGGTCTGCTTGCTTGGCTTGTTAGCTGGGTTTGAAAGGTAGATAAGTTAGGAACTCATCACACACGTGGTCGTGACCATCTTCATGCACGTGATCGTGACAGTATGTATGTATGTATGTATGTATGTATGTCTGTATGTATGTATGTATGTATGTATGTATGTATGTATGTATGTATGTATGTATGTATGTATGTATGTATGTATTGTATGTATTGTATGTATGTATGTATGTATGTATGTATGTATGTATGTATGTATGTATGTATGTATGTATGTATGTATGTATGTATGTATCTATCTATCTATCTATCTATCTATCTATCTATCTATCTATCTATCTATCTATCTATCTATCTATCTGTCTGTCTGTCTGTCTGTCTATCTATCTATCTATCTATCTATCTATCTATCTATCTATCTATCTATCTATCTATCTATCTATCTATCTATCTATCTATCTATCTATCTATCTATCTATCTATCTATCTATCTATCTATCTATCTATCTATCTATCTATGTCTGTGTATCTGCCTGTCTGTCAGTGTATCTATCATGCTATGGCTATCGTTACAAGAGTGATGGCAAACGGCTGGAATGTTCAGGAGCAAAATGGCGTCCAAGGAAGCTGCAAGGCATTTTTATTGGCTCAGATTGTAAGTTTGAACCAGCGAATCCGGGCTAGAGGAACCACCAGTGACCGCCCTAAGCCCAGTCAACCACTTGCCTGCACAAGACCGCCAAATAAAACTGACCTATTTACGGAATCGATTCCAGACAGCAGCTGAGACAACAGCTCAAACTCCTGGAACTTGTGGACGTCAGCATTCACAGTCTTGAGGCCACTGACTTGTTGAACAGACGACCTCTAATTAGCCATTAGCTAAGCATCACGTGACCAGCAGATTAGTGTGAACTCAACAAAATTTCCGTCGTCCGATAGCAGAATGGAGATCAACGATGTTCTCTGACGTGAGACGCTTTAATGTCTCCTTTGCAGACAGAAGAGTTCACATATAGCGTCGTCCAGGGAGGCCAATTGCCAGTGCCTATGTGATGCAGCATGACAGGTATGGAGGAGACAGTGTACATGTGTGTGATGGATTTTACCTATGACCAGCATACTCCTCTCCATGTATTCAGAATGAATGTTACGATAGAAATCTACATCAATCAAATACTGAGACATATTGTAGTGCTCTTTTTCCAGAATCACCGAAATCTGCCGATCTTTCAGCTTGATAACTCGATTTTTCTTCACACAGCCAACGTAACCAGGCATTTATCTGAGCGCAGTTTGATAGCCTGCAAACTCACTTGACATGAACCCGATCGAGCATACATTTGATGATCTTAACCGAGTTGCCCGCCAATATATTACCAGCAATGTGAATGGTTTGGAGCATACAGTAAATGCAGTAAGAAATGCCATACTTCAAAAGTTGTTTAAATAGTATGCGACACAAATTTTAATGACAAGCCTTTATTGATGTCCATTGGGGTCACACCCCATATTGATGATGGCTACACCTTAATATCAGCAAGAGTTACTTTTATTATCGCACCCTAGTGGCCATATAATTCCATGCCAGCCGGCCTAGAATATTGTCATGTTTCGAAATTCACTAAATTCAATATAATAAATAGATACGGAATTTGAAAATGAGTTTTTTGTGTTGTTTTTCTTTGCATTTAATTCGGTGACATGTGCCTGTTCATACGAACTGGTGCGTTCTTATTTATCTCTAACATAGCATACTAAAGCTCAACCCTTTCAATGAACAGGAAATGATAAAGGAAGCAAGCTTGAACAAATTGACAAGGATCCGTTTCTCAGGACATCGATTTTGCAAAATCGTAATATAGAAACAATACAGATTGATTCTTAAGTTAACACAGCTAAGAAAAAAGAAACCTGTAATGTGTCCAAAAAAAAAAAAAAAAAATTCCCGAAGGGAAATCCAAGAAGAGGTTCCTACCCGGCCGACGAGGATATTTCCCACTATACCAGCGGATGCAGGGGTGAAGGGGGGGGGGGGCGGTGGGGGGTGGAGGATCCATGTTCTGGAATTGCCCTGTTCACAATTTTCTCTATTCTTCTATATTCGTCGTGACAACTGTTCCATTAAACTAATGCAAGTAATTGAAATATTCATAAATAACAACTATTTTTCAAAGAACTGCACATGAGTTCTAAAACACTGGAGTCCACCAGATAGCACATGCCATGGCAAATCGAAAGCAGCAACAAGCAGCGAAGGCGTCATGGGTGGAAGACATGGCACGTTATTCGGATCGGATAAAATTTCAGATATTAAGAAAACCTCACATATCAATTGTTGTGGCGTGTAATTATGATGTACTTAAATGCAATTATCACCATGCACTCCACAGAACTGTATGACACTGTGCTGACGAATGGGCCTAATGACTGAGCCAGCGGTTTGTCCTGTAGCTTGACAAAGAGTAGTTTTTGTCTTGTAAAATATGACCTGTACTTGAATTATTGGGTCTATCCGACCATCTAAAAGTGGTTTTAAATTTTTGTCAAGTTTTATATAAAGTAATTCTTTTTTCCCGGTGCGTTAGGTCGATATACATTTCTTTATTCCTCTCTCTCGCTCTTTCTGTCTATCTGTCGCTTTGAGTCTCTTTATCTCTCTGTCTGTCTCCATATTTGATTGTCTCCGTCTGCCTGCTGATTATTCGGTTCTCTCTGACTGCTCTTTTTTCTATCTTATTTTATTGTAATTTATTTTCTACAGATCCCATTCACAGCGTTAGTCTATCCCATGCCCCCGGGGCCACACGGAGAGCTGGCCAAAAGCTAATACTCCAATGCAGAGTGACGTTAACGGCGACAACTCCATTCAATCTTACCTGCGTCTTTCGCTTTCCAATTGATCAAAGTCCACCATATGAGCAAGTCGTGAGGGCAAGCCCTGGAGAATCATACTGCGAAACAACTATTAACAGCCTGTCAAAGGCTAATGAAGGCAACTACACGTAAGTACTGCACATCCAACATTAAGTAACCATTCACTTAAAAATATGGTCGTCTAAGGACAGAGACTAACCAATAACCCAGACATACCGATGAACTTTGGCAAACTCTCTCAAAGAAGACATGATGCTCGCGAATCCATGAAAGAATTATTTTCTGACCTGAATTCGCAGCGCTTCTTGTTCATTCTGAAGGTGGCAGAAATCTACAAGTTGATTTAAAGATTTGTTTGGCACATTTGCAAACTTTTTTCTAGACTTTTACACCCCTTCACAAACCAGGTCTCTCTCTCTCTCTCTCTCTCTCTCTCTCTCTCTCTCTCTCTCTCTCTCTCTCTCTCTTTCTCGCTCTCTCTCTCTCTCTCTCTCTCTCTCTCTTTCTCTCTCTCTCTTTCTCTCTCTCTCTCTCTCTCTTTCTCTCTCTCTCTCTCTCTCTCTCACTCTCTCTCTCTCTCTCTGTCTCCCTCTCTGAGACCGGACGAGTAGAATTAGACACACGCCATCTCCGTGGCCTGTGTGTGATAGCTGTTGCCATCTCTTGCCTTGTTTTCTGTTCCGCTTCTCTTTCGTCCTTTTCTTTCACTTGAGATGGGACCTGTGATGGGAGCGAATGTTACTCTGGTGATAGCGATATACCAGTCGGCGTACTGCCCCGCCACCAACACCACTTTGACCCAGCGTTCCCCTAAGACAGGAAGGTGGTGTGGCCCATACTTCTTAATCAACTAGGCCTCGAATCCTTTGCGATTCGAGACCTGGTTCTACGATGGCAGGGATCCCATACCGCGGGGAGTATACCTCTAGGTACCCTGGCACAACAGCTCTGGATATCCGTATCATTTGCCTCCTTTTGTTGGGCTGGGTGGCGAGTGGATTGTTCCGGGGATGAACACAAACGGGACGTTTGAAAATAAAGACCCTTCCCCAATCCCTGACTCGAGAAAAAGATGGAGGCATGAGAAACCGAGTGGATCCTCCGGCCTTTACTCAATTACAGGTCACTGCTGGATTTAAATGTCGCTGATGCAGGGCAGACCTAGTCACCCTTCTTGGGATGTGCAGCTACGACCATCAAATCAAGCTATGTAGAGCGTTTTTTTTGTTTTGTTTTTTTTTTTTTGCTTGCAATAATACTTAACAGATGCATTTTGCTGGAACCCCATAAAGAATGTACATATTTCACGCTAGCACTTCTGTTTTGAACAACGATTTTAATGTAGACCTGGATTCTATTCATATTATAGATTAATCAAATCATTTTGTTAAAATTTACAAATTTGTGTGTAGTTATGCTTGTATTATAGAAACACAAGTCATCACTGTTTCAATGTTTGCTACGGTCACGTTTTTGTTTAAACGGTTGCTGAATCGTCTCTGAAAGTGATTAAATGTGGATTTTAATTGAAATACTCCACAACATCTTTTGTCTGCCTTTCTTTCTGTCTGTCCGTCTCTGTTTCTCTCTGTCTCTCTGTCTCTTTCTCTGTCTCACTCCCTCTCTCTCTCTCTCTTTCTCTCTCTCTCTCCCCCACTCTCTCCCCGCTCGCCTCCCCTCGCTTTCTCTCCAACTTAAACAAAAATTGATTTTGGTGAGCTAAATATAAAAGCCCAGCAATCGCGGATGAACTGTTGTTGCCCCGAATCCTGGTGCTCCTAATACCGCTACTTTACATTGCTATTTCCAGTCCTTTTAGAAATGTTTGCTCATCTTCCGAAAGTTATATCATTGCAAACTTTTGAATTAATGTATTGGAATTGGTTTCAGATTACTTGTCTTCATATCCTTAAATATGTTTACCATGTGAAAAATCGTTATGTCGTATTTTGTTTCATTAGCTATGCCAAAAATGTGTCTGGCTTTACAACATAATTTTACACTATCACAGATTCTCCATGTCCGTTTAAAACGCGCTGACTTATGCCCAGGGACAGGAAAACCAAGCTTACACAAGAAATTTTCTTTAGACAAATAAAAAACAAGTCTGCAGTACAACAATTTCCAATGTCTGAGGGCATACTTTTCTAAGCGTGCAATTTGGTACACACTGCTGCCATCTAAAACTGCGCGCACGCACGCAAACACACACACACACATACGCACACATACGTATGCACATCTTACGAACGAGGCGGCAACGTATTTTGTCTCCTGGATTTGTGGATCCCCTAATAACGGAAGCCGAGATGTGTGTGCATATGTGTGTGTGTGTGGGGGGGGCGTACGGTACCATAACATAAAACGCTAGGGGGCATAATAATAATAAAATAAAGCAAACTGTTCGCGAGAGTAGCGCACCCTATCAAGGGCCCCGAGGTCTCGTCAGAAATGCTTTTCCTTTTTTTTTTTTTCAAACTTTAAGTGGAATGAACTTCAGTAACTATCCGTTAAATCTATTTTTCAAATTTCCAGGTGCTTGAATGTTTATTTTGTCACAAATCCCAGACTGGGAGATGTAATAAGTATGACAGGACAACAATCACGAACAAACAAGTTAACACTTAACAGAACAATCCATCAGACTCACACATTTATTAAACATAATTATACATATAATAGCGCAATTACATACATTATATTATTGAAATCAACTGCCGTACAACGGCCTTATTCTCACACACACTCTCCCTCGGATCCACAATCCGGTAGTTACTCCTAACGGCACTTCGGCCTCAGCCTCTCCCCTCAGGGTCTTAATAGCACATTAATAATTTACTGGCACCGCAGTCTCCCAATATCACCTTCTTATTGTCATACACCTTAGCATTCCCCTAGCACCTCAGCAGGGCAATAACACATTATCATTTCAATAGACATTATCATTTCAATAGTACATTCTCCCCTCAACATGGCAATAGTGCCTTATCACATTCACGCTCATATCTACGTCCCTGTCCGTGGCCTGACTGCCACGACTTTATGTGCCTCTACTGTCCTGCACTGACAGCCTCACTTCTGGCCTATGTGTGGCCTCCGGCCCTATGCTGGCCTATCCCCTGTGCTCATCGAGGTGGCTCTGCGGCCCGTCCTCGACACCTACAAGAATAACATTACATTGGTATAATACGCTACCATTTCTATTCACTCCACCTCTCCTTACAATTCATGAAGCGTACACACACTAGTTCACCTTTCACTCACCACACGTCTTACGGTAACACACCTCCATCGGAGTACACACTACTCACTCGCGCTACAAATCCATGAACTCACTTTCATCTATCGCTCATGGCGCACATTGCTATATCCAATATCAAGGACTTCCACATTCCTCACGTATACTTATTTACATCATGGTAATAGACGAATATAATATAATACATCAATCATAATAATCAATCAACGTTCTACATACCAGTCATTACTGGAAAGACTCTCTCACTAGTCTTCTCGACTGCTCCCCTTATGTCTGCCCGATGGGCTCTTATTCACAGGTCCGTTCCGTAGGACCTTCTAACTTGCAGTGATAGTAATACAGCGCTTTCGCCTCATTCAGACCCCCCCACTACTCACAACAGCACGCTTAACTTACTTGTCCACCGTGAGCTCTTCTTACTCTACACCCGCTCTGTAGCAATCCCCTTAATTGCACTCACTCCACTCGTGACATATTTCTTATACTGTAACCTGATCTTGAAACTGCTTCTTTATGCTCTGTAAACAATAACGATTAGATCAAACAAACAAACCAATAAAAAAAAAAAAAAAATCTACGATACGAAACTTCTTGAACATATTTTCCACAGCTAAGTACCTCAAAAACGTTGTTTTTTTTTCAATAGCCCATGCAAAATTTGATATAAATGCAGCGGTCTCCCAGAGCATCGATGTTATTACCTTTGCTTTAAAAAAGACACAGTACAGTACATGCATTTGGAGTACAACTAAACACGATATAAGATTCCCGTATCCTACGGAACAATACAGGTATACAGGTTAAGATAAATACGTCTTTTGTCATTTCAACAGTTGTTTTGCCATGGCTAAGATTGGAGATCCAGGACAGGCACCGTACGGTCGTGACGCTAATTATACGCTAATCCTTGGTAGGTCGGGCTAACAGATCTTGAGTGGAAAGAGATGGAATCAGACTTGTAGAAGAACATCCGAACTTAGATGAATGGAATATTCAGAAGTTCCACTTTCTGACACACACATTGCACATACACACCCATACACGCTTGCAAGCACACATACGCACACGCACATTTTAACATCAAAACTAACCTGAAGGGTTCAGATCTCAATGCTTACCCAATAGATAGTGTCATGGGGCAGACAAAGCCATCAGTGAAGGCTTGGGTGAGTGACCTGGCCGTACACTCACACTCGTCCATTTCTGTCTGTTTTCTTATCTTTACTCCGTTCCTCCATACAGTCTGTTCAGCTCCTCCTTTCATAAGCTTCTACTATCTATAATTCTATTCTACTCCATACTCCCTTCAATCTATTCCAACTCCGGTACTCCACTCCCTACAATATATTTCCTCTCCCATACTCCCTACAATCTATTCAATCCCCCATACTCCACTCCCTACAATATATTGCATTTCCCCATACTCCCTATAATCTATTTCATCTCCCCATACTCCCTATAATCTATTTCATCTCCCCATACTCCCTATTATCTATTTCATCTCCCCATACTCCCTACAATCTATTTCATTCCCCCATACTCCCTATAATCTATGTCATCTCCCCATACTCCCTATAATCTATTTCATCTCCCTATACTCCCTATAATCTATTTCATCTCCCCATACTCCCTATAATCTATTATTTTCATCTCCCCATACTCCCTATAATCTATTTCATCTCCCCATACTCCCTATAATCTATTTCTTCTCATCTTCGCCCTACACTTCATCCAAATCGTTGCATTCCCCACATTTCGTATTCTCTATTCCATTCCCTAACTCCCTTCAGTCTCTTCCATTAAATAACCTCCCCCCCCCCTTCTGTACCACTCTCTAGTTTCCACTCTTCTTGTCTACTGACAGAGCCTGATTGTGGATTCAGCATCTCCAATGAAGTATTTAAAGGCGGGAAAGTTCAGCAGCAAGGTCGAGTTTTTTGCGAATTTTTGCCCACCTGCCCATCGGATGTCGTGTTATACGTACGTTCAACTAATGGTCTGACCTTCACAAGTGAGAAAACAGAAAGTAAAGATCTGTCCCAAAGAATTCATGGTCAGTATCGTTAATGATGATGTTTTTTTTTTCTTTTTCGATCTTTGCTTGTATTCTGGGGATTCCATTCTGAATGGACGGCAGGTGGTTCTCGCAGGGTTTCCCACTGTCCTACCATCCTGTTAAATCTAGGTCTATCGTCTTCTTTCTTTTCATGACAATATGATCGCTAACGTGTAGACGTGCTTTCCTTCTAAGTCAGCTCAACACGTTCCTCTGAACACAATGAAGTTTCTTTGTATTAGCAAGAAAAAAAAAAGTGTTATCCATTGTGGTGTCATGGCATGTCGTTGGGGGGGGGGGGGCGGGGAGTGTTACGTCAAAAGAGAAGGGGGGAGGAAGGGCAAGAGCTTGATTAATTCTGTTGTGCTTCGAGAAAATGTGGCTTTCTATGATTCATTACCGTCACTTACAATAATAAGGATAATAATAATAATAATAATAATAACAATATTTCTTTGTATATTTCTCTGATCCCAGTTGAGAAATTTGCATAAGTGTCTTTTGCAGCCCGGTTACAACTGTAGCTGTCACGCCGTTGCGGTTACCACAGTGCAGTGCCGGTTTGTTTGTTCCGTGGGGGGGGGGGGGGTGGGGGGGGGTTATGATTATGTTTGTTGTTTTTTTAGGGGGGGGGGATATTGAAATTGAAATTAGGCATGTTAGGCATGAAAATAGCGATATCGAGAGTCCGTACTTTTTGGTTTGTTTTCCATTTAGTAAATTAATATTATTTTACTAACCATATGCCAATGTCTTACCTTTATAACCCTGAAATTATATGTATTTTAGTGAGATCGGGATAAAAATTTAACGTCACGCCATTAGACCCCAAACAGAGCCACACAACAAAAAAAAATTCAGTGTCGCCACCAAAACCATTCGTTTTAGTAAATACTTGCAGATCTTTACTTAAGTAGGATTCCTGTATTCGCATTTACACCTAATAATGCTTGGTATGGAGACTTTCATTTATATTTTGCCCATAATTATGTCTAGCTCAAGGTAACAGGTCAATGCATTCAAAAGACGCATACATTGTCACCATTCTGCTAGCACTGCCATGGTAAAACGTAGTAGACTGCATGAATACCCCCGACCTTCAACTTGCTTCTATTTCACTGATTGGTCGACCTTAAACGGAGCAATACATATAGCCTTCTTAATGGCTGAGTCAAAGGTCATGCTCTTCATATTTAGCAGATTTAGATCGTGACCCGCGTAATAGCGTAAAGAATACATTGTTAACTAACTTGACAGTGTTTTTGTTTCAAATTTTTGCTTTTATATCTTTGCAACACGTCGTGGAATTTGTTACTGTCTTTGAAATATGCCCAAGTAGAAAGTCATTGTGCCTCGCCTGCAGCTGGAGCCAGACAAGCGATCCGTAGAAGTCGCAGACCAGTAACACAAAAAGAGCCGATTATGTTGCATTGTCATTATTGTGGATAACTGAGTGAGCTGTAAATGGTTCAAAAGTTCTCGGTTAGTAGAAATGCGAGGTGCTCTTCATTAGTTCCATTAGTACATGTTGCTGTAAAACTTGATATGATACAAACCCAGCTGCCATTCTGTGTCCTAAATTAGTATGAACTCTCACCATTAGGCCCTCACTGGGAGTGAGAGCGCTGGATGTAAACGCTGTGGGTTCATATCAAACCAAGTAGCTTAGGCTCTGGAGCTTTAAATCATGGCGCTCCTCACAATATGGACTGCTCAACTGCGTCTCTATGTCTCTCATCTGGCTGAGGACTATCGCCGTCCACCTCGTAAATGGATTGTCTACATGTGGCCTCTATCTAAGATCTGCACGGGTTTAAATACTAAAGCTATGTCTCGACCTTCCGTCCAGATTCATACATTTGATTGGTGCAGCCGCTGGGAGCTCAGCCTGCAATACTAATTTATGCTTGTCATGGCCTTGCGCCAAAATCAAGGTCAATTTTACGGTCTAGACAAAATTTAAAATGCGAAACATTAACTACTAAAATCTTCAAACCCCGTGCTTTCTACTCTCATGCACGAATTTCCGAACGCCAGCTAAGCGTCTAAATAAACTACCTTTACTCGCCCCTTATCTATGTTAATCAAAATCACGGGGTCGAGAACTGCTCTGTCATTCCTAGCTATACATTTATTCTGTCTCGCCCCTCCTTCTCTCCATCCATCAGAAAAAAGGTGTTTCAAAACAAAATGTTCACCAGAACAACTCAAGGACAAATTACGCTGGTTATAATCAACAAGATCGTAAAAATTAACTCACTGACGTCGTGACCTAGCACGGCATTTATGATCCTAATGTGATCATGACAACGACGAACCGCATGCCTGTGTTTACGATTGTACGCGCCGGACTATTTTTAGAAACTACTGGCTCGGCGGACGGAAGTGCTTGAATTGCACCGTCTTGGTATCGTGGGTCTTGGGTGCATCTGTGTCTGTGTCTAACTCTCGCACTGCGGCTGCATCCCGTTATAGGCCACACCCATTTCATTGCCGCGCGCCGCAGTGGGTCTGGCTCTGACCGAGATGCCAGCGGGCGTGTCAGCTGGCATTTTCGTTTTTACCCGCCTGCGGTATATTGCGTCTTGCAAGCTTGCAACGTGTGTCCTCGCCTGCGGCATTTCCCAGCTCTTTTCTGAATCTACAGCGATGGCAAGGTATGTTTAATACTATATAATACTTTCAGTAAATGTTTTTCAATTAATTCGTTATATGTACTGAAGTTTATATGTATTAGACTTGCCAGAGTGATGTTATTCTCATTTTTCAATCGTGAAGCGATGGTGACCTACTTTTCGTCTTTTGGGACCATCCGGCTACGCTGTGTAGCGCTCCTGTGTGCACCCAACACCTCGCCAAAATTATTTTGTATTGCGTTTCACATGCCTTTGCTGTGACAGTGTGATCTTGTTTCATTTAAACGAAGGGTCTGAAGCAATGTAGTTAATAATTTTAATGTAAAGTCATATTTGGAACACACCCATTGTGTTGATGACTTGATGGCATAGAAACCCTACCAAGGAAAGTAAAATCATAAATTAAATTCTTCCAAAGAATGTGAAAATACTGTATTATATCTGATTTTGTTAATTGTTAATGTGCACAGACACTCAAACACAGACATGATGTATTTAATAATAATACAAACCTGCTCCTACACACACACACAAACATTGAAACAAACACAGAGTTTAAGAAATAATGTAGATAAGTACATGCTTTTTTTTTCTTGTTTTTTTTTTTAATCTCAGGTAATCGATAATGTCATAAAAGTGAAAAATGCTTTAAATTTTTTTTTTTTTTTGGACATTTATCAGGAACTCTCAGACAGACAGAGATTTCGCCGAAAAGCTGGTCTCGGAGGTACAGAGACGGCCCATCCTGTAGGACCCCAGCCAACCAGACTACAAGGACAGAGGGAAGGTGGAGCTTGAGTGGGCGATTGTCGCAGCTGCATTGGATGTTTCAGGTAGGTGATCCACATGTCCTGCAGCATTCTGCCATGGGACTGACAGTGTGTTTACAAAGAGCTGAGCAAATTTGTCCCTTGTTTCTATTGCCTCCTGAGAAGGCCTACCATTTAAGTTTTGACTGTCAGTGTCAGCATTATTCCACTGGCTACTGGTGGTTGATAGCTGAGATGGTGCTTGCCCTCCAGTGGTGTCAGTAGATTCCCGGTGTCGTACATAGTTGTGAAGGACACAACACGACAATACCACTTTCACAGCATTGGTGGGATTGACGGTTAGGGTACCTTTAAGGACAGCCCATTTTGCTGCCATCATGCCGAAGGCACATTCTACAGACCTCCTAGCACGGGAGTGCCTGTAGTTGTATATACGCCTTGTGTTGTCTAGTCCTCGTAGTGGATATGGACGTAATAAATTCTTCAGCAATGGGTAAGCAGCATCACCAATGAAGGCATAGGGTAGGGGCTCATTTAAATCATTGTTTTTAATGACTGTGTATGCCCTGGGAATTGGGAGCTGATTTGCATACAGGGCTCTCCCAAAAGCAGACTGCTTCAGGACACCCCCATCCGAATGCTTCCCAAAGTCTCCTACATCAACCACAATAAAATTTCCATCTGCATCTGCCACACCTTGCAGCACGATAGAAAATGTATGTTTATAATTGAAAAATGTACTGCCAGAGTTAGCAGGGCACTGAAGCTGAATATGCTTTCCATCAATGGCTCCCAAACAATGTGGGAAATTCCATTTTTCCCAAAATCCATTTGCAATGTCTTGGAGGGCCCTTTCAGTCAGCCTGGGCATTTCTGTTTCCTTTAGGGATTCCCAGATGGCATCACACACCTCATAAACAATTTGACGTACAGTGCTCGCACCCATTCTAAACTGGTAATGCAGTGACTTTGAAGTTTCTCCAGTGGCAAGGAATCTGAAACAGAGAACGAAAAGAGATTTTAAAAAAGAATGAATTACACTCTACAGTACCATAATCACATAAAAAAATACACATCTTTTCAAAAATTACATTAAATAGTAATAAATACATCATGTATATAACATAATAATATAACAAAAAATAATATTAAAATTAGTGCTGGATCTGAGTTACTCATAATTTTCACATCTTGACTGATCATTTATTTTAAGATTTGTTTCATTTTCTCTTCCCCAGCTGACTTAGCCCGCAAGAAGTGGCAAAACTTGCGGGGTTCCTACAGCAGGAGCCTCGCATCAAGGAAATTACCGAGTGGGTCCGGAGCCAAAAGACCCATCCGGTTTTATTTAGAGGAACAGATGGGGTTCCTGAAGGGGTATATGACCCATGACACTTTGGTAGGGAACTATGGAGCAGTTCCTGGTGGCAGTGAGGAAGAGGCTGCCACTGCCAGTACGAGTACTAACCAGGAACCTGCTCTAACTGCCATCAGCAGTCTGGCACCAATGTCAGAAACCTCAGAGCCTGACAGTGACAGCACCGGCAGCAGGCCTGCAACCCCAACTCCACCACCCATGAAAAAGAAAAGGGTAGAGCATCCAGTTGAGGATGCATTTATGAATTTTTTGGCGTCAAAGGCCACACCATCGACACCAGCAGACCCTGATCTAAATTATTTTAAGGGGATCCTTCCCCAAGTGAAGGAGCTCAATCAATTTGCTGGCGACAGACGTCAAAGAACAGTTTAGTATAATCACCAGCAGTCAGACTAGTTTCAGCTCGCCAGATTCAAAGATTCAAGCAACGTAATAAATTATCTAAAAATACTGAGGACGCCTCTGCACGATAATGTAATACAAATAATATGTCACCTGCTCCCATCATTTTAATAACAAATGCGTGGACTCCGACGTTTATAATAATAAAAAAAGTATTGTCAAACAAGTGAAATATTATATTTAAATAGTAAAGACGAAGTTTTGGCTATAAATCTGACGAATCGGTCCATTGCAAAGAGAAACTAATCTTTACTTTTTATCATTATCTCACCGGTTATTGTCTAATCTCATGGAGTTTGCTTTTCGAACACTTTTGATACGAAATTTATTATTCTGGCTTCAAGGCTATGAAAGTTATGGCATTTTCAAAAGTGAAAAAAAAACAAAAAACACCACGAATTTGCTACCTTTAGCAGATTGCACGACTGTCGAAGTTAAAATAGGATTGGCAAATCTATAAAGATTTTGAAGAAGTTTGAAAAAGAAACTAATATTGAAAGTGAAAAGCATCAATTAATTCTTTGTATGTGCGTGTGTTTCTATCTCTCTTTTTTTCTCTCTCCCCCCCCACCCTTGTCGTCTCTGTCTACCCCCCCCCCCGCCCATCTTGGTCTTTCTTAATCTCTTCCTCCTCCTCTCTGCCTTCCCCTCAACCTCACTCCGCTCTCTATCTTTACATCTCTGTCTCTCGCTGTCTGCCCACACCCCCTCTTTCTTTCTCACCCCTATCACTCCAGTGTGTTTATGTCTCTCTCTTTTTATTTTTATCTCTCTCTCTCTCTCTTATCCCAAGTGTGTGTCTTTCTCTTTCTCTTTTTGTCTCTCCTTGTCTCCCCCTTCCCCCATCCTCTCTCTCTGTCTCTTTTTGTCTCTCCTTGTCTCCCCCTTAACCCATCCTCTCTCTCTTTCTCTTTTTGTCTCTCCTTGTCTCCCCCTTCCCCCATCCTCTCTCTCTTTCTCTTTTTGTCTCTCTCCGCCTCCCCCTTCCCCCATCCTCTCTCTCTTTCTCTTTTTGTCTCTCCTTGTCTCCCCCTTCCCCCAGCCTCTCTCTCTTTCTCTTTTTGTCTCTCCTTGTCTCCCCCTTCCCCCATCCTCTCTCTCTTTCTCTTTTTGTCTCTCTCCGTCTCCCCCTTCCCCCATCCTCTCTTTCTTTCTCTTTTTGTCTCTCTCCGTCTCCCCCTTCCCCCATCCTCTCTCTCTTTCTCTTTTTGTCTCTCTCCGTCTCCCCCTTCCCCCATCCTCTCTCTCTTTCTCTTTTTGTCTCTCTCCGTCTCCCCCTTCCCCCATCCTCTCTCTCTTTCTCTTTTTGTCTCTCCTTGTCTGCCCCTTCCCCCATCCTCTCTCTCTTTCTCTTTTTGTCTCTCTCCGTCTCCCCCTTCCCCCATCCTCTCTCTCTTTCTCTTTTTGTCTCTCCATCTCCCCCTTCCCCCATCCTCTCTCTCTTTCTCTTTTTGTCTCTCCGTCTCCCCCTTCCCCCATCCTCTTTCTCTTTCTCTTTTTGTCTCTCTCCGTCTCCCACTTCCCCCATCCTCTCTCTCTTTCTCTTTTTGTCTCTCCGTCTCCCCCTTCCCCCATCCTCTTTCTCTTTCTCTTTTTGTCTCTCTCCGTCTCCCACTTCCCCCATCCTCTCTCTCTTTCTCTTTTTGTCTCTCTCCGTCTCCCACTTCCCCCATCCTCTCTCTCTTTCTCTTTTTGTCTCTCCGTCTCCCCCTTCCCCCATCCTCTTTCTCTTTCTCTTTTTGTCTCTCTCCGTCTTCCCCTTCCCCCATCCTCTCTCTCTTTCTCTTTTTGTCTCTCTGTCTCCCCCTTCCCCCATTCTCTCTCTCTCTTTCTCTTTTTGTCTCTCCGTCTCCCCCTTCCCCCATCCTCTTTCTCTTTCTCTTTTTGTCTCTCTCCGTCTCCCACTTCCCCCATCCTCTCTCTCTTTCTCTTTTTGTCTCTCCGTCTCCCACTTCCCCCATCCTCTTTCTCTTTCTCTTTTTGTCTCTCTCCGTCTCCCACTTCCCCCATCCTCTTTCTCTTTCTCTTTTTGTCTCTCCGTCTCCCACTTCCCCCATCCTCTCTCTCTTTCTCTTTTTGTCTCTCTCCGTCTCCCCCTTCCCCCATCCTCTTTCTCTTTCTCTTTTTGTCTCTCTCCGTCTCCCACTTCCCCCATCCTCTCTCTCTTTCTCTTTTTGTCTCTCTCCGTCTCCCACTTCCCCCATCCTCTTTCTCTTTCTCTTTTTGTCTCTCTCCGTCTCCCACTTCCCCCATCCTCTCTCTCTGTCTCTTTTTGTCTCTCTCCGTCTCCCACTTCCCCCATCCTCTCTCTCTGTCTCTTTTTGTCTCTCTCCGTCTCCCCCTTCCCCCATCATCTCTCTCTGTCTCTTTTTGTCTCTCTCCGTCTCCCACTTCCCCCATCATCTCTCTCTGTCTCTTTTTGTCTCTCTCCGTCTCGCCCTTCCCCCATCCTCTCTCTCTGTCTCTTTTTGTCTCTCTCCGTCTCCCACTTCCCCCATCCTCTCTGTCTTTCTCTTTTTGTCTCTCTCCGTCTCCCACTTCCCCCATCCTCTCTCTCTCTTTCTCTTTTTGTCTCTCTCCGTCTCCCCCTTCCCCCATCCTCTCTCTCTTTCTCTTTTTGTCTCTCTCCGTCTCCCCCTTCCCCCATCCTCTATCTCTGTCTCTTTTTGTCTCTCTCCGTCTCCCCCTTCCCCCATCCTCTCTCTCTGTCTCTTTTTGTCTCTCTCCGTCTCCCCCTTCCCCCATCCTCTCTCTCTGTCTCTTTTTGTCTCTCTCCGTCTCCCTCTTCCCCCATCCTCTCTCTCTGTCTCTTTTTGTCTCTCTCCGTCTCCCACTTCCCCCATCCTCTCTCTCTGTCTCTTTTTGTCTCTCTCCGTCTCCCCCTTCCCCCATCCTCTCTCTCTGTCTCTTTTTGTCTCTCTCCGTCTCCCCCTTCCCCCATCCTCTCTCTCTGTCTCTTTTTGTCTCTCTCCGTCTCCCTCTTCCCCCATCCTCTCTCTCTTTCTCTTTTTGTCTCTCTCCGTCTCCCACTTCCCCCATCCTCTCTCTCTGTCTCTTTTTGTCTCTCTCCGTCTCCCATTTCCCCCATCCTCTCTCTCTGTCTCTTTTTGTCTCTCTCCGTCTCCCACTTCCCCCATCCTCTCTCTCTTTCTCTTTTTGTCTCTCTCCGTCTCCCCCTTCCCCCATCCTCTCTCTCTTTCTCTTTTTGTCTCTCTCCGTCTCCCCCTTCCCCCATCCTCTCTCTCTGTCTCTTTTTGTCTCTCTCCGTCTCCCCCTTCCCCCATCCTCTCTCTCTTTCTCTTTTTGTCTATCTCCGTCTCCCACTGTTTCTGTCCCTCCCATATTCTTCCCCCTCTCTCTGTCTCCCCCGCCCTCTGCCTGGGTGTATGTGTGTAGATGTGTTTCTCTTTCTATCTTTGTCACTCCCTCGTCTCTTCCCCCTCTTTCTCTCTGTCTGTCTGTATCTCTCTGTCTCCCCCGCCCTCTGCCTGGGTGTATGTGTGTTGATGTGTTTCTCTTTCTATCTTTGTCACTCCCTCGTCTCTTCCCCCTCTTTCTCTCTGTCTGTCTGTCTCTCACTCTTGTGATGTTGTAATGGCTAATTTGAAATGGTTTATTTAACGAGAACGTTTCCGATAAACATATACACAAGAAGTCCCAAGAATATTTCATTTCCCGTGTTGATTTTTCTATTATAGGTGACATTAGTGGTAAATGTATTTGATATTTCCTTCACGGATCATTCACCAGGACGCGTATCTGCCATAGAAATATTATTACAGCCCCTTACAATGATAAGGTTCAACATCCCTTCTATCTACTTTTGAGAAATTGTTGATTGAAGTTTCATGTGCTCAGAGATTTTGATGAAACGATTTTTTTTTCTTTTTAATAATACTTACAAATTACACATCAACTCCGCTTGACACTTTGACACACATGACAATGGAGAAGGCCTGTAGGGGTAGGGTGTAGTGTGTTACCCAGTTCAGCCAAAAAATGGAGATAAAACCTTATCATTCTAAGAGGACGATAGGTCAACGAAGTCATGGCATAGAATCTTGCTTGGGGTGTAGGGGGCTCTGGGCAGAGGTAGCACCTTTGTAGTCTGGCTGCTGCTCCCTGCTAATGTGAGTAGGAAGGACGGGCGCACTGGTCCTCCCCCATCCCCTAAATCTCTCACATGCTGGCGCCAAGCGCCACACCCCGGGACCTCGCCCCAGCAGGCGTGCTAAACCATGAGAGGGGGTGGTGTCAACACGGCACCACTGGGCGTATGACCTGTTCCAAAGGCACCGGCCATGGCAGAGACTTCCCAGATGAAGGACAACGGCCACGTGTTGGAGGTCAAGGCTGTGGCCTAGCCTGGAGAGGGCTGGGCGCCGCCAGGCATCACCAGCCAAAGACTCACTGCATGATGGACTCAATAAAGGATACCATACGGGATCGGTCGTCACCCGGCACAAGGACCGCGCCATCTGTTGCACATCAGGACGGACGCGATAAGTATGTTACTGATGCAACATCCCAGCACATTTGATATGATTATTTAGCAATAGCTGGCATATAAATCATTTACATATTCCGTAATAAATACACTGACAAAAACCAGAGATTCTGTATATCATTCCTGACTTCCAGGCTATATTTGAAAATCAAACTTGAGTTTCTGAAAAACAGGAAGTTTGTATAACAACAATTTTGCTCTATACCCGCGAAATAGCAATCCATAAAAAATACAAAGCAGTACGTTGTTTAAATAGTGTATATTACAAACTTGATCTATACATTAGTGCTGCACCTTGATTGATGTGTAGGCCTACAGTACAAGGTCATTTTACATTACCTGTTATGTCTTTATAAAGTATATTATTCCAGGCTGATGATGATTCTGATATTGAATTTTCTCTATATTTTCAAGTGTAAATATATTGATTTGGTGTTCTCAGTGTTTATGTATTGTATTACTTGTTAGCTTTCTATAAAATTCCTACTGTATCTTCACAGCTGGAGTTCATCATGTGAAAAAAAGCGAGTGTGCATTTAATCTTTGGAATATTTAATTTTTGCTGGATTAGATCATGGATGATGGAAGAATATAATATGCTCGTTGGGTTATTAATGTTGTTTTGTTTTTTTCTCTGTGCGTTCTTTTCCAGCCGTCTCTCTCTGCATCATTGTAACTTGTGCATTATATATACATGTAATTGTCTGAAGTATTAAGTTCATTTCTGATTTTCAAAAATTGAAATATAATGCAGATGACTTTATATTTATGTCTTATGATTATTTCATACATTGCTGCTAATTTAATGTATGTCAGTGCCAAACAAAGAAATAGAATGCATATTTCACGCATAAGCAACCAAGTACCAAAAATAAAAAAACAAAATCGGTGGACACGACTCAAATTAATATAAAGATCTCTGTTACGAGCTGGGTCCTCGAGTGTTACGTTGGGGATTACTAAACTATAAATTTAGGTGTTCGACTGCATTTAAATCGAGAGGTTTTAGAAATTACTCTGCCATACCATGCCACATACACTAATAACAATTTCGAGTAAGTTATATCAAGGACCTTGTAGGGCCACAAATTTATTACCTAAAAGTCCTAACAATTTCGTCTATCTTACATATCAAAAGACAACATCAGCAGCATCAAATGAAAATACTAAAATACATAACTATAAATCTCCTCTAGAGTCTTAAGAGATTTGAGACTCTATATCATTCTGATTCATTCACAGTTTACTTAGTAATTATTTATCTTCAGAAATATAGACTGCCTACTACTTCACAAATAATATACTTATGTCTCAGACGACAATATTAACTCATTTAACTGCTTATAAAGGATCAAACCGTCAAGACACACTGACGTAGTTAAGATAGATCTAGATCTGTTCTAGGATGGGCTGGCAATCCCCAGCCTCATCCAGACACATCAATTACAATTTACAAATGTGTATATCAGTCACTCGTTCTAGATCTTAATTGCAAGTAAAACTTTATGGTCTTGCATTCCTTTGGTCGCACTTCTACTGGGAAGTTAGGGTCAGATTCACATCATCTCGAATCATTTTGATGGACTTACGATTGGTTCCCTGAAACGATTTCAGGGAACTGGAGAAAAGAGCTGTGGGTTATTTTCATTGTCTATCCAGGACATAGACATGACGTTAACAGTCTTATGGTTCCCTCTGGCTGAACCTTAGCCGACACCTTCGCAGAATAGGATACGCTGCATGGAGTGAGGTAGCATAAACATGTCACCGCTTATCTTCTGCAAATCACGTGACTGCTCAAATTTGATTGGTGCATCCACTTCGAGCTCCGCTCGCAGCGCCAATAGATTCTATTAATAGTAACAGACAAAGTCAGACTTAGGATGTCAAAACCTTTCGCAAAGTCTCTACACCCTAAACGTTTTATGTACGAATTTATTCACCCCTTATTCGCCCCGTCTTTCCCTGTTAAAGTACACCCAAACTACGGGGTTGCAAACTGCATCGTCACTGTTAATTTATCCATTCGTTCTATCCTGACCCACTTTCTTTCCATCTCTAAGAAAAGCGTTACAAAAACAAACTGTCCACGAGAACAGTTCAAGGACGTTTGGACTGACTAAAATCAATGATGCCATGTAATAAACAATGCGTGACCCAGCACGGCAATTCAAATCCTAATCCTGACATATCCCCCACCCCAGTGAAAATTTTAAGAAAAATTTACACGATAAGATCCAAGAAATCTCAAAGTTATTGTGGTAGGGGCTTAAGTAGCACTGTAGAAAAATGAGTCTTAAGCTTGAGAAGAAAAATCTAACTAAGAACGTGCATATTGGATGGACAAAAAGCATACAATTATTGATGCCACGTTCTATAGAATTTATTCTATTTAAACATTCCTACTGCACACAATCAAAATTCTCAGAAACATCTATAATAATAATGAGTATATCACTGTATACTGCTGGATTAAAGTATAACTATTATCAAATAATGAAGCCTTACTGAAGAAATAGGCTCATAATTATTTAGTCAACACACACAATTGCTGCTTATATACACATTCACACACAATATATTGTTAATTAAAATACTGTGGTATCCAATGGCAGCAGTAGCTCTGGTAGCTTGGTTTGCCATGTCTTCATCTCATTGACCCGCTGACAAGGGCGTCAGGTTTGCCAGAAGTTCAGGTCACAGTCAGGAATGACGCTGGTGGAAAAAGGATATTCACAAAAAAAAGGATTGTAAAAATGGTTCATAACGTAATGAACAAGATAAATGTGAATCCATCCACCGTCTAGAATTGAGGGGGACAAGCACTATCCAACCCCAATACAAGACACAACAATCTTTAATAGGAAATTAAATCAGACGTGACAAAATATCAGCTTGGGAATTGTCACCGCCAGGGATAGCACGGATAACAAAGCGGTATTCCTGGAGTGCAAGACTCCATCTCGTTAATCGAGCATTTTTAGCCCTGTTAGTCTTTAAGAATAACAACGGACGATGGTCCGTTTCAATTATAAATTCAGACATGAGTAGATATCTCGAAAATGCGTTTACAGCAAAAATGATAGCGAGGCACTCTCGCTCGATAATTGCATAGCGGCATTCCCTATCCAGCAACTTGCGGCTGGCGTATAGACATGGCCGCAAAGTATCGTCTCGTTCCTGTAATAACACAGCTCCCAATCCCTTGTCCGACGCATCAGTGCGGACAATAAATATTTGGTTTATGTCTGGTAGTATGAGAATGGGGGAAGTGGAAAACAATTGTTGAACGGTACGAAGTGTATCAGCACATTCGGTTGTCCATTTCACTTTATTAGGAAAATTCTTTCTTGTGAGGTCTGACAACGGAGCTGTAAGCGAAGAAAAATTTGGAATGAATTTCCTATAATAGTTAAGAAAGCCCAATAAACTACGAACTTCTTTCTTAGTTCGAGGAGGTTGGAGCTTTAAGATGGTAGTTATCTTCTTGTCATCTGGAGTCTGAACGCCGTGGGCAATTGTATGGCCCAGAAAATTAATTTTATTGTAGCCTAAAAATACCTTACTGGGTTTCGCCGTAAGGCCAGCTCGACGAAGAGCAATAAAAACTTGTCGTAGGGCTGCGATGTGGCCCGACCAATCGGTTTCATAAATACAAATGTCGTCAAAATACGACAATACGGAATTCATACCCTGGAGCAATATTGTCATCATACGGGCAAAAGTAGCAGGGGCTGTAACTAACCCGAAAGGCATATAGCGCCAATGCATAAGACCCAACGGGGTCTGAAAGGCGGTATATTGCTTGCTATTCTCATCAAGCGGAATTTGCCAATAACCTTTGGAAAGATCAATTTTAGAAAAAATCGTTGCCCTCGCTAACTGAGCAAAAAGATTCTCCTGGTTGGGAATCGGTTCAGCGTCATATATCGTAACCTCATTAAGTTTACGATAATCAATACAAAAACGCACGGTATCATCTTTTTTTTTCACTAAGACGATGGGTGAGTTATATGGACTCGTCGATCGTTCTATCACTCCCAGGTGAAACATGTTACGTACCTCGGATATTATAGTCTCCTGTGCGTGCAGCGGACGCGGGTATGGTTTAACAAAGACGGGTATATCCGTCTTTAATCTTATAACATGCTGTACCAAAGAAGTATTACCTGGTAGATCAGTAAAGACAGTAGTAAACTCGTTAAGCAAATCTCTTAAATCTTGCCTTTGCGATTCAGATAAATCTGGATTTATATTCACATCCGAAGTGTTTTCAGAAGATCGAAGTGCGGGTATTGAATTCTCTATCTTAATAGGATCATCATCGTCAACTGAAACCAAGGCCGCATTGGCCTGTGCAACCACATTTCGGCGATTATTCTGTCGATTATCATCGTCGGACAGGTATTGCTTTAACATATTTATATGGAAGACTTTGTCCTGTCCCCGAATCTTGATAAGATAATTTACTCGAGAAAGTCTCTTTAGAACTTTGAAAGGTCCTTTCCATGTAAGGAGGAGTTTATTTTTCGTTTCCGGAAGGAGAACAAGAGTTTGGTCTCCGACGGTCAAGGTTCGCAATCGGCTGCCTTGATCACGATATTGTTTATAATGGCTAGCATGCGCAGCTGAAGATTTTTGTGCGAGCTGACATGCGTTAAGAATTCGATGGCGCAAGTCCACAACGTATTGATATGCAGACTGCGTATCATTGTCGTCGGTGTCTGATCCAGCGAATAAATCATGGAGTATGGCCATTGGACCACGCGGCTTACGACCATACAATAATTCGAAGGGGGAAAAACCCGTCGATGCGTTCGGTAGTTCTCGGTATGCAAAAAGAATAGCGGGGAGTTGTCGATCCCAATCACTCGGTTTGTCGGCGGAAACTCGTGCAAGCATACTTTTCATGGTAGCATTCCAACGTTCACAGCAGCCATTAGACTGTGGGTGATATGGAGATGTCAATCTTTGTTTAATCCCGACCAATTCCAAGACTTTCTTAAAAAGCTCAGAGGTAAACTGTGGACCTCTGTCCGATAAAATTTCAACCGGAAACCCTAGACGCGAAAAAATAGTAATAAGAGCTTCAGCGACATGATCAGCTGAAATGTCTTTTAGCGGAATGGCCTCTGGCCAACGGGTTGCGTAGTCAATGACAGAAAGTATAAAACGATGTCCTCTGTCTGACTTGTGTAGAGGACCAACTATATCTACGGCAACGCGCTCAAATGGTCTGGAGACCATAGGCATCTCCTGCAGAGGAGCTCTCGATGCTCTTCCTTTAGGGGTACGTCTCTGACATACGTCACATGTTGATACGAACCGGTTTACATCTGCGTAAATACTGGGCCAAAAAAAATGCGATAGTATTCGAGACTTAGTTCTGGCCTTTCCCTGGTGACCCGCCAAGGAAGTGTCATGCGCGAGACGAATAATGTCGCGACGAAAAGATCTCGGTACTACAAGTTGCATAACGGCCTCTCGCTTATTCCGGAAATTACGATATAATAAGTCATCTTTCATAAGAAACTTAGAGGTATCCGGTGCGGTAGGATCAACCTTAGCAAACAAATGTTTCAATGTGGGATCTGAATGTTGCTCATCATGAAATGCACTAGACGTTATGTTCACTTCAATAGTAGGATTACTCAATGGACTGTCTGCTCGTCGACTCGATTGTAAGCGTGTTGTCGCACAAGCAACACTCTCATCCTCAGTCCAAATTTCCAAGTTACCGATAGGAAACTTATTTACTTGAGGTACATTCCCTATGATTACATCAGCCACTGGATTAGGCAGTACACATGCAGTAACAATACCTGTGAGAAAAGGTGTATCAATATAAACTTCTGCAAGACGGAATCGCTCTACAGATCCGCCAAAAGTAATACAAGTTACCTCCTTATCCAAAAATTGTGTTGGACGGACTAGTGACTGTCGAACGCCGATAGTCGTGCATCCGGAGTCACGTAGAACAGAAGCGCGAATCGCGTTCACGCGGCCCTGGTAAAATGTTAATTCACCCAGTTCATGTAGGGCGGACATGACTGGAATAGTCTTTGATTGTCATGAAGATTCAGAATGACCGTCAGTCTCATAAAGTGTAGGTTTAACCGAGCAGGCATTTGCGGATTCCAATTTCACGTTACAAAATCTCTGTATGTGGCCTACCCTATTACACTTATAACATATAGTACGATTAGGATCGTTTCCACGATAGGGAAGACTCTGCGGTCTATTATAATTATGATTATCATCAAAATGCACTCGTCGCGGCGGTCCCTGAGGCCGGTTATATTGTTGGCCTGGATAGTTGCCACGATAATATGGGCGAGGCTCGTAAAAAGAATAAGTCTGATATCCTCGACGCGGGGATACATTACCTCGATTCGGAAAATCTCTCTGTCTACAAAAAGGCGGCTCTGATTGAAAGCGTGAATTTGGGGCCTGACGACGAGTCGGCCTTGAACGATCGTGTCCGGTTGGCGCTCCTTTGCCTACGTTGGCATAACACGGTGTTGTAGTTGAAGGCTTTGCCAAAGGACGATTTGGGTGAGCGGACGCGTATCGTTCGGCGCACGATGTAATTTCTTCAGAGGATGTCGGAGCCCTCTCTTTAAGGTGGGCGACTAAATCGGAATGACATGCGGTATAGATTTGGTCCTTTAAGACCAAATCGTATAGTTGGGAATAATTTCCGGTAGTTACGTTCGCGAGCTCAATCCAGCGATCTAAATAATGTTTCAACCGGTTGACATAAGTTGAGAAATTTCCAGATGGCTCAGGTTTACATGAGCGAAATCTTTGATGGAAGCCATCCTCGGTATGCTGGAATCGCTTAAGCAGTGCTGTTTTAAGCTTGTCATAATCGTTGGCATCTTCTACTTTAAGGCTGTGAAATACCTCTAAAGCCTTACCCGTTAATAAATTGGACAGGCATGAACTGTACATCGCCTGCTGCCATCCGACGCATTTAGCGTGTAACTCGAACCGATGTAAATATGCGTCGATCCGGTCGAGTTTTTCATTAAATGGTGGTAGTTTTGGTTTAGTAGCATAAGAATTGGTGGCAGTAGTGGGTGTTACAAGCGATTGTTGCTCTAACTTTTTAATTGCTAGTTCATGCTGTCTTTCCTTTTCTCTCTCTCTTTCTTTCTCCCTTTCTCTTTCTCTTTCCTTTTCTCTTTCTACTTCTTTTTCTCTTTCTCTTTCTTCTTTTTCTCTTTCTCTTTCTCTTGCTTCTTTTCGATCCTCGCGCTCTCGGTCTTGTTGTACGTGTCGTTCGCACCACGCGGCGCGTTCTTCCTCTGGTATGCCCAGAACTTTGGCAGATTCTAAATATTTAAGAAACTCAGCCATGATATGTTAAAGTCTGTAAAGTTAGTAAATATTTACCCAATGTTACGGTATATCGCGGTATCAATATCTTATATGAACAGTTATTGACTGTTAATATTAACTCAGTGTCTTATGTTAGCACTGCTTCGCGAAAAGAACGTTCTATCTCTCTCTCTCAAAATTACAGGCAGTATCACTTAAACTGCAAACACTTTATCTCTCTCTGAAAATTACAGGCAGTATCACTTAAACTGCAAACACTTTATCTCTCTCTGAAAATTACAGGCAGTATCACTTAAACTGCAAAAACTTTATCTCTCTCTCTCTCAATATAAATTCTAGTAAGGCAGTGCCGTCTATCCGTTGCTCCCACTGCAATAAAATACTATATATCGCCTTTACTGCGATAAATTAATGTCTTGAGTGATCACTCTCAAAATTTACGTCTCTCTCAACGCGACGAACCAGTGTCCTCTGTTATCACTGTCAAAAACGAATCGCTCTCTCAATGCGATGAATCAAAAATATATCTCTCTCTCAACACGACAAATTTGAAATATCTCTGTGTTCTCAAAACACTCTCAAAATTCTCTCTCTTCTCAAAACACGCACACGCAGTGTCTTCTGTTACCACTGCAAAATTATTCTCTCTAGATCTATCTTCAACGTGAAATTGTCACGTGAACCAAAAATTATTATATCTCTCTCTCACATATGTCAATACCAGATTACAATTCAACGTGGTTTTAGCACGTGAAACACCTCAGGCATATATTGCAAACATATCAATGTTAGTATAGTAGTTTAAAGGTCATTAAGCAAAAAAAAATACAATAAACAGGACGTATACTGACAAGTAAAACGAACGATAACAGACCCTACAAGTCCTAACTTATATTACAGATAGTTTAAGAAGAAGACAGGAGAGACATCTTCCTAAAGAAAAGTGAGGAAGGAAAAGAACGCCACAATCTATACGAATAATGGATCCCTAATAGAACTATTCACAGAGAAGCAAATCCCCCCGAGTTATTTTACATAGCCACCAAGGCCTCCAATATCCTTCGTAATGGCAAAGAAGATATGCTAACCTATGATCCCAACCAACCTCCCGCACTTAAACTAAACATATAGTAAATAGTAAAATGGCCTGGAACAATACACACAGAGCGGAAAGTACGTCGCCCTCCCCAAGACTGTTAGATAGATGGTTCACTTAACTTCGTTTTTGAGGAATTCAGATGTTAAATATCCTCAATCCATAGCTCCAAGCCCAAACTTGTATTTCTGTCTGAGGTAGATCTGGAAGGTGAAAGGGTTCCCTCGCCGGTGTCCACGGGTCAATGGGATGTTGAGTTCACCATATGAAATTGAAATACAAAAATATTAGATTAATACAAATTGTCTAAACTCTATAATAAAAGACCTGAAAAGATAATATTACAAAAGTACAATATTAAATGATGGAATAAAAAATACAATAGGTGTTAAATAATTTATCTAAGTGGCATGGCGTTATCTAAGGTTCTTTAAGGGTCCCTCTCCAGTGTTACGAGTTGGAAGAGGGGTGTGCCCTCGAGTGTTACGTTGGGGATTACTAAACTATAAATTTAGGTGTTCGACTGCATTTAAATCGAGAGGTTTTAGAAATTACTCTGCCATACCATGCCACATACACTAATAACAATTTCGAGTAAGTTATATCAAGGACCTTGTAGGGCCACAAATTTATTACCTAAAAGTCCTAACAATTTCGTCTATCTTACATATCAAAAGACAACATCAGCAGCATCAAATGAAAATACTAAAATACATAACTATAAATCTCCTCTAGAGTCTTAAGAGATTTGAGACTCTATATCATTCTGATTCATTCACAGTTTACTTAGTAATTATTTATCTTCAGAAATATAGACTGCCTACTACTTCACAAATAATATACTTATGTCTCAGACGACAATATTAACTCATTTAACTGCTTATAAAGGATCAAACCGTCAAGACACACTGACGTAGTTAAGATAGATCTAGATCTGTTCTAGGATGGGCTGGCAATCCCCAGCCTCATCCAGACACATCAATTACAATTTACAAATGTGTATATCAGTCACTCGTTCTAGATCTTAATTGCAAGTAAAACTTTATGGTCTTGCATTCCTTTGGTCGCACTTCTACTGGGAAGTTAGGGTCAGATTCACATCATCTCGAATCATTTTGATGGACTTACGATTGGTTCCCTGAAACGATTTCAGGGAACTGGAGAAAAGAGCTGTGGGTTATTTTCATTGTCTATCCAGGACATAGACATGACGTTAACAGTCTTATGGTTCCCTCTGGCTGAACCTTAGCCGACACCTTCGCAGAATAGGATACGCTGCATGGAGTGAGGTAGCATAAACATGTCACCGCTTATCTTCTGCAAATCACGTGACTGCTCAAATTTGATTGGTGCATCCACTTCGAGCTCCGCTCGCAGCGCCAATAGATTCTATTAATAGTAACAGACAAAGTCAGACTTAGGATGTCAAAACCTTTCGCAAAGTCTCTACACCCTAAACGTTTTATGTACGAATTTATTCACCCCTTATTCGCCCCGTCTTTCCCTGTTAAAGTACACCCAAACTACGGGGTTGCAAACTGCATCGTCACTGTTAATTTATCCATTCGTTCTATCCTGACCCACTTTCTTTCCATCTCTAAGAAAAGCGTTACAAAAACAAACTGTCCACGAGAACAGTTCAAGGACGTTTGGACTGACTAAAATCAATGATGCCATGTAATAAACAATGCGTGACCCAGCACGGCAATTCAAATCCTAATCCTGACAATCTCACCATATCAAAGTGAATGGATATTCAATCCAATTGTTTATCAATGCATAATTAATGCATGTTGATTTCCTCCAAATTATATTATTATTTATGGGAGTAAAGAATGTTTGTATGCATGTACATGTAATAATGGTACCTGATGACAGTGTTAAGCAAACAATTTAAATGACAATTAATATAAACTGTGAGTATTATTTCTTCTTAATTGTAATAAGATTTAGGGGAGTCAAGAACACAATCATGTATGCACTTGTGCTAAGATGATACCAGTGATGCAGAACATTTAAACTAAGGTTGAAATAAAATTTGGTAAACCAACAAAAGTTACAAGTGCAACAGCTGTGCACAGTTCAAAATAGAACTTTCAAATAAGCACTTTCTGTCATCTTCATTTTCGCTATCACTTAGTATACCATGTCATTCATAAACAATTGCACCCCTTCGATCGTATTTTACTAATCATCACTGAATCCCATTTCCCCATGAAAATAATATTGTATGTCTAAGTGAAAGCAACTAAATTTAAAGACATCAATGAACTTGAAGACGAAACCAATGCCAGCACTCCTTTCCAATGCCTTTCTTTTCCACCACCCTCACATCCAAGACATCCCATCCGCAGTCTGGGATTTGTGCAGAGCCAGTGTCTGAAATGAATAAAAAATTAACATTTATAGCGCCTAATATTGTTATAAAGGAAACCACTTATTACCTATTAACAACTAACAATAACACTACTAACAGATAAGAACTTCCAAATCACAAATCAAATACCAACTGAAACTACACGTGCAAAGAGCACCATTGTGCAATTGCAATACACGGTGTATCCACTTTTTTTCAGATGGAATTAGATAAAGACAGGAAATAACTGGACCAACTACAAAACAGTTCCATAGAAGGTACCTATATCATGCACATAAATATAAATTACTATTTTAAAAATTCCAGCATATTTATGTGGATACTCTGTGAAAAACTTAACAAAGCCAAATTATGATGAGCAATTGCAATGCCACTGGCAGCTGCCTGAAAGCACATCAAATCCTCTATTCAAAACTGGCATTGTCAAAACCGTCCTATATAACTGATCCTTATAAAACTGCATGAAGATTCCGATCTGTAATACAAAATTATCAGTAACATGCATACACAAACAAAACCTTTGCAGATAACACAACTTTACCTGTGATGCCATATAGAAGAGCTTTCTTGTCCCCTATGATATCCATCACGGTGTCGAAATATGGTGGCACTTTGGGGGGCTCACCACCACCAGTCCCTGCCGCGTCAGCTTTGTATCTGATGGCTCCACTTTTCAAATCCTGGATAAACAAACATCAGGTAAATATTTTTTTAAAATGAAATAGGGTTTACAATTTTGGGTGGCTCCATACTTTTCTTTAGCAGTCATATGTTAGATCAACTAGCTATCTGCAATCAGTAAATTAAGATTTGTGGTTATATCTGTCAAGAAGCATATTGAAACCAATTCAGCTACTTTTTTGGAAACTTTGATAACATTAAACAAGCTGGGAACAAAATGTATGGATCAAAATGACCAAGCAATGCAGAGAATGATATTCATGCCAATTTTTTATCTGATGTATAATTGTATTTGAACTAATGCCTAATAATACTAATGTCTTGACTCATGTCATAGACATAACTAAGTGCTTATTCGCAGATGTCTGCGAAAAAGATCCCGATTTATGAAAGGATTTTTTTTAACTTACATTAATCATTGAAAGAACACTGACTGTAAAAACTCTTGTGACAGTGACATATTTCACTTGTTATTTTCTACTAAATCTTCGTGGACTACTAACATTCCATTCCTTTTTTAGTTCCTCCACGGTTCGGTCGGGTGCCGTCATATCCGCCTCACTGACGGCACTTGCGAGCCGTTACCACGCATCCTTCTTGCATCTAAAGGTATAGTCGTTTGAAAACTTACAAGTAAGGGCCTCTCGATCTGCAGAAGGTAGCAGCATGGAGACATCTGTCACAAATCCCAGACTGGGAGATGTAATAATTTATGACAGGACAACAATGACGAACAAACAAGTTTAACACTTAACAGAACAACCCATCAGACTCACACATTTATTTAAACGTAATTATACAGATAATAGCGCAATTACATACATTATATTATTGAAATTAATTGCCGTACAACGGCCTTATTCTCACATGCACTCTTCCTCGGATCCACGACCTGGTAGTTACTTCCTAAAGGCACTTCGGCCTCAGCCTCTCCCCTGAAGGTCTTAATAGCACATTAATAATTCACTGGCACCGCAGTCTCTCAATATCACCTTCCTATTGTCATACACCTTAGCATTCCACTAGCATCTCAGCAGGGCAATAGCACATTATCATTTCAATAGCCCATCAACATGGCAATAGTACATTATCACATTCACGCTCATATCTACGTCCCTGTCCGTGGCCTGACTGCCACGACTTTATGTGCCTCTACTGTCCTGCACCGACAGCCTCACTTCTGGCCTATGTGTGGCCTCCGGCCCTATGCTGGCCTATCCCCTGTGCTCATCGAGGTGGCTCTTCGGCCCGTCCCCGACACCTACAAGAATAACATTACATTGGTATAATACCCTACCATTTCTATTCACTCCACCTCTCCTTACAACCCATGAAGCGTACACACAATAGTTCACCTTTCACTCACCAAACATCTTACGGTAACACACCTCCATCGGAGTACACAATACTCACTCGTGCTACAAATCCATGAACTCACTTTCATCTATCGCTCATGGCGAACATTGCTATATCCAATATCAAGGACTTCCACATTCCTCACATATGCTTATTTACATCATGGTAATAGACGAATATAATACATCAATCATAATTATCAATCAACGTTCTACCTACCAGTCATCACTGGAAAAACACTCTCATCCGTCTTCCGACTGCTCCCCTTATGTTCGCCCGCTGGGCTCTTACTAGCGTCCGTTCAGTGGGACCTTCTAACTTGCAATGATAGTAATACAGCGCTTTCGCCTCATTCAGACCCCCCACTACTCACAACATGCACGCTTAACTTACTTGTCTACGTGCGTTAATTTTACTCTCCTCCTTTCCCCCCGTAATTATTAACTATCGCTCACTCCACTCGTGACATCATCCCCCACCCCAAAAAAATTAATGCAATTAATTTCAAATCGCATCAAGATGACTGTCAACGAGTGAGCGTGAGCAATACCTACATAAAAATGACCTACCAATGCCCCTAGCACATAAAGTACCGGAATCAGGGGGAAATATGGGGATCAATATGCCCTGCACTATGCATATATGTATCACATCATCAATAGCTAACTAAACACACTACCTAATACAGAATCAAAAAACAATCAACCTATCAACCATTCTTCCTATCATATTTATAATGTCAATATTTTAAAGTCGACTCATTCACACAGATCCTGTCAATGTTCCTGTCCTCCGATGTATAAGCTCCTGAACTCTTCCCCTAGGCTCGACTAAGGTAGTCGGCGATATGATTGCTGGTTCCTGGAATTGGTTGAATAACGAAGGTATACGGCTGCAAAGCCAATGCCCATCTAGACAAGCGTGGGCTGGACGAACGATTCTTCGACAAAAACGTTAGTGGCTTGTGGTCTGTCTGGATACAAAATTCTCGTCCCATGAGATAACGTCCTAATTTCTGGACGGACCACACAATGGCAAGACACTCCCGCTCTATCACAGAATATTTTCTTTCTCTCTGCAATAACTTCCTACTGACATAACATACAGGATGGAGACATTCGTTCTTCTCCTGTAGAAGACAAGCGCCGACACCAGAGTCCGACGCATCCGTTCTGAGGATAAAATTAGATCGAAAATCGGGTAATATCAGAATGGGTGACGATGATAATGCTGTCACCAAATTATCAAATGCTGTCTGACACTCAGACGTCCACTGGACCTTATCGGGTTGTCCCTTCTTAGTAAGGTCAGTAAGAGAAGATGACAAGGAGGAAAAATTTGGAATGAACTTTCTGTAATAATTTAAAATTCCCACTAAGCTTCTCACTTGTTTCTTTGTCTCAGGGATTTGCAACCCTACTAATTTGTCAATTTTTGTTACTTCAGGTCTCTGAACACCTCTACCCACGATATGTCCTAAGAATACTATCTCTGGACATGCCAAATCCATCTTTGCGGGTTTAGCAGTTAACCCAAAATGACGTCATCGTTTAAAAATTACTGTTAGTGTCTGAATATGATCAGACCATGTCGACGTATGACATGCTATATCGTCAAAGAATGACACGACATTAGGTATGTCTTTCAACACTAGTCTCATTAATCGTGCAAACGTCGCTGGCGCGTTTACCAACCCAAATGGCATGACCTTAAATTGGAATAATCCAATGGGCGTTTGGAACGCCGTGTATTTTTTAGACTCCTCAGTAAGAGGGATTTCCCAATAACCTTTCGTTAAATCTATCTTGGTAAACAACGTGGACCCGGCCAATGAAGCTATTAATTCCTCCTGAAACGGAATAGGCTCCCTATCGCCTACCGTAATAGTGTTCAATCTTCGAAAATCAATACAGAACCGCACCGATCCATCAAGTTTTTTCACGAGGACGATGGGTGATGAATACGGCGATGTTGATGGTTCTATCACATCTAACTTCAACATTGACTCAACTTCCTTTATAACTCTATCTCTCGAAGAAAAAGGCAGCGGATAAGGTCTAAGAAATACTGGCTTATCCGAAGTCAACTTTATTTGGTGCTGGATCACGGTAGTGCGACCCGGCAAATCCGTAATAACATCCGGGAATGACGCTAACAGGGTCTTAAGTTCCCTACTCCTTGAACTCGTAAGGTCAGGGTTAATTTTTACGTCCCTGTAACCTTGTGTCGGAGTTAACTCCGGCAATTGAATTTGTAACTCTTCCTGCGCCTCGGTGTCGCTTACGTCACAGTCCAACTGGTCTACGACCCCCGTACAAGCAATAGAGAAGACAGTCTCCTCTGGTTTTGTCTGTGCACACAGATACTGTGGTCTCTCATAAAATCTCTGTAGCATATTAACATGGAAAACCTTACTCGTTCCATCAATGTGGATAGCGTAATCTACCTTTGAAACAACTCGCTCAATAACATAAGGACCTTTCCATGTCATCAATAACTTATTATGGTCCGTAGGTAACAACAATAGGACCTTGTCTCCTGGCTTAAAAATTCTCAATCTGGAACCTCTATCTTTATAGTCTTTTGCTCTTTTCGAAGCGATACTAGAAGCTTCTTCTGCTATAGTGCGCGCTGAAGATAATCTTTCTCTTAAATCAACAAGGTACTGAAACACCGAAATCTGCTCATCGTCTCCCGATGATGGCGACGTCATCATGTCCCGAAGAACATCAGTTGGGCCCCCAGGACTACGACCATACATCATTTCAAACGGCGAGAATCCCGTTGACTCCTGCCGTACCTCTCTGTACGCGAATAATACTGCAGGGATATATCTATCCCAATCTTTAGGGCGATCAGCAGCTACCTTACGCAGCATCGACTTTAACGTCGAGTTCAATCTCTCGCACATGCCATTAGCCTGCGGATGATAAGGGGTGGTAGTGATGGCTTGTATGCTGAATAAGCGAAACAATTCCTTCATCATCTCCGAAGTAAATTGCGCGCCCCTATCAGACAAAATTTGTTCTGGTATTCCTACCCTAGCGAAAATTGCAAACAACGCTTCCGCGACTGCCTCAGACGTTATGGTCCGCAGAGGAACCGCCTCTGGCCATCTCGTAGCATCACATATGACCGTTAAGAAAAATCGATTCCCCCTATCGGTCGCTGGGTGAATGGGGCCAACAAGGTCTTTCGAAACCTTTTTAAACGGTTCCGAGACCGTGGGGATCTTTTGAAGAGGAGCCTGGGGTGTACGCCCCTTATGCGTCGTCTTTTGGCACGCACTGCATGTCTTACAATACACTTGTACATCTCTGTGGATCGATGGCCAGTAAAAATTTTTAAGAACCCTTTCTTTGGTTCTAGCTATCCCCATATGACCCGCTAATGGGACATCATGTGCCAAATGCAATACTGTTGCGATCAGCAACGCTGGCACAACGACCTGCTTTAAAATGGAGGCCACCGTTACATACTTACGGAACAGAATGCCCGCCTGAACAACAAAGGAAGACGAGCCGTTCTTATATTTCCTCGTTTTCTCGGTTCGCGCTTCCCCAAAACATGGGTTTAATGATGGATCCTCCCGTTGTAATCTCGCCAAGCGCTCTGGCGTGATATCTAGGTTGACCGCTGGCGTCGCCAAAGGTCTAATCTTATCCTTATCAGCTACCTGTCGACGTGTTTCGACCGCGGCACAAAAGTCAATACCTTTTGATTGAGACCATGCATGCACATTCTCCTCGGAAGGGGAAACCACCCGTGATACATTCCCAATGATGAGCTGGGCGCCTGGAAAACAACCAACGACTGCTTCGACTTCCCCGCTAAGGAAAGGTGTATCTATCACTATTCTTGCCATGGGTAATTTCTCAATGGCCCCTGAAAATTGGATGCACGGGACAGTCTCACCTGTAAGCTGTGAATCCCGAATGCAGTCCCTATGCACTCCCACAACGGTAGATCCTGTATCTCGTAAAACCGAGACCGGTTCATCCCCAACAAACCCCGGATAAACCCTAAGACCACCTCCTGTATGACATGAATTTATAACGGGGATCTTTCTCCCACAAGGTAAAACACCGGAAGATAATAACTTCTCACAACTGGGACACTTAGAATACTGTCCGCCTCCGTTGTCCGATGTAACACACGCAGCCGCATGATGAAATTTATTAGGGGAACATGGACTAGAGCTACTGTCCACGTTCGCCGCTATCCTACCTGCAGGGCAGTTCACGCTGATGTGATCTGCTCTTCCGCAGTTCCAACACTTCGCGGCCCTACACTCGCGTGAACAGTGACCCACGCGTCCGCAAGTCCAACACTCCGCTCCCTGTGCTGCAATAGGCCTGGGTCCCCGTGACCCATCGCGACCGGAACTAAAGTCCCTATGCCGTCGGTCATCGGCAAAGGTCACAAATCGCCCCCGGCATTACCGCGACCTAGCCCTCCTGCTTGGTCAAACTTACCGGATCCATATGCAGGTGATTGGTGATAGCCCCTACGCTGCCCCTGGGCTTGCCCACTATAGGCACCACGCTGACGCGACCTGTCTTTATGTCCTGTCGGCGACCCCTCGACAACGGCGACGTACCCAGCATCTTGGACGTACGCCCTCGCCACAGGTTTGGACGGATGTGCCGTACGGTATGCTTCCGCCAACTTAGACGCCTCCTGCACCGTCGCGGGTTCGTTTTCTTTCAGGAAAGCCACCAGATCTTTATGGCACGACGCGTACAGCTGGTCACGGATCATTAGGTCTTTTAATTTAGTAAAATCCGCGCCCACATGCGCCAAGTCTACCCAGTTCGCGAAATATTCCGTCAATCTCGCGACGAAGGCAGCAAAGTCCTCCCTGGTATCTGCACGTGCTCGCCTAAACTGCTCCCGGAAATATTCCTCGGTACGCGCAAATCGGCGAAGCAGCAAAGCCTTCAGCTTATCGTAATCTTGCACGTCTTCGCGCTGTAGCTCTTTAAAGTAGGTTAACGCTCGCCCCTGCAATAGAGACGCCAGGTACGTGGACCACAATTCCTTATTTTCCCCCCATTGCAATTGTGCGTTCAGTTCGAACCTGTAAAGGAAGGCGTCTATGTCGTCCTTCCGGTCGTCGAACGTAGGGAGCTTAATCCGAACACCACCTTTATTGTGTACCTGCCGCTCAACTGTTTCTGTTGGCGCATTCTTTTTGATTTCCAACTCCGCGATTCTCATTCGCGTCTCTCTCTCCTGTTGGTTATCCCTAGCTTCTATCTCCCTTAACTTTATCTCCTGCTCCCTTTCCCTAGCCTGTCTCTCCTGTTGCTGAGCTTCTAACTCCTTTAACTTAAACTCCCTTTCCTGTTCCTGAGTCTTAGCCTCTCTTTCTTGTTGACGCTCTTGAGCCTCTTTTTCTCTCTCTCTATCTTTAGCACGCTCATCGCGCAAATCCGCCTGCTGTTCTTTAATCCAGCCGCGTAGCTCCTCTCCCTCCAGACCAAGTTCCTTACCCAACTTCATTAGTTGTTGGAGTTCCGCCATTTCACAGATTTATGGTTACGGTGTATATTATGAAAACGGCTAACCTGTCGGTATGATCACTAACGACACGACCAGAGACCTGAGATCACACCAGATATAACAATACCCAATTGTCTCAAATACAATTCAGAAATTTACCTACTTCCTAACTAATTCTATATTCATTAAATGTATAGCACTATTAATAATAAAAAAGAATAGAAACGACAAGAATGAAGAACTTCAGAAGAAGGACCACAAGTACGTCAAGGACAACGAACCAGACTAGGACAAAGCTTCTACAAAAAAACTATAATGGGAAAAAAAATGCAACCTAACTACGCCGATTACACTATACGGTACGAACAAGAACAGAGTCTGAAAAAAAAGAACGTATCTACAGATAGGTAAGAGAGGGACAAGAGAAACGTCTTCCTAAAATAACAAGGAAGATGGAACGGCACAATCTAAACAAAAATACAGGTCCCTACAGAACTGTTCACTGTGATGAACGCGGTTCCAAGTTTAGCCCACCTCCCGAAGAGGATAAACTACGCTCACCACAGCAAACCCGCGCCACCACCCTTATAATCAATTACAACGAAAACAGAAAAACAGCGGAAAAAGACAGAAGAACAGACAGCCCTCAATCCAGGGTACAAAATTTCAGTTTCACTTAACTTTCAGCCTTATGAGTTTAAGTCCTCCCCTTAATCGGAGCTCTGGCTGCTTGTCTCCTCAGGCTGCACGCACACACACTGTCTCTCTGAAAGTTTAAGTACACATTAGTACATATTTATAGCAATACATGCATCAATACATATTCATCAATATACATAAATCATATCATCATGAAATTTCCATTCATCCCACGAACAAAGACAACACAAATTCCTACCACAAGATAAGTATTACGTGGACAAAACTAAAGTAACAAATGCCCACTGAAAAATACCTACTAACTAACTACAACTAAATATTACGAAAATGGACGAGTCACAACGGACAAGCCCCCAATGTCACAAATCCCAGACTGGGAGATGTAATAAGTTATGACAGGACAACAATCACGAACGAACAAGTTTAACACTTAACAGAACAACCCATCAGACTCACACATTTATTAAACATAATTATACAGATAATAACGCAATTACATACATTATATTATTGAAATTAACTGCCGTACAACGGCCTTATTCTCACATGCACTCTTCCCTCAGATCCACAACCCGGTAGTTACTTCCTAAAGGCACTTCGGCCTCAGCCTCTCCCCTCAGGGTCTTAATAGCACATTAATAAGTCACTGGCACTGCAGTCTCTCAATATCACCTTCCTATTGTCATACACCTTAGCATTCCACTAGCATCTCAGCAGGGCAATAGCACATTATCATTTCAATAGCCCATCAATATGGCAATAACACATTATCATTTCAATAGCCCATCAACATGGCAATAGTACATTATCACATTCACGCTCATATCTACGTCCCTGTCCGTGGCCCGACTGCCACGACTTTATGTGCCTCTACTGTCCTGCACCGACAGCCTCACTTCTGGCCTATGTGTGGCCTCCGGCCCTATGCTGGCCTATCCCCTGTGCTCACCGAGGCGGCTCTTTAGCCCGTCCCCGACACCTACAAGAATAACATTACATTGGTATAATACCCTACCATTTCTATTCACTCCACCTCTCCTTACAACCCATGAAGCGTACACACAATAGTTCACCTTTCACTCACCAAACATCTTACGGTAACACACCTCCATCGGAGTACACAATACTCACTCGTGCTACAAATCCATGAACTCACTTTCATCTATCGCTCATGGCGAACATTGCTATATCCAATATCAAGGACTTCCACATTCCTCACATATACTTATTTACATCATGGTAATAGACGAATATAATATAATACATCAATCATAATTATCAATCAACGTTCTACCTACCAGTCATCACTGGAAAAAACACTCTCATCCGTCTTCCGACTGCTCCCCTTATGTTCGCCCGCTGGGCTCTTACTAGCGTCCGTTCTCTTTGGACTATCTCTGTGCAGTGAACTGGTAACCACAATGATCTCACCCCGTTTAATCCTTACTCACCCCCTTTCACGTTTTTCCCTACTTGTCTACGTGCGTTAATTTTACTCTCCTCCTTTCCCCCCGTAATTATTAACTATCGCTCACTCCACTCGTGACATGGTGGAGGTGCGATTTTATTCGATCCATGTATTATGTTGCGGCAGCATTACAGGTCATGATGTCAGCTTCTCTAACATTTCGCAAATTATGACGCCAGACGTAACCTGCCGCACGTGATTACCACAGTTTAGTTAAGGAACAAGAACAAGAAAAAAGAAAAATTTGACTTTGACAAAGATGGACATTGTGTTCAAACTGTTTATTAAAAAAACTGAAACGGAGAGACTCTCGTACTGACATTCTAAGTTAGGCTCACGCGTTGGACATAACGCATGCGTAATAAGAAACAACACTTGCACAGTGCCTACAAACCAATCAAAAGCACAATAATATACTTTTCAGAAAAGGTAGGCCTACCCTTAAGGGAACTCATGAAACACTAAACTTATTGATGGGGAAGACTTTTGTAGAACTCATGGTGAGCATGGGGTATGATGTTGTTTTTGCATAGGTGGGTTAAATCGGAATATTTGTCAGCACTCAAAGGATACGGCTTGCTTGAAACATTTTCCAACTTAATTGCGTTGTCATCCGGAATCTGGTGGACCACTCGTATTTTCTGCAGGAGGTTCAGGGATCTATAGTTGTCACTGTAGTCATAATAGACATTCACCATGTTTGGTGCTTGTGCAGATAAACCGAAGCGCTTCACTTTCAACCACTTCACCTTTTCTTTTTCGGTGTCCAACTCAAAGTTTTTTAGGGTGGCAGCAATTTGTTTGAAGTCAAACATGTCTGTCCTGTCAATTTCTTCCACCACATACAATGGCTTCTTTCTCTTCGCACTTCGGATCAGTTGAGCCCACTGAGATGGCGTATACACCGGAACATTTCTACTGGCCTTCTCAATCGTTGAGTGCATACTCTCACCTTCATTTTGACTATGCCCCGATACGAAGAAAACATGCTCAATTGTTTTGAATTCCATTTTCCTCATGACATACCATAGTATAGTCAAAAAGTTCTTGTTCCTGTTCTGCCCCCCACAGCTGTCTGAAAATAGTACAATGTCAGAAACTGACACACTTTCTGCCTTCACTCTGGCCAGGTATCTGAAAACACACGATGCAATTTCATTTGAACCTCTCAAACCGTCCACTTCTGGCCACACATAGCAATAGCCTTGTCCATTCCTGTAGTCATAGACGGTCAAGTTGTACGTGCTCAACTTTCTCTTGTAATAGAGACAAGATTCACTACTTGATGGACAAGGGAGCACTTCCTCCAAGTCAAAGACTGCAGCTGCTTTAGATGGGTTATTCTCCAGCTCGTCCTTGAGTTTTGCTTTGAACAATCGACTCTGCTCTTTGAGTGTTAGATTCTCCTTGTACTCGTCAATGCCATCTTTCGTATTTTCGTATGCGGCACAAGTGTCACAACGATCTTTCATCCTTTTGTGAAACCCGATGTTAAACTCTGAATTAAACAGGTGTCTATATGTTGTTTCTGATGCTGGTGTGTAACAGCCTTCCGTCTCTCGAGTTTCAACATACATGGTGTACATCTTTTGAAGGCTAAGAGAACTTTCGAGGTACTCCCTTTTACTATCTTTTCTTGAATAATGACTTTCCATTCGAGGGAAGCTGTTGATGTGCTGTCTTATCCTCTCTTTTTCCGCTGGTAATCCCCCGCTGTTTGTGTTTTCCTCTTTGCTCAGTGCTGCACATCCCTAGGTCTGTCTGTTTGTTCAGTGCTGTAAAGACGACCCTCTCAGATATGTTCAATGTATCTAAAAACATCTTTTTGCACACCTTGACTTGTTTGTCACCGATCCTCAGGTGGTATTGATAAGTCCATTTGCGCATTGTATCAGGCTTTGAAACTTTAGCAGTTGTCTTTGTCACAAATCCCAGACTGGGAAATGTAATAATTATGACAGGACAACAATCACGAACGAACAAATACAACGCAACACTTTTATTTCTTAAACTGAAGAAAACAGTTTTTTACACAAGCAATCGAATCATATATCATCTTAAAGAAAATTAAATTCTGCATACGCTGATACCAGGCGCATGCGTCTCTGGTGTGTATTCATTGATATATCTGGTCTAAAAGACGAATGTTTCATTTTTCGAACTTTGCAAAATTAGATCTAACGCCGGTTTTTGAAAAATGAAAAAAAAATGCATGTAATGTAGGTTCACCTGCTATTGTCGATCGCTGTTTGTTTTGTTTCGTTTTTAAATTGTTTGTGTTTTTGTTACGGTAATGTTATGTTAAACACGCTCTTCTGTCACATGCATATGATAAAAAGTCATAACAAAAGTTAACAGTTAACAATGTAATTAACTACATACATTTATTACAGCTTGTTTTTTTCCTTTACAATAACAGTTTCAATTGGAAAAATACAGTTAGATCTAGTACTTGATGTGTCCTCCTTCCACCTGAACCAAACTTCTGACTCTCCGTCCCATGGACTGTGTAAGATTTAAGACGATGTCATCTGGTACTTCCTCCCAGAGTTCGTTTACCAGAGTAAACAATGCATCTTTATCTCTTGTCAGGTCATGTCGCTTGAGGTTTCGTTTAATCAGTGACCACATGTGCTCCACCGGGTTCATGTCTGGTGACAGTGAAGGCCACGTCAAGGTTTCTATTCCATTGTCTCTAAGGAAGTCTTTTGTAACTTGTGCGCGGTGAGGAGGAGCATTGTCTTGAACAAAGATGCCAACGTTGTTAAGGGGGTCATTTACGAATGGGACAGCGTGGGGCCGTAGGATTTGATCGATGTACTGCTGTCCGTTTAACCTTCCGTTGATGCGGATTAGAGGTGTTTTTCTGCCACCAACAATCCCACCCCAAACACTCACAGTACCGTAACCTCGGTTTAGAACTTCCTGAATGTTCTGTTGTGAAAATCGTTCATTTGTCCTTCTGTAGCACATCAGCCTACCGTCTTTTCTGTCCACTTGGAACGCTGCTTCGTCGGAGAAAAGAACATGTGACCACTGCAGTCTGTCTAGTCGGTGTTGTTGTGAAAGCATGGGTCCCATGGCTGGACGTCTGGCACGTAGACCTGCCTCTAGAAGACGCCGTCTCACCGTGTGTCGGCTGCAATTCATCTGTGCTGCAGTCTCTACAGCTGTCCTAAAGGGCTCGGCTTCGTGCATGAGAACGATGTTCCCATCCCCCTGTCCGTTCGTCACTCGCGGGCGCCCTTCTCTTTCCAAGTCTTTCACACTCCCGGTGACCTCATACTTCTCCTGAAGCCTGTACACAGATGATCTTGACACATGAAACATGAGTGCAACCTGCGTCACACTACATCCAGCTTCAAGATGACCAATTATTCTGCACCTTTCTTCAGTGCTTAGTTTAGGCATCTTTATTTTGAATTAGATCTAGATCTGGGTTTTAAACAGAAAATGGCTAAGACCAGCATACATTAACAGGAAGAAAACAATGCGTTCAACAGTGGTTTAGAATGGTGCAGTGGTGTGTAAACGAATAGTGTGGTAACCAAAGACATTTATTTAGAGCCTCAATGTACTGTTTGCCAAGTCTGCAAATTTGAAGATTTGGGTTTGACAGATCGTATCTCACTTAATACTTGACACTGACTAAAGAATGAGGTACCACTGTACGCAGAATTTAATTCTCTTTCGATTGGTATATCGGTTTCTTAAGTTTTGTTAAGACATATCCCACCAGGTGCTAAAATAAAAGTGTTGCGTTAATTTTGATCACTACTGTATAACACTTAACAGAACAACCAACCAGACTCACACATTTATTATACATAAAAAATAAAGATATACGTGCATTACATTCTTCAGTTCAAATACCATTCAATGGTCAGTATTCCCGACATTCATTCTTCTACGGGTCCACAACCCGATAATACTTTCTAAAATATGCTCTGGCCTCAGCCTCACATCTATATATGTACTACTTGCTGGCCTCTCTTATTGGCTCCTGCTCAACCTAATCTCCGTATCTCAATCTCCCCTCGAGGTCTTAATAGCACATTAATATTTCAATAGCACATTATATACTCAATGGCACATTAACATCTTAATAGCACATTAACATCTTAATAACAACGTCCCTGTCTGTGGCCAGACTGCCACGACTCATGTGCTCCCGCTGTCCTGCGCGACAGCTTCACTCAGGCAGGCCTGTGGGTAGCCTTCTGCCCAACCCCGGCACAAGTCCGCTCACCGCGAGTGGCTTCTCTGCCCGACCCCGGCACCTATAAGGATAACATTACATTTCTATAACACCATACAATTACTATCCACTTCACCGCTCATTACGAACCATCAAGCGTACACACAATAGTCCACCTTTCACTCACCACACCTCTTACGGTAACACACCCCCACCGTACCACACAGTACTCAGACTCGCTACGAATCCATGATCCGAACTTACATCTATCGCTCATTGCGCACATCTCTATACACAGTAATCAATGACTGTCACAGTCCTCACATATAACTTATTTACATCATGGTCATAGGAGAACATAGTACATCAATCAGCATAATTGTCAATCATAGTTCAACCTACCAGTCACCACTGAAAAACACACAATCTCCCGACTGCTCTCTCACGTCTGTCTCCTTGGACTTCTTAACTTGCCGTGATCTGACTATTCAGATTTTGCCTCTACTACGCCTCAACTTCCCTCACAACATGCACGCTTCAAATCCCTTCCCCGCACTTATTGACCCTCGCTCACTCGCCCGTGACAGTCACAATCACTGAATCAGTAGGGAAGACGCCTAAAGATGCATGCAACACTAGCGTCCTTTGGTCTGCTGTTCCACGCGAATAAGCTCCCTTCTCTCCCATTAGCATCGAACAGCACGTCGGTGCACAGAGTGTGCTTCGCTACTACAAGGACTGCATTACGATGCGCTTCTGGTGGCTTTTGATAAGTAACTTTAGGGCCAAAGTGATGCCCCGGCGCGGACTCCCTAATACTGGACACAATTCTGAGTGTGACGAAAGTACTTCGCCACGACAGCGGTCACACTGTGCCAGGAAAAAGCAAGACAATAAATAGAAAAAAAACAATCTATCAGAAAGACCTATCCCGTTCTATCCTCAATCGTTCATTTCATACAGGTGAATAAGGTTTACCGGCATTCGAAAATACACTTAAATTTGCACTGGACGCTCGGAGATGAATACGATATTTCAACTTTGCACCGTAACGCACCATTCAGGGATTCCTTGATCAGTGACGTAGTACGCAACCTGATGGCATTTACAGTTTGCAAGTTCATGTGGTTTGGTTTTCTAGCAGTATTGCTGCATTTTGTGCATGGGTTTGTATGGCTATGCATGGCTGGCGGTCAATTGGTCCCTCAGAACACGTACTAGCGTAACCAAACATTTTGTTAGTTTTGCAGGAGAGCTTTTTTAAGTTTTGGGCGATTTCCATCACCTTCCTGTGGCGTCAGTTTTGATATGATATGATATGATATGATATATTTCGGGCTTGTTAGGCCTTTTGGCCTTTTGTCCGATCTTTTGATCGTTACTATTCTATTCTATACATTATGATCTCCCCTGACTAAGTTCAAACTTGGTACATTCTATTCTTCCAGTGGGTATCTAGTCTGTTCTTAAAGCTGTTAAGTGTTGGTGCATTCACAGTGTCAGCTGGCAGATTGTTCCATATGTCCGTGGTCCTAATTGGAAAGAAGCCCTGTCGGATTCCTGTGTTGACTCTGTTCTTTTTGAGTTTATAGGTGTGTCCTCTTGTTCTGGTGTCTTCGTCTGGTGTTAGTGGTGATTCAGTATCATACATGTCGTGTGTGAACTCGTACACCTCAATCATATCTCCTCGGTCTCTTCTATATTGCATACTTGGTATGCGTAGCTTTTGAAGTCTTTCTTCATAGGGCAGTGCTGTCATACCTGGCACCAGCTTGGTGGCTCTCCTCAGTACTCCTTCTATTAATTTTTTATCTTTCTGGTACCGAGGTGACCACACAACGTTGGCGAACTCTAGATGAGGTCTTACAAGTGACGTGAACATGATTCTTGTACTTTCACCATCCAAGAACTGGAACGATCGTCTGATGAGTCCAAGTATTCTGTTTGCTTTGTTTACTTGTGTTTCGATGTGCTTGCTGAATTTTAATTCGTCGTCAATCAGAACACCGAGGTCTTTTTCTAACACTGTTGTACTCAACACCTTCCTGTCGTGTGAGTGGTGCAGCCGCATTGTGTACTCATGTGTTGGGTTGTTTCTGCCGAAGTGGATGATTTTGCACTTGTCTGCGTTGAAGCGAAGTTGCCATTTGTCGGTCCAGTCGACTAATCTATCTATATCTCTTTGAAGATCTTGTCTGTTAGATTCAGTGTCTACTATTGAGGAAACTTTGGTATCGTCTGCATACATGTGACACCACGAGCTGATTACTTCTGGCAGATCATTGATAAAGATCATGAACAAGACTGGGCCTAGTACACTCCCCTGGGGAACACCACTTGACACTGTTGACCATTCTGAGTAGGATCCATTCACTGAAACTCCTTGACGTCTTCCTATGAGAAACTCGTTAATCCAGTCCAGTAGTTTGGATCTGATGCCATAAGACTGCAGCTTATTCACAAGTCGTAAATGTGGCACAGAATCGAAGGCCTTTGCGAAATCCAGGTATACCGCATCCACAGGTCTGCCGATGTCTAGTGCTGCTGTCCATTTATCCAATACCAGCAGTAGGTTTGTCGCACATGATCTTTTTGGCCTGAATCCATGTTGGCATGTTGATAAAAGTTCATTCTGCCCTAGGTATTCCAAAACTGCATCGACTATTATTGACTCCATGTCTTTGCAAAGAATGCTGGTAAGGCTTAATGGGCGATAGTTCCCCGGGCTGGACTTGCTACCTTTTTTAAACAATGGGGTGACATTTGCATCCTTCCATGCCTCCGGTAGTTTTCCTTCTTCCAACGACCTTGAGAAAAGTATCGTAAGTGGCTCCGCCAGCTCATCCGCAAGTACCTGTAGGACACGTGGGTGTAGACCATCTGGTCCATGTGACTTTACCGGATCAAGCTGTTTTAGTTTCTTTTGTACTGTCTCTTTTGTGAAGGTAATATCTTCAAGGACCGCCTGCAATTCTCTGTTCTCGCAGGTTGGCATTTCTTGGGTGCTTTCCTGTGTGAATACACTACAGAAAAATCTATTTAGGGTGTTCGCTTTGTCCTCGTTTCCAGTGACTGTATGTCCGTCTTCATCTATCAGGTCGGCGATTCCCTCTTTTATTTTCAGTTTTCTATTAGCATATGCATAGAATACCTTTGGGTTGCTTTGCGCCTTCCTTGCTATAGACTTTTCGTATTGCTTTATTGCGTTCTTGCAAGCCGTATTTGCTTGATTCCTTGCTTTGGCATATACTATGTAGTCTTTTCCCTCTTTCGTTTCCATGTATCTTGCAAAAGCCTGTTTTTTTCTGTTTGACCTTGCTTAAGGCTTTCTCGTTCATCCACAACGGGATTTTCCGTTTTGTTTGATTTCCTGTGTATTTTCTTGTTTTGGGAATGCATTCCTCCACTGCCTGATTGTACGTCTCTTCTAGGGCATTCCAGCCATCTGTTAAGGTCATGTTCTGTAATTTGTGACAAAGATTCTGGCCCTTGATTTGGTCTCTTAGTTTACTGTAGTTTCCCTTTGAGTAGTTGAATCTTACTTCTTCTCTTCTCTTGTCCTCCATGCTTGTTTTATACTCAAAGTGAAGAAATTGGTGATGGCTTTTTCCCAGTGGGGCACCATGTACAATGTTCTCCACCATGCCTTCTTCTTTCGTAAGGATCAAATCAATGAGGGTTGGTCTTTGTTCAGCTCTGTAGTGAGTGGGACTGTTGACATGCTGGTACAGGAAATTGTCTCTGACCACAGACTCCAGAAACACAGTTGCCTTGTGTTGTTCACTTGGTGGGGCTGTTTCATTTTCCCAGTCTATCTCCGGGTGGTTGAAATCACCTGTAAGTAATATATTTAGTCTTCCCTGGATAGCGATCTTGATTAATTTGTACAGTTTGTCATCTACAACCTCAGTGTTATTAGGTGACCTGTAGACACACCCTATAAGCAGTCTGTCGCCTGCAGCCAAGCGAATCTCCACCCATATTGCATCTTTAACTGTGTCGTGCTCCCCAAAACATGTCTCTTGTGCTCTCAGCTATTTTTTCGCATAAATAATCACTCCTCTATCAGCATTGTCCTTGTCTATTTTGCAGAAACAATCGTATCCATCCATCCCCAGCTCCACCTTCTGTACAGCAAACTTAAAATTTTTCGGAAGAACCTCCGTGAGACAGACTATGTCTGGTTGATTTGAAGCAACAAAAACCTGGAATTCTATCCGTTTGTTTAAAAAACAGTCAACATTGGTATAAACGCAACTCAAAAAATCCTTAGTAACTTTAACTGAAAAATAAACTTTCTTAACACTATGTACATTCTTGGTCTGGGGTTTTGTTGTGTTTCCTACACTGTGGCCCCGTGCTGGTCCCTCGCCTCCGTTCTTGCGATGTTTATCACTCGATTTCTTCTGATTGCCCATATTTCCGTCCCTTTCTGTGCTTCTGTCTCCGCCCTCTTCTGGTTTCTTAATGAAACTAGCTTCCTCGTCTCTTCCCGTTCTAAAAAAGTCATATCCCTTTTGACCGAAATAGAGTGAAAGCGTTTGTCTTCATGTTCCCTCAGTTTCCGTCCTGATTGGAATAAGGCTTGTGCATGCTGATGTGTCTTGACTTTCAATAATAATGGACGTGGTCCTTTCTTATCCTTTGCCTCGTCTTCTTTTTTCCCCAGACGTCTGGTTTGCTCGATGACTGCATCAACACACCCAAGCCCCATATGGGCGACATGGACGGCTTTTTTCATGTCTTCCTCCTTCCTACGTTCTGGGTCAGTTTCTGTACTTTCCTCTACACCAAACAAGATGACATTAAGCTTCCTTGAATCTCTATCTTCCATCTCTTTAATACTTTCCTTCGCTGTGTCCACTACTATGGTTTCTAACTTCTCTGCCAGCCTAGCATGTGATATCTCAACCTCCCTGAATTTGTGAGAAATCTGGACTTCTATGTCGGTAAGTTTACTTTCGAGGGTGCCCTGCCTACCTGTAAGACTTTTCATGCTTGTCATTAGACCACCTGCAAATTTGTTACACTTTTTGCAATAGCAATGCAGCCCTTGTGAAGTTTCTTTCTCTGCCTCCTGCATTGCCTTGTATAGTGCCTCGCTGACACCCTCACACACTGTATGATGCCACAGTTCACACATGTCGCACTTAACTTCCATTTCCTTTTTTCCCACTACTTTATCACATTTCCCACACACTGTGTTTTCTTTTCTTGTCTGTTTTTTACTTCTGTCAGTACTCATTGTGACTTGTTTTTTCTTGGTCAAGATCAGTCTAGATCTAGAGCTGGCCACTAGCTGGTTGTCTGTTAGCTTGTCTGGTTACTAGATCTGACCACTATAATGCAGTACAACGTTGAAACGATCCCACACTACTAGATTTCTAGATCTAGGCTAGAATCCAAATTCCGCAGAGGTGTCCGCCATCTCGTTTTTCTTGTCAAGTTGGTAGGCCTATTGTAAACTAACCAGATTCTATATATAGATCCAAATAACGTCTAGATTTATGGGTGTGATATAATATAGATCTATGGTATGTCTAGACTCTCTAGATGTGAATAAATGTCAATAAATAATGCATTTGATCCAGTATTATTCAAAGTATAATGGTTGATTTAACAGCTTCTCAAATTTTCCACCATTTGCATTCTCGCGCTGATATTTTGACATAACATGTATAGATCTAGATCTAGATCAAGATCTAAGACTGCCAATATGCAAGTCCAAGAATGCTTTTTTTTTTCTTTCTTTCAAAATTGGATAGCACGTGATCTTTGTTTTGGTTTTTGTTTTTTGAGAAAAAACAATACGCTAAAGTCTAGTAAGATATCTCATCTAATAATGATCGTATCGATTCCCCGATAGAGAGGAGCTAGAAAACGGCACAAGTATTCGCATGGTGATTCTAATTCAATTTCGGCAGACATGTCGTTTACGCTGGTACGCGTTCTGAGGGACGAATTGTGGTATGCACATTTAGCAGAATTCTTTCAATGTTTGCTTCCAATTTTGTGTCATAAAATGAGTTCTACAAGGGATGAAGGGATTGGAGTGTGTAATGGTGAAAATGTTACTGGACTCTAGATCGAGATCTAACGTGCATAAAACCATCTCAGTACATACTATCTTTATTTGGATACAGCTTCCATCATTGTTACAGCTTGACTTTTGCCTTGTCTGTAATAGGAAATAAGGTTATATCAGCCACCCCCGTAAACATATTATTGGTGCTATTTGCACTTAAGATAAAAATTAAAAAAAAGGAAAGGTGTCTTGCAAAGGCCCCCGTTAGAGGTAGCACAATAAAAAGACATTTTGATGCCCCGGGTAAAAATCAAGCCTCTATATTCTTTGAGGTGCACATAGAGAATGCTGCACCAGTGGCTGGTAGTTACATAGCATTATTTTAGCCCTTCATCCGGCTAATAACCAGGCTCTCAGTGCTTTACAACATTTATATCATGTAAATCATACACATGCATACTCAGAAAACAAAAAGAAGATGGACATTCAGCTGATTTTTAAAAATCATAACATGTTCAGTGTCATGATCACATTAGGATCATAAATGCCGTGCTAGGTCACGACGTCAGTGAGTTAATTTTTACCATCTTGTTGATTATAACCAGCGTAATTTGTCCTTGAGCTGTTCTCGTGAACAGTTTGTTTTGAAACACCTTTTTTCTGATAGATGGAGAGAAGGGGGGGCGAGACAGAATAAATGTATAGCTAGAAATGACAGAGCAGTTCTCGACCCCGTGATTTTGATTAACATAGATAAGGGGCGAGTAAAGGTAGTTTATTTAGACGCTAAGTTGGCGTTCGGAAATTCGTGCATAAGAGTAGAAAGCACGGGGTTTGAAGATTTTAGTAGTTAATGTTTCGCATTTTAAATTTTGTCTAGACCGTAAAATTGACCTTGATTTTGGCGCAAGGCCATGACAAGCATAAATTAATATTGCAGGCTGAGCTGAAGCGACTGCACCAATCAAATGTATGAATCTGGACATTTGGTCGAGACATAGCTTTAGTATTTAAACCCGTGCAGAGCTTAGATAGTGGCCACATGTAGACAATCCAATTACGAAGTGGACCACGATAGTCCTCAGCCAGATGAGAGACATAGAGACGCAGTTGAGCAGTCCATATTGTGAGGAGCGTGATGTTTTAAAGCTCCAGAGCCTAAGCTACTTGGTTTGATATGAACCCACAGCGTTTACATCCAGCGCTCTCACTCCCAGTGAGGGCCTAATGGTGAGAGTTCATACTAATTTGTAATGATGAAAGTGAACCGTTCTACTTACTTTTGAAGACAGTTTCAGAGCTACCGCCAGACAATGCATGGTTGTACAAGCATTCTCCATGGCGTGTCTAGAGGAAATGTCCATATCATAACATGTCTCATTGAATTAATAGAATGTAAACTGTTATATCCGTCGCCACGTGCGCGGATTCTATTTGGCATCTAACCCATATGACCTGCAAGTAGTTAGAGTGAATAAGTTAGTCTTTATAGAAAGCTGTAGTTTCATTAGTTAGATTCAGTTGCCTTTGAATTGATATTTATATTTATAATTATATTTGTTACATTAATTACATGTAATTAAACTGCCCTACAGTTCTGCTAAAAATCAAAGCAATTGATTTATTTAGTTTTTAGAGTGCAAGTATTTTTTTTGTGTGTTCGTCGATTGTGGGAGCGGACCTCGAAAGAGTGTCATTCGAATTATCCCCATCTAACCCACATCGCGACATTCAGTCTCTCTCAAAGATAGAGGCGGAGAATTCCAAATAAGACAGAAGATACAAGCTTCACGCCAACAGGACAAAGGCTGGATCAAAATCAGAAAAAAAAAACAAAAAACGAAACAAACCTAGACAAGATACCCGGAACCATGCAGGGTAAACTCGTGCATCCATCTCTCTGATTTAAATATAATGTGTGTGTGTGTGTGTGTGTGTTTGTGTGTGTGGGTGTGTGTGTGTGTGTGTGTGTGTGTGCTTTTTTTACCCTCACTTTCATTGTAGGAACCATTATTTCTTAAAATTCTTAATTATATAATTATAATTATCTTTGATGCATTCGGTAGGATAGTGCCTCAGTCTTGTCTAGGCCTAAATATACTCAGGCTGCGAGAGATGTCGAAATACGGCACCGACTTTCTAGGCATTCACTCTGCACGGGCGTACCAATATGGCAAGGTCAAGATGACTGTGCCGCGCGCAAGCCGTACTTTCACGCGTCTGGTCACTGTCCTTATTGAGACGTAACTACCGTCTTATTGCTTACTGTATCTCTTCTAAATCAATGGCATTGTGAAAGGGACATGTTAGCCAGTGAACCACTAGTCGGAATCACAAAGACTAGGCTTTCAAAGGCTCTCCCTACACTATCAAAAGGTGTAACATCGATATGCGAACTATTGCTCAACAAATTTGCAATTATTATTCTCTCATTTTCTCACAAGCTGACAATCATCTGGAGTTGTCTGTATCTAAGAACCAATCACAAAGAAGCTCTGAAATGACCTTTGTCCCAAATGCCCACATTGGTTCATTAGTATGTGTCAATCTAATCATGATGAAACCATTTGTTCAGATCTTGGGAGGCGTGGATAGTTATCATGCCATTTTCTCACGAAAATAAATAGCTGTCAGTTTGGTATCATAAGTCAGATCATTGGTTAGAGACTTACGGACAAAGGTTTTGCTGGTTAATTCATTACCAAGCGTGATAAGGAAAAGGAGCGAATGTTTTCATGCGGATCAACAAACCAAACCACGTGGACAGCGCTAGTGCGGTCAGCGTTCATCCACAAGGGTCAGTGCGACCCAGATAAGATTCCAAGTGAGTAAGCTCACTGACGGGACAGCGTGCGTTTAGCCGTCGCGCGCAGGGTGTTTGTTAAAAAGTCATTGCATAATTATTACATTTTGCAGCAACCAATTCCTTACATTTCCAGTATGTATCCAATTCTTGATATATGCACCAGACGTGTAAGAAATATAATAATACGAATCCTACAATGAAATCAAGAAGAAAAAATGCCCCCGAAAGGGCGCATACATACACACATACACAAACACGCACACATGGTGGAGAGAGGGGGAAGAGAGAGAGAGAGAGAGAGAGAGCCAGAGAGAGAGGGGGAGGAGAGGGGTTTGAATAACTCTAGCACGTCATTTTTATTACAATATTTTAATACAGTTTATGAATAACATCAATTGAATCTTTTGACTTTTTTAAATCTTTCTGATGACGCCGATTTTGCCTGATTTTTCTCTGTTCACCAGCAGCTGGTTACCTGACACTGGTTCTCTGCTCCTGGGTTACCTGCTTGCTCTATAGGCCCACCCTTCCCTCCCTTCCCCCGCCCCTTTTTTTTCTCTTAGAGACAATGAGGAGATGTTTCAATAATCATACAAGAATTCTGTATAAAAAAAACACCCCCCGATGTTTAAAAAGACCTGCCGCCGCTCAAACAGTTGGGTTTGGCGTAAAAACTTTAAAACTGTCTTCCTTTGAACCAGCAGAGTGTTCTTTCAATATTTAAAGACTCAAAGTGATGGGCAAGTATTTTTGTTTTTACTTTTTAGGTTTGCTTTGTGTCGCTGATCGGTCGTGTCCGATCTTTCCTTTTCACGGACCCATGATGTCATCATTAATCGGAAATAGCTGGAAATGCTCAAACTGAGTCGACACACCGTGGTGACGGCAGGCGTAGTATGTAATGTTCAATGACGTGCTACTGTGCATATAATTATGTAGGTCACTGGTAATGTTGTGCCCTAATTTCTTTCTTCCGCAGCATAACAGTCCACATCCTTTCCGACCAACCTACTTAAAGGGCATGTGAACGACACATTATGCGTTCTGGTTTTATTCTCTCAAAACACATCTGACCCCTCTTTGTCACATCGAGTCCGATATTTTCCACATAGACAATGATTTTGTATATTTATTTTGTTAAAGAAAAGGCTTCCAAATACCAGCGGGTTTTCCTGGTAACTTTCAACGATTTGTGCGCTACATCATGCACATCTCAATAATCTCCGGAAGGAGCCGAAGACAGACCTATACTAGGCTGACTTGACTTTTGACTAGCCTGCGTGTCCTTTACTTGCCTCTTCTCTTCTTCCCCAAATTGTCTCTTTTTCAGTTAGAGGATGAATTTCCATGTCTGTGTTCTGTTCTGTTTGATGACTGAGGGTGGGTCACACAGCAGCTGGTCTGATTCAACGCCGATACACTATTATTAGCAGACAACCACAACTGGCTCGAGGTCGGAGTACACCCTTCACACTGCTTTCTGCGAATGGTGATCTGATCTGCTAACCGTTGTTTTAGGTTGAAGTTTTGTCCCCTTATCTTTCCATTTTTTTTCCATCTCAAGGAAAGTGATGGAAGCTCACCATTTCACCTTCTGATGTACGGGTATTTTCTGATCGACAGCTGGCAACAACACAAAAACACCATTGTTCGGTTTTTCTTTATGGTCCTGATGACCCCATGTTTGTTTCTTTGAGTACAAACGGGAAAAACCTGCTTTCTTGTGTCGAAATTTGACGAACCGATAATCGTGCTTTAATCTTTTGCTACACGAACAATCGCCCATTGGTAAATGCTCTGAACGTTTTAGGGTGACTGAAGGAGCATCTTCTTTAATGAAAATGGCCTAAAAACATTGACGACATTGCAACATTCACATGCTCTTTTATCGCTTAGGTGGACAAGAAAAGATGACAGGGGAGGGGCAACATTTAACATTTTGTGCTGATTCCTTTCTGTCTGTTGGGGGCCACCAGGAATAGGCTGACCTCGGACGTATCTGTCTGAAGCTGTGCCTTGTGCTTAATTTCGTTCATAGAACGGTTCGAGAGCACAGTACAGTTATTTAAAGAAACTGCCCTTTGCTCAGATTACCCCCTTTTCATGACAAGCTTCGCCTCGAATGCTGACGGTGTGCTTTGGGCACTGATGGGCAAGGGGAATGCAATAAGATCTATCTTAAAGCAAACAAATCAATAACAAAGTTATGAACCGAGAGGAAAGGGCAGAGTGAAGCAGATTCTTGTTAGCATCATTGAACTGGGGTTAAGAAACAGTTTATAGCAGGTAAAGCGGGGTCGTCCGCTAGTTTGAAAGGCAAAAATGAATAAGATTATTTTTCTGTACTGATATTATTATTCCAACTATTAATTAGTGGGGGAAAATACCACTTATAAGCTGCGAGTTCCTTAACGCGTAAGAAAACTTTTCCTTTACGTGTTTTTCTTTTTTAAACTTGGTGGTACTCAATAGTGGTCTCGCACACTAAATGTTTGTTTCGTGTTACAATGGAAGTAAGTCGGCCAGTGTAATCACAAAAACCTTTTTTAACCGCTGAGCCTCATAAACTACAAAATATCATAATACTCATGGAAAGCCATAAAGGTGTATGTCGGCATATTCCAAAATGTCCTGGATCTCGCTATAACATTAATGCTTTCGTTTATTTTTAGCCACAACTGAGTTGATTAGAAGAACGTGTTCGCACTTTTTGACCCGGAAACAAAAATGCATGCAGAATTAAAACGCATATATGAGGAAATTCTCTTTTGCGCCACATTTTGGTGATCGAAAAATGAACTTTAAAAATCGCATCTGTGTAATCCCTCGGACAGCGCCAACTCTTTCTTTCAATGCCAGTTTCATATCCCTTGAAAAAAACAGGCCCTTAGTGCGAAGTTCATCCAACTACATGTACAACGTGAACTCCATCCACAGGACAATTCCCTGATGTCCAAAAGGCCAAGTGTTGTGTGTTTACGGCTGGGAGTTCTAATTTTCCTACGTGAGTATGAATGTTTCTTACCCCAATCCTAATTCCTATTTGGGATAAAGACCAGTAAAATCTGTCACTCTTGTTTAGTAAGTCCGAGACATTCGGGAAGGCAATGCTGTGGATTTTCAGAAGAGCCTAAGAGTTCTCGTTTAGCTGCTTGAGGTTGCATTGGTTCTTTCTATTTTCTGTGGCCGCTGTTGTCATCATGCTTTTCATTGGATGTTAATTGCTTTATGGGATTTGCGAATCCTGTGGTGAATTAGCGTATTTAACGTGTTGTAAAAAACTCATGACAATTAGAACATTAGAACAGCTTGGCACCACCAGAAGAATAACACCTGAAATAAATAAAAGAAGACTTGCATACATCGGCCACGCGGCCCGAAACAAAAGCACGGCCCTTATGATATCAATCCTTCAAGGAAAGACAGAAACAAAGAGAAAACAAGGAAGATCACCCATTACATATCACGATAACATCAAGAAAGTCAGCCAGCTGGAAATAAGTGAACTAACTAGGAAAGCTAAGGACAGGATTGGGTGGAGGAGATTTTGTCGTGACATCCACTGTAGCAGCTAACATCGATGACGATGAAGCCGACAGGTGACAGGTGAGGTGAACAAACTCAACGGGCTATTTGTAATTATTTGACTTTCTATATTGATGATTTCCTCGTTGGATGCAAAGATGCATTCAACAACTGATCCTGAAATTCTCTTGTTTTGTCGTTGTTTTTAGATTGACTTACAATTTTGTTTTTCTTTTTTCCCCCCGAAAATTGCACCACAATGAAATACCTCCCCCCCCCCCCCCCACCCCTCACCCCACGCCACAATTAAAATAAAAATTACAACAGCAACAGTGGAAAAACGATTTCCTGGAAATGTATCCGCTGGATTTATTTAACATTTTGCATAAACGTGATTTACACAATGAACCATATTATTGTTATGGAATCCATGTTTGATTTTTGACTTTCGCCTGATTTTGAGTTCCCTTCTTTACGCTTTGTGTTAAATCAAAAGTAGACTGAAACTTTCGTACCAGGTTTTCACTCAACCAATTTCTGAATATTGTGTTCTGAAAAGGAAAATATAATTAGACAGAAAAAAAAATATCTTAAGGCTCTGGATTTTCTTTGAGACTTTTAAGCATGCGATTCTTCACATAGCTTTTGAAATAGTGAGACTGAGAATTCTGAATCTTTCAAACTAATCCAAATCCTTTCGTTCCATTGAAGACATAAAAATATATATATATATAACGAATGGTTTTTCTTTCACGTGTTCTACAGAATCGCCTCGTCTTGTCAAGAACGAAATTTTCTTGTATATTAAACCCAGTCCAATGGGCGGAAACTATGAACTCGATTGCGTCTGGACTAAATTTGACGCCGTAGATCCGTCAAGCATACTCATTGGCACCGGCAAAGATGGCAAGAGTATATTACTGTACCCTGAACATAACAAGGAAATTCAATATGGAAAAATTCCCTGGTCAGCCACTTATGTACCCAGGATCAGGAGACTGTACGGTGTTTTTGAAAGAGTGACGCGTAAGGATCTTAATGGCGTCTTCTGCACTGCTCAAAGTTTTGGGCAAAGTCTGGGCAAGAACAGTTTATCGTTTTGGCCAACGTCCACTTCTAGTGAGAAAAGCTTTCATTATTGAACCGCTTGACAGTATCTATCTATCTATCTATCTATCTATCTATCTATCTATCTATCTATCTATCTATCTATCTATCTATCTATCTATCTATCTATCTATCTATCTATCTATCTATCTAATCTATCCCTCTATCTATCTAGCTATCTATCTCTATATCTATATATCTATTTATCTATCTACCTATATATCCATCTATTTATCTATCTATAGATATCTATCTATCTATCTATCTATCTATCTATCTATCTATCTATCTATCTATCTATCTATCTATCTATATATCTATCTATCTATCTATGTGTCTATCTATCTATCTGTTAATCTGTCTGTCTAGTTATCTTTCAATATGTGTATATCTGTCTATATCTATCTATCTATCTATCTATCTATTTATCTCTCTATGTACCTATCTACATCTATCTATCTATCTATCTATCTATCCATCTATCTATCTATCTATCTATCTATCCATCTATCTATCTATCTATCTATCTATCTATCTATCTATCTATCTATCTATCTATCTATCTATCTATCTATCTATCTATCTATCTATCTATCTATCTATCTACTAATCTAGCTATCTATCTGTCTATCTATCTATCTTTCTATTTATCTGCGGAGCCTGCCACAAATAACTGCATTAAATGGAGAGGGCAGTAGAAACGGGATGAACTATAGGAAATCAATTACACTCTGCCCAAGATTATATTGGACAGTGGACTCATGGCAGAAACAACAAGATACTCTGCGGATCCACGTCAGAAAATGTCTGTAACTGTTTCTGTCTGTTTAAGTGCCCGTCTGTCTATATGTCTGTCGTCTATTTTTCTATCTAAAATGATACCATAATGGGATGATGGCCAAGGACCCAATACATCAAGCAGGTGTGAACCAAGAAACAGCTGACTACGACCGCCTCTAAGATCAAGCAACTCTCAGATAACTCTGACGTGACCTGGAACTTTGTTCGATATTTTTTTTTTATCACTGAAACACGATTTTAAAGAGCCATTACTGTTTTGTAATTCCAAGTCTGACTGTAATGTCATTCACAGTTTTAGACATGCTCACCGCCTCAGCTATTTTCAAATATCTCATCTAGCGTAGGAAGTGTTCCTGCAGGGATGTAAACCTGTCCACCCAACTACATTTGCCACGTATTGCTGGTTTATGTTGTTGTGTTTTCCTTGGACACTTTCATGATTCTTCAATAAATAAATTTATACACCTATATATTAATAATATACTAGTGCTGAATCCGTTCCATGAACGAGAAGTTATAAGGAAAAGAAGCTTGAACAAAATTTACCAAGATCATTTTCTTACGACATCGAGTTTGCACAATGCTAATATAGAAACATACAGTCTGACATTCTTACTAATTTTAGCATAGGGCAGCCAAGGAGAAGACAACCTATAAATATGTAACAAAATAATAATAATAGTAATAGTAATAATAATAATAATAATATTTACCGTCGGGAAATCCAACCCCAGTGTCCCGAGCGGCTGACGCTGAAATTTGGGACCCACCCAACCCCCCTCCCCCTCCAAAAGAGGCGGGGGTGGAGGGGGGGGGGGGGGAGTTCTTCACGGCCACGGAATTGATCGGATGACATTTTTTTGCCCTCTTTAAAATTTTTCTCCAGTCTTCTGTTTTGTCGTGGCAACAGTTTTGTTAACGCCAGGCACATTATCGAAATCTTCACTATCAAAATCCATTTTTTTAAAGAAATACCCATCAGTCCCCAAACGCGTGAGGCAGAGAACCCATCAAACCGTCTAAGCCTCCCTTAATCCAAAGAGTCAGCAGGTTGTGAAGACGCCATGGGCTCATGGATAAACAACATGGCACAAAATTCGGATCAGATAAAATTTGAGAAAAAACCTCACCTTTTATGGCCTGTATATTTTATTTTTAGTTAATTGCAGTTATCATCATGCACTTCATGTAACCGCACGACATTGTACTGACGTATAGGCTTAATTTCTGAGCAAATGATCTGTCCTGCAGGCTTGACAAAAGAGTAGGCTTTCTATCTGAAATAAATATGACCAGACGTATGACCAAGTATTGGGATGTTTTAGATAATGCAAAGTATTTCTAATTGCCAATGAGTTAGGTCGATGACACGGTCTTTTCATATGCACATTTTTCTCTCTGTTTCTTTCTATCTGCTGTCTACGTCTGCCTGTCTCTTTCTCTGTCTGTCTGTCTGCAGTCTTTTTGTCTCTATCAGTCTGCCTGTCTTTGTCAGTCTGTCTGTTGGCCTTTCTCGTCTCTCTGTCTGTTTGTCTCTCTCATTTTATTTGAATTTAATTTTTACAGATCCCATTCAAGACGTTAATCTAAGGTATGACCCCAACTTCCCACCGAAAATTGGGGGAAAGCTAATACTGGAATGTACAGTAACGGAAAAGATTTCAACTGCATTCACCCTTACCTGTTTATTTCGCTCCCCGAATAAGCAAAGTCCACTTAGTGATCAAAAGTTCGTGGCAGACGTTGGAAGGTCGCACTGTAACACAACCATTGACAAACTGACAAAGGCTGATGAAGGGGAATACACGTAAGTACTTCAAATCTAACATTTGGTAACCATTCACTTCAACATGCTGTGGTCTAAGGGCAGAGACTTACCTGTAACCCTGGCCTACCAATAACTTTGGCAATGTGCTGTAAAGCTACCAAGGAGGGCACCGTGCCCCAGGGTCCCTGAATGAACTATTTCTGCCGTCGGCCCGCATCGCGTCTTGTCATTTCTGGAGAAGGATGAAATCTGATTTTTGTTCTTCTTTTTAAATATTTGCAAATTTCCTTCTAGATTTTTATTCTCTTTCTCTCTCTCTCTCTCTTTCTCTCTCACTCTCTCTCTCTCTCTCTCTCTCTCTCTCTCTCTCTCTCTCTCTCTCTCTCTCTCTCTCTCTCTCTCTCTCACTCATTCACTCAGTCACCCTCTCTGATTTCCTCTCACTCTTTCTCTTTTTTCTTCTCTCTCTCTCTCTGACTTCCTCTCAGTCTTTCTCTTTTTTCTTATTTTCTCTCTCTCTCTCTCTCTCTCTCTCTCTGTCTCTGTCTACCCACCCCTCTTTCTAGCCCTTGTCTCACTCGTTCCTCTCACTGTCCGTCTTTTCTCTCTCTTTTGCCTATCTCTTCCCCTCCCAGCGGTATGTTGGTGCACATGGTACAGTTTCTTTAGGCCCTATCATTCTGTTATATTCTGTCATAATCTTGCTTTTTCCTGGCACAGTGTGAACGTTTTCGTGACGTCATTCTTTCTCCAAACTCAAACTCAAACTCTCCCCCTCCCTATCCCTTCCGCTCTAGCCTTCTTTCATTCTCCTTCTCTCTCTCTCTCTCTCTCTCTCTCTCTCTTTCTCTCTCTCTCCCTCTCTCTCTCTCTCTCCCTCTCTCTCCCTCCCCCTCCTGTCTCCTCTATACAATATGTCACTTTTCTGCCACTTCTCTTTCTTTCTGTCTACCTCACACTCTATATACATTCCCTCCTCCCTTCAATCCCGCTTACAATTTAGTTCAACCAGACATACTTCAAATTTTGAATCTTTTTTAAGATGGCACCCCTCCGTTTTGCCATCGAATTCAATAGTGGCTGACAAAGGCCGGTGTGCGGTGGAAAATGACCCATTTCCTGCCATCCTACCATGGCTAACACTTAAACGCAACATTTTAGATCTCGCGGCATGTCCCAAGAACAACACCATGCTAGAAACCTACAAACAAAGAAATCTTTAGAGAGGTAATCAATAAATAACCTGATCACAGGCCTTTTTGCAGAGACAGCTCTAAAGATCATGGTTCGGTTGGAGCCGCCTCATTCTCGAGCGCAGATGGCAAAACAAATGCCTCAGCCTCGACCCCAAATCTTGTGCTTTTTACCGCTGAAATTCATGCAATGAACTTGGCCTTCAATCTTATATCGTATTCCCAACGAGGACGCTTCATCATCATTTCTGATTGGCTGTCCTGCCTCCAGGCCTAAAAAAACAAAAACAAATGTGAAAAACCCACGAAAACAATAATAATAAGGTACAACGTCTCCATACACTGTCCAGCAAGGAATATGAAATAATTGTTCTCTGTTGGATACCTGGCTACATTGGCATTAAGGGTAACGAAACAGCATACACCCTGGCCAAAGAAACATTAAAGCCTCCACCACAACATCTACACTGACTCTAAATAATCCGCTATTAATAACTTCATTAAATCCAGATGACATGAAATATGGGATGATTTAAACTTCACTTTATCCAAGATCTACTTGGACAGTGGACTCATGCTTGTCAACAAAATTGAAGAGATGCTATTGTCCTTAGTAGACTCTGTCTGGGTCATATCCACCACACACGTCATTTTTTTTACATAGGGGTAAGGTCTTCCCGAATGTGTGGCATGCAATAAATTGTTAACTGTCACTAAAACCTTTTGTAATTGAATGTGTAGACTTCATGCATATCAGAAGAAGGCACTATAGTAGAGTCAGTTAGGGCAAAAATTGGACATTTGGTGATAAAGGCAAAAACACGTTGCTTATTTTTTGCAGGTTGGCATACAAATAATTATGGACATCGTACCATCTCAGCAAATGACCTCTACAACCCGTAAATGATCTCTGATTTCCTTTTTATTCTGTCATATTTTGAGTGACATCGATTCAGGGCTAAAAAACTGAAAGAAATGAGATTTAAAACAAAAAAAATTAACACATACAGTGATTCTCCATGCCCCTTATAAAATTGCCATTTCATTTCCCACTCTGACATTTATACTGAAACATGGTCATTGTGACACCAAAACTGTGAATCGTTGATATATTTCACATTCAGTATGAGGATTTAGAATTGGAAATGAGCAGAATCTATCTGCTCACACATCCGTTTTTAGTGGCCAGACTCACAACAGGCCGTAGAAATGACCAGAATGTTCACTTTTGATAAACGCTATTATTTGTCACATTCTGAGGAGATAGAAATGGTTTGTCATGATCGTAAAGTGTAAAATATAATTCAAATAAAATGAAAATGACGCACTGATCTTTAAAATACGCGAACTGACCACCCCACTGACAAGTGGTCATTATAGAAACCATCAATAATGGCGATCTATGGACTGAGTCAAAGAACATTCCCATTCAAATTTCGGCCTAACCAGCATATTCCAATACTCTGTAGACTGGGAAATACCCGTTGATTCACATATAATGGGATGAAGACTACAGACTGTCAAGGATCTAAGCCTACTGCCAGACATTTTCGTATTTTTCAAGGCAGGTAAGAGAGCAGTCATAATTGATCCAACAATTCCATACGAGTCGAGCTGGTAAGCACGAAATTGAAACTGCCCATGCCCAGCGAGTTGGCCAAGTGAATACCCAGAAACATATACTCATCGAACGTTCACTGATAAAAATTGGCTTCACAGGAGTTGTAGGAGCTCCAGTATACGATCTGGAAATAAGCTTGGCATGAGGGGAGGAAAGAGGTCAACGACACTGAAATTATTGACAGAGGTAGCTGAAAGAAGTCTTTCAACTGGCACGATATGGAACAGTGAAATGTCCAAAACAGTCGATGTGACCCATTAACCCTAAACCGTCCTTCCCACATAGGGCGCAAGGAAGTCAAGGTAGAAAAAATAATAGCCTGATATTTACTTATTATGTATTTATTTGTTTGTGTTTTTATTTATTTGTTTATATATTTATTGCATTGTTTATTTCTCTGTTACCTTTTCTTCTAGATGACATGCTACAGTTTAAGTAAGTCTGATGGTCTAACCTTTTTATTGGTGTGGGATTTTTCTTCGCAATTTACGGTTCTGTGCAGTGCAGTGGGATTTTCTTATCTTACAACTGCAAGAGTCTCAGCTTCCTTCTTGGTAGCCACACTTCGTTAATTAGTTGGATTGTCTGGTAGAAGTGTCCAATACAAGATGAGACAGCTTTTACGCTGAGCTACCGTTCAGCCCTTCTTGTGGATCTGATGCAGGCCGGTCTCCAATCAAACATGCCAAGCTTGAAAAATTAAAAATTTGATTTGTTCAATACGACCAGTATGGCAAGTGAGTTAATCTCTCGTTAACTCTGCTTTTTTCTAGCTAAAAGTGTTCTTCGATGATTATTTGTTTACTCAGAAGTGCATACATATGTACTGAGAACGTGTCTGTTGGTGATAATTTGTCTTCAGCCACACCAGAAGGCAATCTAAAAGATTTTGACATATTTGTGGATTAGGATTTGAGCTCCAAGCTGACCAAGCTATTTTCTTGCCTTTACTAAGGAAAGAGGAAGTGCTATCTCAGCCAATGAAAACATGGAAGGACAGTAAAGTCAAGGACTACTCCAGGAATTACTGTTTGGCGGTTGGGTGCACAGTACTGTATTTGAATATCTTCATATTTCAAAACCAACCCAAAATATTTAAAGAATTATGCAAAGTGGGCAATGGACAGAATGACAGCATCCTGATATTTTTTCCCACGACTATCATGTTAGGCATCATAGGGAGGAAACCACACCATTGTGTCAGCTTCTTCTTACCCACATAGAAAAATGGTAGGGCTCAAAAAAGGTTTGAAAATAAAATGTCCATGTCACTTCTTGTTGCGTTGCGCTTGTTCCCCAAAACCTGAAGGTCATTCCGTTTTAATGTTTCTCTAAAATTTGTTGTCTGTGATTTAATTCCCTCTACAACATAATGATTGCGATGTTGCCTTCCTTTCAGTTTCTTACATTTTTGACGGTATGACAGGATGCCATAGCGTTAGTGGAGATATCAGTGAGATCTAGATTTGCAATTTCTGAAAATCGATTTCTGGATCCTTCACACACACTCAGACTGCAGACTGAAATCTCTGCTTGGCTTCATGGCGCTCATCGCTCTTTTATGGAATTTGAAATGGCCGATGTGTACTTATGTTCTTGTGATGTTTCCAACAGCCAGTCACTTCTCATAATTTCTATGCATGTTGAAAGCAGATATATGAATGCCAAGCAATCAGTCCAGTGGACTTGGGGTAGTATCGAAATATACGCATCATGGCATGACAACCATGACATTTTAATCCCCCTGTAACAGCTGAGGTTGTTCTAGCACGTTATAGTAGGGGGGAGTTAGTTGATCTAACTACAACCCTTTAGAAAACGAAACTATTACAGCTGTAAAATAAATAAACACGAGATCCGACGATAGATTAAATAATACTAAAGTTTAATAACTGTATAGTGAACAATAAATTACTAGGAAGACACCAGCGAAACTAAATATCTACGCCACACAAAAGGAAACTCACTTACTCACCGACCAACCACTCACACAGGTCTATATATATAAACATTCCTACAGAAAGTTCCCGAAATAAACGTTACCTTTGCCCTCGCACAAACTAACCAATCACGCATCAATACGTCATCAGGTTACATCACCCAATGCCAAATCTGGCGTAAACATCCGTCTCCACAATGTTATCGAATGTTCGGGAACATACTAATATTTACTGAACGAGTCAAAACACTGACAACAAGCGAGCGAGGAAAAAAACTACTCACTAGAAAAGAAGGTCAGGTCACGGAGTACAGTACACTCTGGCGGTCGTCAACAATAAAATGAAAGAAGAAATGAACACATGCTCACCAGTGTACGAAGAAAACGGGGGAGGGCAAGGGATAGCTTGCAGATGCTACACAACTCCCCAATTTAAGTTGAATATTTTTCAACTCCAAAACATTATTCAGCGTCTGCAATATCTTGAAATAATCTTATAGCACTCCCAATCTCACAAAGGTAGTTGCTAATTCTATTACAATTAATAACAATTTCAGTGTCTTCCCGAATGTCATCACAAATACAATACAATGCAGTGTACTTTGCATCACTAATACCATAACTAATACAATACCGTCATTGCTTCCCAATAGTAAACATTAGGCCTACTAGTCAAAATAACACAACGCCACCACTGTGGTGAAACAATGGTCAATGATATTATTACAAATCATATAAGGTGAAACGATGGCCCATCGTTTACACAATGCTTCGTGCACGAATCATAGTATATAACTTGTTGTACATAACATGGTTATCTCCAAAATGTATAACTCATACGTACAATGGCCAAAAATACCAATACATACCGACCACTGATCAGGGTCTTTCTTCATCATATTAGGTCAAAACAAGTTACAACATTGCAATATAACACAAACACTGCTTGCTCGCAGTCCCCATTTGGGTTACATTTTCCAAAATTTACACCAAGTTCCATTGGTAACTAATATGACATAGCATAAAATCAAAATGTGACTAACACATCATGACTCTCTATCAGCCATCAATTCAATATTCAGTCACAGATGAACTATGTCCCCAATTACAGTACAATACTGCCGTCCTAGAAATTCATCTAGTGGGCAAAAGTATGGGTTACAATGCATTTCACTGATAGTGTACTACTTTAAAATACCCTGCTCAGGAAATCGGCACAGACATTTTCTCTGCCTTTTACGTAGTGAATCCTGAATCGATAAGACTGTAAAAATAAACTCCATCGTAATAACTTTGGACTGTCAAACTTGGCAGAGTTCAAAAACTCTAATGACCGATGGTCAGTTTGGAGCACAAACTCCTTTCCATACAAATACAAAGTAAACTTTTTTACAGCCCAAACAATAGCTAAACATTCGCGCTCTGAGACCGAATATTTTGTCTCACGAGGCAATAGCTTACGACTAGCATATGCCACAGGGTACAACTTTCCCTCGTGTTCCTGCATAAGACTAGCGCCTAATCCGCGATCTGATGCATCAGTTGCTAAGACAAAGTCTTTGGAAAAATCTGGCAAACATAACACGGGTTTGGAGATAATGACATTCTTCAAAGAGGTGTACGCTTTCTCCTGCGTTTCATCCCACTGAACTATATTGGGCTGACCCTTTCTAAGTAAATCAGACAATGGTGATGCAATCGCTGAAAAGTTAGGAATAAATTCATGGTAATATCCCACTAATCCTAAGAATGCTTTCACTTCCTTCTTAGTGGTGGGTCTGGGTGCGTCTCGTACCTTACATACATTCTCTTCTAACAGGCCAATCATACCTTCTCCCACTAAGTGTCCAACAAAGTCTACTTCAGACGTTCCAATCAGACACTTCGATGGTCTTGCAGTTAATCCAGCTTGGTCCATCCTCTGTAGTAAGTCCTTGAGAGTCTTCACATGCTCGTCGAATGTCTCTGTATGAATCAGCAGGTCGTCCACACATGCTGTCACATTGTTCATTCCACGGATCAATGGCTTTACGATCCTGTTCAGCGTGGCTCCTGAGTTCATCATCCCAAAAGGCATCCGAATGAATTCATAGTGTTCGCCCATGGTGACGAACGCCGTCTTGGGAATGTCTTGCTCTCGAACTTTCACTTGCCAGTATCCCTTGCTCAGGTCAATCCGAGAGAATAATTTTCCTCTCGATAGACTCTGAAACACTTCCGATGGCGCTGCTGTCGGATGAGGGTCGAATACTGTGATCTTGTTTAACCTCCTGTAGTCGATGCAGACTCGGTTCTTGACGACAACAATAGGTGAAGCATAAGCTGATGAGCTCCTTCGAATGATGCCCAGCCGTTCCATGGTGCTAAGCTCCTCCTTCAATGAGTCGCGCATAGCGTAGGGCACCGGGTATGGTCGTTGACGAACTGGTACTTCTGTCGTCAGGTCGATGCGATGTTCACCCAACTGACAGCATCCAGGGAGATTGGTGAAGACGTGCTGGTAATTCTTCACCACATCGCAGAGTTCTTGACGTTGTTCCGATGTCAGTTGCGTTCCATACTGAACATCTCTGTAGCTTTCCTTCTGGTCCCAGCTTCCTAGGTCGGCAAGGTCCTCCGTCGTTCCACCGTTGTCGCCTTCCAGGTCGCAGTCCTCGATGATTGTCATGCCAGCTGACTCCACGGGTTGACTCTTGTCCATCATGTCGTCCTCTGCCAGTACAGTCTCAGCACTATCACCGCCGCCGTCCTTTATGGCGTTGACATGTCCAGGCGTGATATCTCTCCTACTGTTGTCCATCCCACACATCTCGGTCACAATAGGTCTCGGTTCCATTGCCACTGCTGCTGCTTTTGACGTCCTTGGAATGTATCTCTTGAGGAGGTTGGCGTGCAAGGTCTTTTCTTTTGCACCCATCTTGACTCTATAGTCGTTAACACCGACAACTGAGACTACCTTATATGGTCCCTTCCATTGGACTAGGAGCCTGTTAGTGTTCGTCGGCAGTAGCACCAACACTTCATCTCCGGGGCGGAACTTCCTCTCTCTCGCCTTCCGGTCGAAGTAGGTCTTCTGTCTACCTTGAGTCTTGGAGAGTTCTTCCGTCGCTAACTTCCATGTGTCCTCCAGCCTCTCACGTAGTTCCATGACGTACTGGTAACTGGTCTTCGTTTCCGGCTCCTCTACGTCCTTGGTCCATAGTTGACGTAAGATGTGCATCGGTCCTCTCACAGTTCTCCCATACAGCAACTCGAATGGGGCAAACTTGGTCGACTCTTGAGGAACTTCACGATATGCGAAGAGCAGCGGGTTGATGTATCTGTGCCACTGCTTGGCTTGCTCTGCGCACAGTCGCCTTAAGGTCTTCTTCAGTGTGCCGTTAAATCGCTCCACCAACCCGTTGCACATAGGGTGGTAGACTGTAGTGGTCGACTGTCGAATTCCCAGTAGTCTATTCGTTTCCTTCATGACATCTGACATAAACTGGGTCCCTTGGTCCGACAAGATCTCTTCGGGCACACCCAAACGGCTGTAGATGTTCACTAAGGCTTCTGCTACCGTTTCTGCGTCGATCTTCTTCAAGGGTGTGGCTTCAGGGTAGCGAGTAGCGTAGTCTATGTACACCAGGATATACCGATGTCCACCTTCACTTGGGGGGTCGATAGGTCCTACTAAGTCCACGGCCACTCGCCTAAATGGTACGTCCACTACTGGCATACTCTGCAGGTGCACCTTTGGGGTCGCTCCTTTGTTCACCGTCCTCTGGCATATGTCGCATGAGCGGCAGTATCTCGCGACGTCACATTCAATTCCAGGCCAATAAAAATTGCTCATAACTCTGTCTTTGGTTTTCTTCACGCCGAGGTGTCCTCCGACGATCGAGTCGTGGGCTACACTCAGTACATACTCTCTCAGTTTTTCGGGTAGTACCACTTGCCTTATAACCGTCGCCTGTCTCAGGTCCTTGTAGATCCGGTACAGTACTCCTCCATGTTTCTCAAAATGAACAGATTTATTGCCTCTATTAGTTGGGATCTTCTTCTGCTCTAACTTCCTAATGACTTCGTCTTCTTCTTGGAGTCGGATAAGTTCCTGTCTATCCACCCCCGCGTGCCGTTCTGCCCTCGGCACCTTCAGCGACGTAGACCGGTCCTTCCTCTTCTCCTGGGCCCTCGTGGTCACCGCTCCTACCATCACCTCAGTATCAGGGTCGTACGGGTCCTTCGCTCCGTCCACGTTCCCGACTACTAGGTCGCAGATGGTCTCCGGGAGACACAGCGCCGTCACTTTGCCCGTCAGGTAAGGCGTCTTCACGTCGATAACGGCTTCCTCCGCCGCTAGCAAGGAGTTATCGATCCTCGCGATAAGTTTCTTCCCACCGGTGAGCTGTCCGTCGTCCACCAGTGCTCGCCGCACCACTACACCTTCACAGCCGGTATCTCTTAGGACATCTACCGCTCGATTTCCAATCAAGCCCTTCATCACTGGTAACTTCAGTTTCTCCACGGTCCTTCCGTCACTGCATCCTCCGCAAGTAACAGGCACCGCTAACTGTAGCTTCCCGTCCTTCATTACCGCTTGAACGTTGATGCTGGTGTCAGCCGTCGTCACATCTTGTCTTGACGACTCGTCCGCCGCTATAACTACGGCCGCCGCCGCCTTGTTCGGCTTGCCTCGTCCCATATCCTTCTGGGCTGGACACATCCTCCGAACGTGGCCTGGCTTTCCACAAAGGTAACATTTCAACTCACCTTTGTCGTATAACTTTGCACGACACTCCGTCGCCTTGTGTCCCGGCCTCTGGCACCTATGGCAGACCTGTGGGCTTCTGTCTCCGTTGGGCCTCTGTCGCACTGGCCGGCTCTGCAGTCTGGCGCTCCCGCTGAGCGTCCGGTTCCTCGCTACCAGGTACGCCTCCGCTGAATCTGCGATGTCCTGTAGCGTCTTTGGTTTCCTCTCCCTCACATGGGTTGCAAGGTCTGGTGGGCAGGCATCCATGAATTGCTCTCTGACGAACAGATCTCTCACTCCTTCGTAGGTCTACTCCGTCTTCGACAGCTTTATCCACCTCTCTAGATAGGTCTTGATCCTGGTCAAAAACATTCCAACATCTTCTCCATCTTCAGGCTTACCTTGTCTGAACATGAGTCTGTATCCGTCCTCTGACAGGTTGTACCTCTTCTGCAACGCTTCCTTGACCTTGTCGTAGTCCTTGGCTTCGTCGATCGGCAGTCTGCAGAAGCACTCCAAAGCTCTCCCTGTCAGCAGGGCAGACAGTGATGTCGTCCAAGTGGATCTGGGCCATTCAGCTGTCTCGGCAAACCTCTCAAACCGCAGCAACCAGCTATCCAGATCGTCCTTCTTGTCCTGAAATGCAGGTAGCTTGGGTCTCTTGGAACTAGCGTGGTCGTCGGTCTTCTGCGCTGAGTCGTTGCCTCCACGTTGCTGGCGCATCCTCTCTATCTCCAACTCGTGGTTCATCTTTTCCCTTTCCAGCTGTCGTTCAGCCTCCTTCTCATGAGCCTGTCGTTCAGCCTCCTTCTCATGAGCCTGTCGTTCAGCCTCCTTCTCATGAGCCTGTTGTTCAGCCTCCTTCTCCTGTCGTTGAGCCTCCAGCTGTCTTTCTCTTTCCAGGCCTTCACGGAGGTAGTCCCGTCTCTCCTGCCCAGTGAGCTCCATAGCGTCCGCTTCCTGGCTAAGCCTTCCAATAACCTCCGACATGTTGTAGATAGCTTGTCGATGATATTCTACAATAAACTATGTAAATAAATCTAGTAATTTTGATCTGGTCCGCTCGAATATGGTCGGATCCCGGACGAGCCCCCAATATGTAACAGCTGAGGTTGTTCTAGCACGTTATAGTAGGGGGGAGTTAGTTGATCTAACTACAACCCTTTAGAAAACGAAACTATTACAGCTGTAAAATAAATAAACACGAGATCCGACGATAGATTAAATAATACTAAAGTTTAATAACTGTATAGTGAACAATAAATTACTAGGAAGACACCAGCGAAACTAAATATCTACGCCACACAAAAGGAAACTCACTTACTCACCGACCAACCACTCACACAGGTCTATATATATAAACATTCCTACAGAAAGTTCCCGAAATAAACGTTACCTTTGCCCTCGCACAAACTAACCAATCACGCATCAATACGTCATCAGGTTACATCACCCAAGGCCAAATCTGGCGTAAACATCCGTCTCCACAATGTTATCGAATGTTCGGGAACATACTAATATTTACTGAACGAGTCAAAACACTGACAACAAGCGAGCGAGGAAAAAAACTACTCACTAGAAAAGAAGGTCAGGTCACGGAGTACAGTACACTCTGGCGGTCGTCAACAATAAAATGAAAGAAGAAATGAACACATGCTCACCAGTGTACGAAGAAAACGGGGGAGGGCAAGGGATAGTATGCAGATGCTACACCCACCCCCCCCCCCTGAAATGTTCAAAAGAAAACTTACAAAGGTATTTATCAACGTCAAAGCTATTCATCAGGCAAGATCGATCCCTTTTGGTCACTGAATATCGAGTTAAGTGGCACATTGGCCATCATGAGCTAAAGAACATTTTTCTACGATTCTAATCACAGGGAATTAAATTTTATGCTAAGGCCAATACAAGGAACTTATGTAACAGAGCAGTCCTGTAACAAATCCACTAGAAACTAGGTGCAGAACGAAGCCTGATAATATTATACTCTACATTCTAGGTACTAAAATCAAGACCTTAAAAGTGCCCGGCTGGGTCCAACGCTTGCCATTTTGTGTTTTTATCTCAAGGCGGTCCATTTCTAAATCTCTTCAAGGAGTTTGGAATTGAATGGGGATGCAGCTTTGATGGAATCTTTCAAATTATTGTTATACGATGTAATAGTTTTCAAATGTAGAGTTGTGAAGGGGGATGCATATTATTATTACACGTTACACATAAATAAACAATGCATTGATAAAAGATGTCATAGCTCTGGACCCAGACGTCCTAAAGATGTTACCTTACAGTTTTACAAGGTCGCTATATTATTATTTAGTGATCCAGACTTGGATTCTTTAGATTTTTTTTTTCTCCACATTTTAGCCTAATCACAACCCTGCTGCTACGCCACACTTTTTTTGAAAGAGTACGATACTCTCTGCTTTATGATCGTTCACACAGTATGGTTACTGAAATAGAAAACACAAATCTGTTCACTCTGCTCGAAATGTCTGGGTGATATTTTGATGAAGTTTTGATGACAATGACTCGTTCAATATTTTGCAGTGTATTGGCATGACGATGTTCCTGTTTTAGGCATGCCCACAAAATAATTTCTGTCAACTTCTAAAGGTTTCCCTGTCGTTATCTGAGATCTCGCAGAGTAGTTCTACGTCATATTTTGTATATTTTGAAGTACTCTATTCACATCCAAAGTTTTGTGCCTTTATCACAGTGTCCACAATTCGTAGCCTTTTTATCCCTAAATGACTCTTCTAATTTGCCTGCCGATCCATGAAAAAAAAAATCTGACTTAGACGCATACTGTCCGGAACGCATACTGTCCTTTCTTAGAGAGGCTAAGATCTTTCAGCTTTGTTTAATAACTTGAATACTCGTTTACAGAACTTTTCTTGCAGATCTACAAAAAATAACTTTATTAGAATTTTACCAATGTGTTGAAATTATAGGAATGTATTTAATTCTGTGTTAAAATTAACAGCTCCGAATACGAAACATAAATATAGAAAGTCTACCCAAATAGACCGTGAAGGGTGCAAAGTGGCCGTAGTCGTGCTGGAGGGTCGTAAAACTCAAACTCAAACTCTCTACTCCCTGTCTCCCCCTTTCTCTTTCTCTTCTTTCTTTCAGTCTCCAGCCTTCCCTTCCCCTCAGTCTCCCCACTATGTCATAACAGCATTGTACCAAAGCCTACAGCCGCCAGTGAACTTTTCCCTTTGGCAACAAACTAATAAATTCAACTTGAGTATTTTTCGTTTGTCCACCACTCGCAGCTAACACTGCCCTCGGTGTTTCACAACGTGTCTGCCAATGGGGCTGAGAATATCATAGAAAAGAGGCCACCTTACTGCCTTACTTGATCCAGTTTGAGACAGGGAGGACGACCAATGCTTATTGTTAGGTGACCGTATGCCCTCTAATGTTTCACAATAGGTGACCGTATTATGAAGGCTTTTGTGACTCCGAGGTTAGAGATCTCAGTTCCGCGCTAAAACTCTTTTTTTCAAAATGGCGGGTGCACAGGTTCAATTTGTGCCCTTTTCCAAACATTTGAAAGGCTCCAAAAAAGCCGTGTTTGAATTCGGAAGATGCCAAAGAACTCATTTTGACATGGAGAACTCCTAATAGGTAGGTTTTGCATTATTTATCTCTTTTATTCAAAATATCGTAATTGATGTAGTCGTTCCGTACGTCCACCACTTCGAACTCTTACAATTCTAATCAGTTATTCTGTACAAATTTTTATTTTTGTTTTCCCCTTGTTTTCTGATGAAAGGAAGACTAACATGGTTAGGGCTTCGATAAGATGTAGGACTGAGAATAAGGACAGGGTTATTTTTAACTTTATGGAACCAGTGCTGGATGTAGTGCCTGACTCAGGGGCCCAGCATTGCTCGTGCGATAACAGTGTTCATACATTTACTTTGAGATAAGAGTAAATGCATTCTGACAATAGATAAACGGCATTTTAAATTATGACGATCCGAAGGTTGTATCTGAGACTTCGCCAGAACCTGGATAGAGCTCTATCCGCCTAAAGTATAGGTGACCGTACAGGTCTTGGCAATGCAAAGATCTAGATCCAGACACATCTACTTTAATACCAGTTTTTACCACTGTTGGAATTGAATCGAATCAACATCCTTTAGTTTTAAACGGCACTCTTCTTTCAAAAGTATGCATCAGTGAACTTTAAAAGTGCCGATTTCTCGATAAATTTGGTTTTAGCTAGTGTCACTCATCTACCTACTTTGGGTATTATAAGTGTGATAATACTTTGTTGTTGGAAAAGTGAAAAAAAAAATCTACGGCATTCAAATACAGTGGAACTACAAAAAAAAAGAAAAACACCAGGAAAAGCAGAAAAATATTTAAAGTAAAAATAAATATTAAAAATTTGCTTTTCTTTGGTGCCCATTTTTGAGTTCTCTACTGACAGCACGCAGAAGTAATAACATCATCCGTGAAAATTTAATGGCGTCAGCATTTAAACTAATACAGTAGTTTTGTTGTCATCATCACCTTTTGAGTGAGCAAAGTAACATTTGTTAACGTTTATTTTGCTGTTTTATTCATACAGTAAAAATGACACAATGCCTATGGCCAAATGCATGATGTTTAACCTTTGTATATAAACAAGGCGGGAAGATGCGGTCCGGCAGAAGCAAAGAGATCTGTTGGAATCTAAGGTGACAATCAGTTCCCCCCATGTTCTGGAAGAAGTGGCAGTATTGCACCTTCCCTCTCATGAATTTCTTTGAATATTGTTATGGAAAGGTAGTCTGTGCTCCACCAGACTTCAAAGACAAAAGTCTATATGAAGTCGAAGCACTTGCCACCTTTGAGTACACCTGGGCCGAGGAAAAATCCAGAAACAACAAGATTTCCCTTCAAGATGTTTAATTACATTATAAAGATCTTGCATACCAGTCAAGTTCATAAATATCTCAACCGCAGTAGCCAGCAGATCACTGATAAATCTTCTTTATGAGTACATGTATATGGGTCATTCTGATACTTCATCCGGCTAACTTTGCTTCATTGACACTCTCTTGGGTATTCTTTATAGATCTAGGAAACGAGGGATAGAAAGGGAATGGAAGAAATTCTGAGTGCTGCTAAGGATCTTTTCTGGCAGGAACAATTGTTTTTATGCGTTGAAAAGGTGAACATAATATCTTTCCCTCTTGACAAAACATGGCGGTAAAGGAATGAGCCATTACCTTCTGACCAGGGGGACAAACATGAGGTACGGACAGGGTTAAATTGTTGATTCAAAGTGAACAATAAAGCCGAACGCAGATGTGTGACATTACCAATAGCAGTGTTGTGGAACAAAATGTGCCCTCGTTATTATGATCGATGGACACAGCTGACAGATTTGGGGGCGGAGTGCCGGCATATGGCTCTATCACAGTTCAAAGGGGTCATGTAACTAAAACCCCCCCAAAAATTAGGACGTATGGAAAAATCACGGGAAAATTATAGAATTTATTTCCGGGTAGATGTTGATAATTCTGTCACTGTCACCGCCTCACCTTCCCCATATTCATAATAAATAGACCATTAATTGATCAAATAACCTGTCATTTGTCCTCTCTCCAACAGGTATTCCAGGCATATTCCGAGAACCACAGTGCTGATGTCACAGAATCAGTGGAATCCCTGCTGAACTGCATTTTTTCTGTATCTTGCTATTTTCCCTGTGATAAGTAGCTTGTGTTAACGCTTGTTACAGTCTTCTGTAAAGAAAACAAGCTTTTTATGCCAAAACCATGCCGTGCAAACATTCTTTATCACCTAGGGACATGTATAGAATAAATTTCAATGTTCCATCTGTCGTTATCCGCTGCGGCTTCTATTAAGTGATTTTCTGGACAAGTTCTGTCAGGAGAAGCATTAGGAAGGATGCTGCTTTTTTTTTTTTTTTTAGCAATAAAAATGTGTACATTTCTTCTTTATTGGTGATATTGGAACGGCCACCGTGATTTTAATCAGAGCACAGGAATGAACAGCCTCTGGTTTTCTTCTGCTCTCTGCCTATAGGTAACAGTAACTGACATTTATAGAGATGAAGTTACTCATGTCAGCTGTGATAGATGAATCGCTTCACAATGTATTAGGGGCTGCTTTAGAGCTGCAACATTCAAATGTTTGCTGAGCGGATGGGGGGAGAAGGTGGAAAATAGTCCGGCATGTGACATTGTAGATCAGGCCACATACGAGAATGTTCTGATGTTCGAGCGCCACAATATATGAACAAAATTTACATGCGTTTTTATTCAATTTTGTTGCAAAAAGTGTTCATAATTTTAAGAATTACACCTATGCAACAATATTTACTCACGTGTGCAGTTTTTCTTAATTTTTTTAAACTGTTAATGTTTATTAGTTTCAGTAATCACAAAGTACATAATATTATGGTATAATTACCAAATGTTTCATATGCTTGACCGATGATTGCTATAGCTATATTGAAGGTATAACAAACAAACAAAAAAAAAAGAAAGAAAAAAGCTCACCCAACATGTTTCCACGAGTCGCATATTGAAGATTAAAGAGCCGTATGTGCCTCTCGAGGAACGGTTTGATCAAACCTGCATATGACAGGCAGCTGATGATGGCCCAATGAGATAATCGTCTACAATGATATCATTATGAATGTGCTGGCCTTCGGTCAAATTTCAAAGTTAAAAATTGGTTTTGTAATAATTCTTGATTTTCTGCATAATTACCTCATGAGTTTTAGGCCTTGAGTGGTTTGCACAGTGTGGAAGTATATTTATTTAAGTACATGTCGGTGATAGAGTTGTCAGTATTTCATTGTGCTAACTTTGTGCAGACAGCCGCTTTATAAATGATGCACTCCATTATTTTATTCTCAAAACTCAGTTTTTGAATTTAACTCCAAATATATCCATAGGTAATGATGATGTTGTTTTGTTATTTCTCGCCAAATGAAATGCACATGAAGATTTGGAACCGGATTTAGATTATTTGCCAGTTTTTAGCCTTCTAAACCTCTTATAAATAAGTTTTGTAACTCTAGAGGTCCCCGCTCCTCAATTTGAAACAAGGACAAAAAATCATGTAATTTCCCAATCCATTATCAGACTTGTGAAAATGTGATTTAAAGTACACATAAAATTTCTTCCAAAAGTCTGTTTTATTTGATTCTAAGGTGACTGCATTATGCTGTTTCTCTTTCAGTTGATATATTGGATTGATTGGTTTATATAGTTGTTTTTTTAAAGTAACTAGTGTCTGTCCTGCAAAAAATGTAGTTTATACTAATGAGCGAATATGGTCTGTGCCAGGAAAAGAATGCTCAATTCAGGATGACCGAAATAGTGATCATTTTGAGGTTATTAAAATTAAAAAGAAATGATATGACCGACTTGATTTTTGTTTTTGTTTTTATTTATTTTTTTTTTTCAAATGTCCATCTGCTTAATATGTCACATTGGACCTAATGAAACTGAAATTTTATTTGTTGAACTGTAGCCTCATTTTGATTTTTTTTTTTTTTTTAAATGAGTGGACTGAATTATTTAAAACAGAATACTACGGTTCCGACAGTTTCTGACAAGAACCGCCATTTTACGTATTCTGTTTTGTCTGTACGTGTAATAGGCCGTTAAGCACCATAAGGAATGTCTTTTTAATCGCTCATGCAAAATCTGAAATAAATTCAACAAATATTTTCCGGAAATCGATGTTGATCCCGCTTATTCTAAAATCGACACACAATACATCATGCATTTAAAGCATTACTAAAACAAGATACGACATTTCCGTATCCTGGAGAACTAGGGTGCGGAGGTTAAAATAAATGCGTCTCTTTTGTCTGTCCAACAGTTGCATTGCCATGGCTCAGGTTGGACGCGATGCACCATACGGCGGTGAAGCTCATTGCAACATCATTCTGGGTAGGTCGGGCTAGCAGATCTTGAGCTGAAAGATGGAATCAGACCTGTAGGACAACACCCCAGCCTAGATAGATTTAATTTTCAAAAACGTCTACTTTGTTACACACACATTACACATATACACCCACGCGCGCTTGCAAGCACACACACACTCGCACACACACACACACATTTGTACAACAAAACTAGTCTAGTGTCGAGGGGTTAAAGTTCAATGATTACCTGACAGGTGCTGCCACAGGGCAGACAGAGCGATCAATGAATGTTTGGCTGAGCGACCTGGCAGTACAAACCCATTCGTCCATTTCTCATCTTTATTTCCTTTCTCCATCCAGTCTGTCCAGCTCCTCCCTTTCTCCTAGGGTCCTACAATCTATTCTACTCCATACTTCTTACAAGCTATTCCACGCCCTACACTCCGAAAATCTAATCCATTCCGCATATTCCATGCAAACTCTTCCACCCCTATTCTTTATACAGCCTATTCCATTGCCCACACTAATTGCAACCTATTGGACTCCTTACAATCTATTCCATTCTTTGTACTCCTTACAATCTGTTCCACTCCTTCCTATCTATTCTATTCCCCTTACTCCCTACAATGTATTCCATTTCCTATGCCCCACTCATCTGTTCCACTCGCCACACTCTCACAAACAATTCCACCTCCTACAAGTCATTCCATCCTCCAAAATTCCCACAAATTATTCCATTTTATCATACCCCTTACAATCTATCCTGCACTCCCTATAGTCTATTTCATTCACCATACTACTTAAAATCTATTCCATTCCCCCCAAAAAATGTGCAATATATTCCATTCCCCATACTCCCTACAATCTATTCCATTCTCCACACCCCCTACAACATTGTCCACTCTCTACAATCAATTACACTCCCTATATTCCCGACAACCTATTCCACTCCCCAGAATCTGTTCTATTCCCCATACCCCATACAATACGTTACAAGTCCTACATTCCCCATAATTCTCCAGTTGGTTGCTTTCCCCCATACTCCCCACTCCCCAATTGGTTCCATTCTCCACATTCAATGCAATCGATTCCCTCTACAATTCATCCCACCCCACCCTGCGATCTATTCCATTCCCATTCACCTCAATATCTTCTATTCCCCTCACTTCCTTCAATCCGCTGCATTCCCCACTTTAACTAATATCTGTTCCACTGACGATACTCCTCACAATCTATTCCATCCCTGCGATGTATTCTATTTCCACACACCTACAATCTCTTCTGTTCTCCATACTCCCTCCAATTTGTTGCATTCCCCAAGTCAACTACGATCTATTCCATCCCCCATATTCCCCTCAATCTATTCCACTCTCTTCCGAGTATTCAATTTTCTCACACCTACCATCTCTTCAATTATATATAAACCTCTTCAAGAAATTGCATTCCCTACAGTCTTTTTAATCTATTCCATTCCCAACCTTAATACAATCACTTCCATGTCATACTCAGTCTGTACCATTCTCTAGCTATCATTCTCCCTTTCTCCTGTCAGGTCAAGTTTGCGAATTCAAAGTCATTACTGAAGAATTTAAAGGCGGGAAACGTGAGCAGCAAGGCCGAGTGATTTGCGAATTTTCCTTCAGCTGTCCATTTGATGTCGTCTTATCCCTATATTCAACAACTGGTCTGAACTACACAAGTAACAAAACAGAAAGGAAAGATTTGTCCCAAGGAAAGCATGGTAAGTTTTATCAACAACATATACGTTTTTTTGTTATTTTTAATATTATTTTCATTTTCGATCGTTGTTCTTATACTGGGAAGTCCATTCTTCTGAGTGTTTGGCGGGTGCATCTAGCAGGGTTTCCTTGTGTTCCATCATTCTGTTTTTGTGGTGTCTCGATCTTTTAATGACATTTTTCTTTACGACGTCACTGGGTTCGGAAACAATATTTAGAAAAAAAAAAAAGAACAGGTTTGGGTATTATCCCCGCCCCCTCCAAAAGCATGTTATGCATTGTGGTGTCATGACAGATCGTTGGCATAGGAAGTAGGGAAGGGGGGAGTTACCTTACAAAGGAGGGATGGGAGAGTTATCAACATTCTTTATTTCCTTCAAAAAGGTGCAATACTTTTCTTTTATCACATAATACCATGACCGAAACACCTGCTAGATGACAGATAGGTTATGGTCCCGCTCATAGGACGAGTTGAAACTAAAATGTATATTTATATCATCGACAGGTATATAGACTGGCAAACTATCATCTTAATAATGTATAAAACATTGTTTTGGTACCACAATTATATTATTATTTATAATTATAATCACTTTTTTTTTAAATGCAAGACCAATGTAAACTAGTTAATTGACAGGAAAAGATTCTAAAAATTAATTGCATAGGAACAAACATCTGCCTTCAAGTGACACTCCAAAGTTCACTGGTGTTGTCTGAGGTTGGTCTAAATAACGGATGATAATTAATGTCATTGAATCGGGGAGACTCGGCAATGTGTCCAGGAGGCCTGAAAATTGTCGTGAGTGAGGATAGGCCTACATCAGAGTTTGTTTATCATATTGTTCTTGAGTGCGAGAAATGTGACACACGGATTGTCTCCGATTAGCTGATTGTTTCCACTCGGGTGGGGCGGGTAATGTTTCGTTCCATAGGTGTCTTTAGGTAGATAACATGTCGTTTTGTGATGGGAGTTTAAATAGATTTGACATTTGATGACAGAAAAGTTCACATTTGCTTCTGTATTTCATTGTCGCTGTTGGCATAACCTGTCTCATTGCTGTGACTGTTCTTGTCACACTATTGCCAATACGTTGTTCTTCTTCCCTGTGTTTCTTATCCTCTTGATGAAAGATAATTTTTGGTTTTGACAGATCTTACAGTCATGATATTAAATACAGTTTAAGGGCTTTTCGGTTGTTGAAGCTGATTTAGCAACGCTAATGGGTTTGCCTGGTCATTATTGTGGCAGGAGAACTTTGTTAGACATTTCATGTGTCTTAGCTGTTGAATAATAAAAATGGCTCAGTGTCACAGAATTGTCTGCCTATGCACAAATTCCAACTTATTCAAGCTACACCTGTCCACCACTTTCCTGGAGCGGGTAATAGCAGCATTGTTTGCATTCACCAAACTTGTATTCATCGATTAGTAAAACTGTTAATTTTGTCCACGTTTTTATATTTCTGTAAACAAATCCCACGAAGTACGACAAATTCTGTGTTGTGTTATTTATCAAATTTGTTTATTTTGTATGAATACATTCTGCATGTACCCGTACAATATCAGTATTGAGGAAACGGTGTATTACATTGCACAGAAGTGGAAATTGATGTTATGGTCCGTTTCATTCTTGCTTTTCAAATCTGCTGGTGTGGTGAAAATGGATGTAATGCCAAGATGCGGTTACTTTTGAGAATATTAATTATACGATAAAGGAATTAAGTCTCCCGGTTTAATGATGAAAGGCTTTTTAACCGCTGAACCTTAAATTCTACAAAATTTCATCCTACGCATTGAAAGACGTGTAGGTGTACGCCAGCATTGTTGAAAAGGTCTTGAAATTCGCCATATTTTTAATTCCTTCGCTGAACCACAACTGAGTTGAAGAGAGAAAGTGTTCCCATATTTTGAGCCAGAAAACAACAACAACAAAAAACGTATTTTCTTCGAGTCGAATTAAAAAGTATGACAGGAAAGTTCGTTCCACGCTGCCATTTGCACACTGGTGATTGAATCTCAACCTTCCAAAGCACATCGGTGTATTCTCGGAGTAAGCGGTCTTACTGGTATAATAAAAATTTTTTACATATTATTGTGGACAGCTTAGTGAGACTAATGTGATGGCGAAAGGTAGAGATGGACAATCGTTAATGTAATAATAACTTATAGTTTATACTAGGTTTCCTCGTCGAGCTATCTTGCTCTCAACTCTCAGACATTAAAGCCTTTGCCACTACTGGCACTGAGGTATCTTGCTAATAATCTGTATTGAATTTTTACTCAGGCTAGGTTTACATAATATCATAAAAACCAAAGAAAAACTGTGGGGTCGCAGCAGGGCTATAAGCAAAGTCAAAATTGGGCAAAAAGAAACGGTTGTATGTTGCGAAACCCTGCGTGAGAAATAAAACCCAAACGATACAAAGCAAACTAAAGAGAAGAGAGATTCTGAATCTTTTTCCTCAATTTTGACTAAGTTTACATGGTCCTCTTTTTACTTGCTTACGAACATGACCTAAGGATCCAAAGATCAAAATTATTATCTTACAGTGATATCCTAGTGAGTTAATTTCACGGCAGGTGTCAGGGTAGAGATCTTTCAACTCGCTTTACAGCCTTATTCACTGGGTCAGTGATTCTGATATACTATTTTGTGAGTGGTTGAAAGATATGTTATTGGACTGCTGGAAAAAATGCGGCGGGGGCGACATATCTTTACTTACAGTTTTGTTGTTGATGTTCCTCCCCTTAACTTTGTTTGATATGAAGTCAACAAATTTGTTGTGACGTTTCTGATACATGGTCTTGAATTTTGTGCGACCATTTTAGATTATGTGAGGTTTTCTCTGGAGGATGGTTGTATAGTTAGCTTACATTTTTTTTTAAGGTGACCATTAGGGTAGTAAAGATTTATTAAGCGTTCACTTGGAGGCATTTGCACTCGTCCTTTAGTAATAAAAGTTCATATTTTGTCAGGAATGTTGGGTTTTGTCCAGACTGATCTAGAGAGGGAGTGGTCCATTTTGGGGTTTTTCTTTTGTACAGTGCTTTCGGGTAGCTGAATTTTTTTCTATATTTTTTTAATGTATAGGAGCTAGAACTGTGTGACATCTTGGATGATTGTGGTTATACGTTCGTCTATGTGTAGTTCCAAACCATATTATTGTTATTCCTTTATGTAACTTTAGATTCAGTCTGGCACACAGTTCGTTCAAATGTACGCAAGTTGATCCGCAAACGGCATACAAAACATTGTCGTTTTTGTAATTTTGCGTTTGCCCAAGTTCAATAATATTATAATGACATTCTCGCTGTTGCTTTAACCTGTGGTTCGCCAATGCAGTTGGCTCTTTTCTTAACCGTTCCTGGCTTCGAATACTTATGCCGACTTCACAGGATTCAGTGACGTCACGACCTTCACCGATAACAAGGAAACCTGTGGGAAGGGAAGTCGGCCCACCGCCAAGGCCACCCTTTTCCTACAACCAGTAAAAGTATCTAGAATACACAACTAGGAACCTTGACTCCCCTGCCTAAAGCAGGGGCGACACCCAACAAATAAATCATACATCTTATACCGACAACATTTACCGCCCATGCCAAGATGGCATAAATCCTCCTTTTGTAAGGATCTGCACCACCCACCCCCACCCCCACCCCATGATAGGATTCCTTTCTACTCTCAATCTTTTCTTTGGCGCCAGCCCACAACACAGAGAAGAAAGCAGCCCGATTGAGACTCCGTATGAGGGCTAGAAGAAGCAGAGACAAGAAAAAGAGAACAAGACCCAGAAAACCCAAATTGGAGCCCTATTGAGGGCTAAGAAAGAAAGCCAGAGGACGGGAGCCAACAAAGCCAGGGGATGGGAGTCAACAAAGCCAGGGGACGGGAGCCAACAAAGCCAGGGTATGGGAGCCAACAAAGCCAGGGGACGGGAGCCAACAAAGCCAGGGTACGGGAGCCAACAAAGCCAAGGGACGGGAGCCAACAAAGCCAGGGGATGGGAGCCAACAAAGCCAGGGGATGGGAGCCAACAAAGCCAGGGGACGGGAGTCAACAAATCCAGGGGATGGGAGCCAACAAAGCCAGTGGACGGGAGTCAACAAGCCAGGGGATGGGAGTCAACAAATCCAGGGGATGGGAGGCAACAAAGCCAGGGGATGGGAGTCAACAAATCCAGGGGATGGGAGCCAACAAAGCCAGGGGATGGGAGCCAACAAAGCCAGGGGACGGGAGTCAACAAATCCAGGGTACGGGAGCCAACAAAGCCAGGGGATGGGAGCCAACAAATCCAGGGGATGGGAGCCAACAAAGCCAGGGGACGGGAGTCAACAAAGCCAGGGGACGGGAGCCAACAAAGCCAGGGGATGGGAGCCAACAAAGCCAGGGGACGGGAGCCAACAAAGCCAGGGTACGGGAGCCAACAAAGCCAGGGGACGGGAGTCAACAAATCCAGGGGATGGGAGCCAACAAAGCCAGGGGATGGGAGCCAACAAATCCAGGGGATGGGAGCCAACAAAGCCAGGGGACGGGAGTCAACAAAGCCAGGGGACGGGAGTCAACAAAGCCAGGGGATGGGAGCCAACAAAGCCAGGGGATGGGAGCCAACAAAGCCAGGGTACGGGAGCCAACAAAGCCAGGGGACGGGAGCCAACAAAGCCAGGGGATGGGAGCCAACAAAGCCAGGGGATGGGAGCCAACAAAGCCAGGGTACGGGAGCCAACAAATCCAGGGGACGGGAGTCAACAAAGCCAGGGGACGGGAGCCAACAAAGCCAGGGGATGGGAGCCAACAAATCCAGGAGACGGGAGTCAACAAAGCCAGGGGATGGGAGTCAACAAAGCCAGGGGATGGGAGCCAACAAAGCCAGGGGACGGGAGTCAACAAAGCCAGGGGACGGGAGCCAACAAAGCCAGGGGATGGGAGCCAACAAAGCCAGGGGACGGGAGCCAACAAAGCCAGGGGATGGGAGCCAACAAAGCCAGGGGACGGAAGTCAACAAAGCCAGGGGATGGGAGCCAACAAAGCCAGGGGATGGGAGCCAACAAAGCCAGGGTACGGGAGCCAACAAAGCCAGGGGACGGGAGCCAACAAAGCCAGGGGACGGGAGCCAACAAAGCCAGGGGACGGGAGCCAACAAAGCCAGGGTGCGGGAGCCAACAAAGCCAGGGGACGGGAGCCAACAAAGTCAGGGGACGGGAGCCAACAAAGCCAGGGGACGGGAGCCAACAAAGCCAGGGGATGGGAGCCAACAAAGCCAGGGGACGGGAGTCAACAAAGCCAGGGTACGGGAGCGAACAAAGCCAGGGGACGGGAGCCAACAAAGCCAGGGGACGGGAGCCAACAAAGCCAGGGAACGGGAGCCAACAAAGCCAGGGTACGGGAGCCAACAAAGCCAGGGTACGGGAGCCAACAAAGCCAGGGGACGGGAGCCAACAAGAACTAACAGAGAAAAACAAAAAGAATAACAAAAGAAAGGCCAGGTGTAAATTCTGAGAGCAGCGATACTTCCTAAAACAAATACTTACAAAGTTGGGAAACCTGTGGGCTAAGTTTAGAACTGAGAAAGAGGATCGCATGTTCTCAATTTAAGCGCGTGGTGACATTGTATCGTCTGTGCCGATTACAAGGTTGCCGCCAAAATATCAATATTTAACTGTTGTTCAATGCTAATTCGATGTCCCAGTGATGATAATTCAGAAGAAACAAATGAATACAACGGTCAACAACATCAATTTTCTCAAAAGAGTATGGTCACTTATGAAAAGTTCATAAAAGGAAATAGTCATTTTTAACATTTTGTTCACATAAAAGCAGTTTTTCACATGTGCTGTATCTCGGCCTGATATATTTTGAAATTCGGGCATAGATAACGAGAAATTAGGTTAGCTTTTGTTCCTACAAGTTGTTGCATATTGATACTGTAAAATTTATAATATTGTCTGTGGAACCGGTGATTCCACAACAGAGAACAACGTGACAGACTTCTTGATCTTCGTTCCTTATTTTTGCATTTTTTGTTTGTTTGTTGTTGTTGTTTTGCAAAGAAATTATTGAATAATTTATTACTTTTTTGTAGATTTTTTTTTTATTTCACCAGAAATGTACAGAATCTTTAAAAGTAAATTTTTGAACATTTATATGAAATACAATTTTCAATGTGTGGACAAAATCTGTTGAAAACAATTTTTTTTAAAATTAATACTGAATAAGTGCAATTTCGTGACATTTAAACAATAGGAAAGTACAGATATATAATGTTTGAACGTCTGTATAAAATCCAAGATGAAGGATGATATTGTCGGGTACCATGGGAATTCTTGAAGTTACGGCCAATTGAACCCTTTGGCTTTTTCTCTCACCTTCAGTACACAATATCATGTATAAAATGCATTAGAAAAGGTGAGATATAGATTTCAGTTTGCACTGCCGGAAGTCCCCTTCTTCTTCATAGTCACAACGAGTTGTGTCTTCAAGTAATGTCCCTTTCCTGTATTATTAGAACTTTTCCTACTCTGTTTGATCATTCTGCTTTAGAACTGGGTTAGTTACACACATTAAGTTATGTTCATGTCTTTTTCGTGGCGAAAATTCACAGGTCTGATTCCCCAACCAGGAGCGTGATTCCATAACCGAAGAAATAAGACGAAGTTGTTAAACACTGCTTTATTAAAAATGAATTAAAAATCTTTCTCTAAACTGAGATAAGGATCTCATCTATTCAGCTAGGTCACCCTTGGCATTGCCCATTCAGTGAATTCGGAGCATTTTCATAAGCATCAAGGTACCTCTCAACATGTATGAAGATTTATATGAATCCACAACCGAAAATCGCAATGACTGCTATTGGTAGACCTCTCAGTGTAACTTCTTGAAACTGCACCCTCGTCATCACACGGTGACTCAAATAATAAGAGGGTCTCACGGCCTTAGTTTCTTTACTTTTTCTGCACGAGACCAACAGATTTAGAAAACTAGCACCAAAAAGTGATTCTACTATCGTGGAATTACCCATACACAAATATAATATTACCTCTGTGAAAATCGTGATGATCATAGGTTTAAGTGATGGGATGAACACCAGTCAAGGTGGAAGACGTTTACTATCTGATGTAACTCCATAAAGGTGAAGAAGATGGCAGTGATAACAAATTACCTATAGTTGTACTGACATTGATGACAGTGTTGAAAGAGATGATAACAACGGTGGTGACATTCAAATAACTTCCGTCCTGCAATTATTTCTGAATCTACCTTTTCGTGTTTGATAAGATGGTATTATTGCACTTTACTACAGAATTTTGAAGGACTTTACTTTCAGATGTACATATTTTACTTTCATTAAACCCGTCGCGAAATTATTGTGTACCGACTACAAGTATTATAACTTCTTGAATCGCTTTTATTAATATCTTACATGAAGATTGATTCGATACATACATAATATCCGTAAACACATACATAAGTACACACATACATACGTACATACACACACGCACGCACGCACGCACACACACACATACGTACATACGCACACGCACGCACGCACGCACACACACACATACACACATACATTCACACACACACACACCCACACACACACGCACATACACACCTACTCACATACACACACATAATACATACATACATACACACATACATAATACATACATACATACACACATACATAATACACACATACATACACACATACATAATACATACATACATACATAATACATACATGCACACATGCATACACACATACACATATACATACATATCAAATTTGTTTATTTCCATTAAATACATGTTAAGTGTACCAGTACAATAAATATCTTATTGGAAAAACAATACTTCACATTGTATAGAAGAGGACATACATGCTATGGTCCCTTTCATTCTTTCCGTCCAATTCTCCTTCTCTGATGAATATCAGAGTTAATACAATATTGTTCCAATTCATGCTAGTCTCCCTCTGTCGTACTTTCTTGTTTTCAGCTTCCACACATCAAAAGAGCCATTGCCACTGCTAACACTGCATTATTTTGCGATAAATTTTGCTTCTATGTTACTGAGGCCAAGTTTACATAGTCCACTTTTTACTCTCCTGTGGACTTGACCTAATGAACCAAAGAGGAAAAGAATCATTTCACCAATGATACTCTAGTAAATGGATTTCCAGACACAAGGCAGAGTACATGCATTTATTAAATTTTGACTGATAGCACCTATCAATGAAGACACTCAATGGAATAGATATTTCTACAAGTTTTACTGCCTTATTAACTGGATCACTATGACTGTGATATCCGGTCTGTTCTGTGAGTGGTTCAAAGATGTGCTATTAGAATGAAAAATTGCTGGCGTGAGTGGCGTACCCATAGGGACAAATTTATTGTTGATGCTGTTTCTTTTAGTTTTGTTTATATAAAATGTACAATTCTGCTGTGTCGCTTCTGACACATGGTCTTAAATTTTGTGCCTTTAAAATAATAATGTGAGGCAGTTCCTGTAGGATGGTTACAAAGTTGACATTTTTTTTTGAATTGACATTAGGGTAGTAACGACTCATGAAGCTTTCACAAAAAAAGTAATTGTAACTGCCCCTTAGTAATAAAAGTTTTTATTTGGTTAGGAATGTTGTGATTTGTCCAAAATGAGCTGGAGAGAGAATGGTCGATGTTGGGGGATCCCCGCACAATACGACCCTGAGATTTCTTGTCTTTTCAATTTTCAGTGATTTCGTTTAGTTGAATTTTCTTGTACGCCGCATAAAACCGTGTGGCATCTTCGATGACTGTTGATATCTCTTCATCTATGTGAAATTCGAAGGTATATTTGCTATTTCTGCCATGTAGCTTTAGGTTCATTCTGGCACACATTTCGTTCAAATGTACCAATGACTCTTTCGTGATTAAGCCTTTTTCATTTGATTCATACCCAGCGAATGACGTTTCACCAGTCGTCTTTGCAGCCTTGCGTTTGTCCCTGTGCAATGTTAGTGATGTTCTCGCTGTTTCTGTAACCTATGGGTCGACGTTGTTTAATTCGGGCGGCTAAAATGCTACGTGGACTTAGTAGTCCAAGTCCTCCATGTGACTTTGGAGTAAACTTAAAGGCTCTAGTGGCAGAGTTGTTAAGATCTAGCCATTCCCTGACCATATTAGCGATGAGAAGTTCACGATGTTTGGTATCCTTTTCAGTAAAGTTGAGATTTGGATAGTAGCAGTTCGTCTTTAGGTTGCACAATAATTATTTTGACTGCTTCAATTTTAGCGCTTGATGGTAGCAGTGTTTATATACATGCATACATTAAGTAGCCAGATCGATGATTTAATCAGATTTGACCCTATAGATAGATTATGCATTGATTATAATTATGCATCTTATTATAAGTACTTTATTTATGACAAACATGTTGCACAAATATACATATGATCATGTTAATCAACCAAAACCTCTTGGTACAGTGAAATCCACCTTAAGCCATATATTCTCCAGGTCAGATAATTTAATTGTGATGTAGTACTTGCGTTTTGAATGTGCTACACCAGCGACGTAATTACTTCTTTTTTTTAACAAACTGGGTCACATTTGCAATCATAGACGATGGTTATCACGGCTGTTGGTTGAACTCTAAAGGAATGGATCAGTAAGAGAAAACTGAAGCTAGTAATTGAATAAACCATCACAGACTCCGAAAAATTATTATAAAGGGAAAATTTACCGACAAAAAAAATGGCAGTATCAAAAGAAAAGAAAAAAATACAAAGAAATCAAGCATTGGAAGTTTGTCCATGTCAACATTCAAGATTCTCTATTATATTTAACCAGAGAGTGTGTATGTACAGTAAAGACCAGTCACGTGTGCAAAATTGCCAAACTAGATCACGTGGTCAGGAAAATTGGAACGGATGTCTGCATCACAAAAAAATGTGCATATTTGATTATCTATTTCCTGTCGTTTGTTCATATTTTTGGGTTGATTGAAAATGTTTAGAGCCGTTTGTAAGCTCTTCCTCCCAATGTAAACGTACAAAAGGTCATTGCATACCGCCATTACCTGCATTTCGCTCCACGCTAGCTGTCGTTTCACTGAACCTCACGTGCCTGGCAGTGGAAATCGACTAATAATGGTTCCTCTATAAACATACATTCTCTTCGGTCTAATATGACTCTCTCACAAGCAAACTTTATTCTTCGTCATGTTATTGTGCGTATTTATTTCTTCCTCCAGTTGAATCGAGGTTTCCTCGACAAGGAGAGCCTCTGCAGTTCAAAATATCTTTGGAAATTGACAGACTTCAGTGTTCAGATCACGGGTCGTATTCTTGTGCTGCAAAACAGGCTAATGACTATACTGTAGATAACGCAGTGACCCGTCTTTTGGTGGTAGAAGGTACGTTTATGATTCTTTTCTATGCATGTAAATAGATACATATACAGACAGACACGAAATATCATAAAAACCAAAGAAATACTGTGGAGTCGCAGCAGGGTGATAAGCAAAGTCAAAATTGGGCAAAAAGAAAAGGTTGTATGTTGCAAAGCCCCGCGTGAGAAATAAAACCCAAACAATACAAAGCAAATTAAAGAGAAGACAGACACACAGATAGCTAGATAGATAGACAGAAAGACAAACAGACACAGAGACACAGACAGGACAGACAGACAGTCGGAGGGACACACAAACAGACAGACAGATAGATATATAGATAGATAGCCAGACAGACAGATAGATATATAGATAGATAGCCAGACAGACAGACAGACAGACAGACAGACATACAGACAGACAGACAGACAGATAGAAAGATAGATAGATAGATAGATAGATAGATAGATAGATAGATAGATAGATAGATAGATAGATAGATAGATAGATAGATAGATAGATAGATAGATGATAGATAGATAGATAGATAGATAGATAGATAGATAGATAGATAATTCCCTTAATACAAGTTCTAAGCACTTCTTCCTTACAACAAGCTCAACGCAAATCTTCCTTAATACAAGCTCAAAGCACTTCTTCCCTTAATACAAGCTTTAAGCACTTCTTCCCTTAATATACTAGCTGAGGTCCCCGGCCCTGCCCGGGATATATCGGTTTGAATATTAGCTTCAGTTCTGGGTGGTTATTATGGACCTGGGCTCCATCTTGCCTGTTCCAATTTTTGTTTATTTTATTTTTGTTTGTTTGTTTGTTTGTTTTTAAATAAGTCTTACTGCTCTGCCTTTGTGAGTTGACATCCTGCGCATCCCGTACAACAGCATGATTTGCGCACGGATTAGTGTATTTGATAGTGAACACATCGGAGGAAGTGATAACGAAACCTTAAAATGGCGAACCATGACTCGAAATAGATCTAAAATTGGGGAAACAATACATTTCAAATATAAACAAAAACTGCACCGATTTGAGACTTCTATTAAAAACTGTGCACCCCTATATCCATTCTGATGCACCATATAACATTTGAAGTCTGAGTGTTGAGTGGTTCAGAAGCCTTTTGCAACGAAAAATATCAAGTCCACAAATATATATAGTATAGATACACACTTGTTCCCTTAATACAAGCTCAAAGCAATTATTCCCTTAATATTATAAGCTCTAAACACGTCTGCCTTTTATTCATGCTCTAAAGACTTGTTCCCTTAATACAAACTCTAAACACTTATTCCCTTAATACAAGCTTTAAACACTTCTACCCGTAATACAAGCTCTAAACATTTCTTCCCTTAATACAAGCTCTTAACACTTATTCCCTTAATACAGGCTCTAAACACTTCTTCCCTAATAAGATAAGATAAATGAGATAAGATATAGATCTAACTTTATTATCCTCTTTCCAGGAAATTTGTTGTCACAGCATTCAGTAGCAGTACAACAACAGATACCATAGCTAAGAACTATAGGTCTTTAACGCATACCACGCATACGCACATTGCTGACACAACATTAACAGGAAGTAAGAACATTGCTCACATACTCGCACTGTCAGAACAATCCATTTGGAAAACTAACAACGGCATACTACATCAGGAAACACTGCTACTTCGAATGGCGGATAGCAAAGAAGATCGTCTATAAAGCTCTCTGTTTGTTTTTAAATACAGTTTTCGTCCATTTGTTTCTGATCGGACTATCTGATGACACAAGGGGTGGAAGCGATCATTAATTAGAACTGATTTTAGTTTCTATTTGTATGAATGCACAAATAACTCATCAAAGTTCACGCATTCAGTGGTATTTAGATGGCAACCTTTTTTTTAAATATGTAAATGCGTTGTTAATTTTTTTTTTTTTTTTTGCCGTGCTCCTTTGCATTTCCTTTCCAGGCTGTAATACAAAATAGAATAATACTTGGGAGAGCTGATTTATAAAACATCTGAATGAGTGTTTTATCTATATTAAATGATCTAAATTTCCTCAAGAAATGCATACGTTTGTTTGCCTTTGGGTAAACTGAGGTGGTATGAACGTGCCAGTCGATTTTGGAGTCGACATGGTTTCCAAGATATTTATAAGACTTGACTCGATCAACATTTTGATTATAGATAAGCGGTGGATATGATGTTGCATTTGTTCTGAAATCAATTACCATTTTCTTTGTTTTCTTTACATTTAATAATAAGAAGTAATCATCACACCACTGATAAACTATTGTATAGTACTTTAATAAACGGCTTTATCAATTGGGGCAGATATCAATTCTTGTACGGTGGTATCATCTGCAAACTTTATCAAGGGGATATTTGCATGATTACTTCTGCACTAGCTTGTAAAGGTAGTAAAAAGGACAGGTGACAATACGCAGGTCAGGGGAAGGGGGGGGGGGCGAATGTATTGATGGAAGTATTAGATGACATGTAATGATGTGTGTCGGTACCCGTGTGGCTGTTACGTGTCTTTAATTTAACGTACTGGGGTCGATGGATGAGAAAGTCAAAAAAAATCCATGCGACAAGATTTTTGTTCACCCGCATGGTTAAAAGTTGTGAAACAAGTAAATCTAATGATTGTTGGATCGTATTGAAGGCACTTGAAAAATCCTCGAATAGCACCCTTGCATAGTTCTTGGGTGAATCAATAATTTATGTTTGTAAATATTGTCTAAAAAGTAAAGTATGGCATCATCAACACCTCTCTGTTCACGGTAGGCAAACTGCATTGGGTCTTGGAATTATTTAGTAAAGGACAGCAGCCTAGACAGTACAATTTTCTCCAAACATTTCATTAAAACTGAATACAAGCTTCAAGCACCGCGTCCCTTAATATAAGCTTTAAGCGCTGCATCCCTTAATACAAGCTCTAATCACTTCTTCCCGTAATACAAGGTTTAAGCGCTCCATCCCTTAATGCAAGCTCTAAGCACCTCTTCCCTTATTACAAGCTCTAAACACTTCTTCCCTTAATACAAGCTCTAAATCTAAACACTTATTCCCTTAATACAAGCTCTTAGCACTTCTTCCCTTAATACAGGCTGTAAGCTCTTTTTCCTTTAATACAAGCTCTAAACACTTCTTCCCTTAATACAAGCTCTAAACATTTCTTCCTTTAATATAAGCTCTAAATTCTTCCCTTAATACAAGGTTTATGCGTTTCTTCCCTTAATACAAACTTTAAGCACTTCACCGTCATTGTGCCGCCCGCATTCAATTCACCAACACAAGAACCTACTAAAATGCTACGACAACGGTCATAAACGGGTTGTATTCAGCCAACTGGAAAATCGAACTCTAAAGTGTTTCTTGTACATTCCAGTATTTAGAGCATACCGTTAAATGGCAAGGAATTCCGGGTCTTCGATAAGACAGGAATTGTTTTCTAGATTTTGTTTTGTTTTTGTGTGTAACTGTTTCTCTGTCGTTTATTTGCTTGTTTGTTGTGGACAGAGTTTGATTGACCAGCAGATTATATCATCTAAATCGAATCTCAAATACTCGTTGATCATTATTTGAATAGTCCACCCTTTACCGAAAACCCGAGAGTTCCTGTACAACTCTGTTCAAATGTTCGGGCTGAAAGAAGGATATTTATTACAGTTCTTACTCTCTTTTGCAGTAAAACATAGCATTCGATGATATGTGTGGGCATATTTGCAGACAAATGTATTACATTTCGAAATTCTCTTCCTATTGCACTTTTGGAAAGAAAAAAGAGAATAGTAGATCTGAGGATGGACTATTTTCAAAACTATTCTAACGATACGAGTATTCGACACAAGACGCCATTGAAAAATCGATTATTTGTTACGAATGTCCCAACAACCAGAGACTAGTTGCCCACATCAAAGATTCCAATTAATGTTACTGCACAACGTTTGTCTAACCACAGACCTCCCCCCTCCCAGCATCATCAAGACAGTGCCCAAAAATCTGTCCAGGATTTCAACAGGAAGTGCAAAGCTGAAAATCACCTGCCTGGTTGCCGTGCCCGACACCAGTGTTTGGAAACTATTATGGGGCTTAGAGAGCAGTAACCAATTAAGTAGAATTCCATATTCTGAAGGAAAACCGTATACAGGTAAGGATCAAACTACCATCGTTCTTCCTATCTCTCTCTCTCTTTCTCTCTCTCTGTCTGTTTGTCTCTCTCTCTCTCTCTCTCTCGTGACATTGTGAAATTCCAGGGTAAAAATGTGTCCATATTTGAAACCAAGCCAAAGAGATTTTTTTTTTATTCAATGATCATTATTACCAGCTGAGATGCCCGGCGATGCACGTGATAATTATGTTCATTGGGGTCAGTCCGTGCTGATTACTGTCACGAGCGAGTGAGCGGGGGTCAATGAGTGCGGGGAAGGGACTTGAAGCGTGCATGTTGTGAGTGAAGTTGAGGCGTAGTAGAGGCAAAATCTGAATAGTCAGATCACTGCAAGTTAAGAAGTCCAAGGGGACAGACGTGAGAGAGCAGTCGGGAGATTGTGTGTTTTCCAGTGATGACTGGTGCCGGGGTCGGGCAGAGAAGCCACCCGCGGTGAGCGGACTTGTGCCGGGGTTGGGCCGAAGGCTACCCACAGGCCTGCCTGAGTGAAGCTGTCGCGCAGGACAGCGGGAGCACATGAGTCGTGGCAGTCTGGCCACAGACAGGGACGTTGTTATTGAAATATTAATGTGCTATTAAGACATCGAGGGGAGATTGAGATACGGAGATTAGGTTGAGCAGGAGCCAATAAGAGAGGCCAGCAAGTAGTATATATATGGATGTGAGGCTGAGGCCAGAGCATAGTTAGGAAGTAACTATCTGGTTGTGGACCCGGAGGAGAATGAATGTTGGGAATACTGACCATTGAATGGTATTCGAATTGAGTAATGTAATGTATGTAATTGCACAGATATCTTTATCATTATATATGATAAATGTGTGAGTCTGTTTGGTTGTTCTGTTAAGTGTTATACTTGTTCGTTCGTGATTGTTGTCCTGTCATAATTATTACATCTCCCAGTCTGGGATTAGTGACAATTACAAAGGATCCGCTTCACCTTGCCCGATACTTTAGGTTTACCTTCTTGTTGTTTATTTGTTTGTCTGTTTCTCTTTGAAGTGTTATTGCTTTCCTGTTACTCGTTAATGCCATGTGCACTCCGTCAACGAGACAAAAATTGTCCTGATATGGCAAGAATTTGGGCACTGGACAGTTTGTTTAATACTAAATAGAAGCAGAAAGTGAGAGCGCCGTGAGCTCATGCTTTTGTGGAAAAGCAAGAATCGGAGGCGACCAATAAGATAAGATAAATTTTATTCGTCCTTGTACAAGGAAATTTGTTTTGATCATTGAATACATAACAATACAGTTACAGAAACAGAAATTATGATATAATATATATAGTGCGCACACGCACACACATATTATGTATATAATATACACTCACTAATGAATGTACAAAATTAACAGTGCACACAATATTCTTCCGTTACTAAAACACATTGACCTGACACGCAAGACACGATTCACCTGTACACAGATTATGATCAAGATGACGACATTATTGTAACATCTTAGTTGATAATGGAATAAACGATTTAAAGTAGCGCTCAGTTTTAGTTCAACAACACATGGCAAACTCAAAAAGAAAAAAAAATACTTTCTTCGCGATTTCAATCTCCAAATCTACAAAAGAACCTTCTGCAGGTCGAATGTAAGGCACCTTCAAAACTTCAGGCCAATCTGAGCCATATGGACGGCGAAAGGTATTTGTTTTTATTACAACGTGGATTTTTGTTCTGATCTCGATAACACGCCACTCGGTGATTGAACAGGCCTGATCAAGAAAGATTCCCACAATAATTTTCAAACTTGTTACAGGGCTCACGTGAGCCAAGGCACTGCCCACTTATTTCTCGGCAGGGAAATTGCACCAGGGTAAACGTATGTCCGGTGCAGTCTACCATCCGCTGGATATGGATGAAATTACGAAAAAAAACGTATTTTACCGTCCTAACAACATTTTCAAAAGATTTCCTGAAACTGGAATAAACACAACGCAGTGATTGAAAGGAGGCTGTATTAGATTACTTGACAATGATTACATTAATTAATCAACTGTTCTTTGTGCTGTAGCGTTGAGCAGGGAAAAAGAGGTCGGATCTACAGCACGGTGAAATACTCTGGCCGACAAAAGAAACAACACAAAGTTGCCCAATCGTACCAGAAAAGTAAGGCCTTTTCCAACACAGCTGAGGATATCCAAAATTACATATATTTTTCTATGTTGTGCAATGTGAATATGTATATAAATTATGCCAAGTTTCTTCAAAACGCTTTGTAAATAAAATACTTGTTCATGAATGACTGAAAAATAAATAGCATATCCCCCTCCAGAAACTCTTACTGTCCAAAAGACGGTTTCGGGAACAGTACGCTTTCCGTGCGAAGCGATCCAGGCTGGAGACCTTCGTCCGAGAAGCCATCGTTTCTAAATAGCTCGTAGTTGCAATTTTCTTTGATTTGGAAAAAGCCTTTGACACTACCTGGAGGCACGGTCTGCGATTTTCGTCATTTACCGCAACGCGGCCGCAATTTTTACGATTTCCTGCATTTTTTGCATTTTGTTTTTAAAAAAAGTCCAAGATGATGAAAACAATGAAAATTATTTTTTCGTTTTCGCGAATACAAAAAAGAACGCAGGTAAGCCGGAAGCCGAGGCCCGTCAAATGCGCGCGCGTACGGAAGTACATGTACCACGCTAATCTAGGCCTTCAAGCACATGTGTGCACATTTTAAACACGTTTCGTAGTCCACGTCTATACGTTCGGCAGCAAGAAGTCAAGAGTTACTCTTTAGCCTACATCATACACGATGGATAAATTCCTTCGGAAGCCAAGTGCCTCTTCTAAAACTGCAACAAAAACCAATGCAAGCGCTCGGCAGTCTCAGTTTTCGACTGAGACGTATTTTTTGGGCGATAGACTGTTCTGTCGGGCATGTAATCTTGTGCTCGATCACACAAGAAAGTCATCGGTGGATCACCATATGGCCACAGAAAAGCACAAGAAAAGAAAGTTGCCGAGCTCCAGTGGCAGTGAGGCTTGCCCCGAAAAGAGACAGCGCGTGCTGAACCAGTTTCCGGCAAGCACAGTTTTCTCACAAGGTGAGAAAAGTGGGAAAATGCTACACAGTTTGTCAGTTCCTAAGCTAATTTGGGGTGTAGAGGGGGATACCTAGTGTCTTTTTTAGTGTAGATCTAGGCCTAGGTGATTGGATCTAAACAATGCACCCTGAATTGCATTATTGAAGTGACGAAATATAAAAATCACAGAAAAACTGTGGGGTCGCAGCAGACGGACATGCTTTTGTGCTGCTAACGTAGCAAGAACCCACAGAGATAAGTAACATATATCCTGTTTCACTTCGATTTTATATAGATCTATTTCCTGTACAAATCTTTTATTGTTCGATTGTTTTGTTTTTTTTTCAAGGCAGGCCTATTTTCTGCCTTCTCTTTAGTTTGCTTTGTATCGTTTGGGTTTTATTTATTTTGCAGGGTTTCACTACATATGTTTTGTTGGGTTTTTTTTGCCTAGTTTTGACAATATTGAAGTGAGTAACTTTTAAAACTTTGCCCTATATCTGGTCTAGATTTTTAAAGCCCTATTATGAAGAGAACTTCTTCTACTACAGACTACGATGGTGGTAAACTATAGATCTAGATCTAATCTCTATATCTCACTCCATTGAATTTGTATGGAGAAAAAAAACACATTCATTTTCTTCAGCTTAATGTGAATTCTGTGTGACATTAGTGACAAGCCATATTTCTGATTATATCCACCCAGATAATTGACTTACACTTGTCACCAAACTCAGTAAATGTACATCTATATCTAGATCTAGTTTATATCACCACAGTTTTAATTTGAACTTAGGTACTAGTAGTAGTACTAGTACTGGTATCCCTCCCACTGTTGTAAGTACAGGCTTCTGTACTATCAGCATATTTATATGCATGCTATGTCTTATTTTCTGATCTTGGGATGATCAAATGAAAATCAAAAGGTGTGGGGCTTAATAAATTAATGATTTTTATCATCAGTGTTAGAATGTCATGGAGTAAGAGTAACGGATAATGATCTTCTTTTTTCACTTTCTGTATCTAAGGATAATCTATTCTTTTTTCTTCTTCCAGAGAAGAGTGAACTTTGTCAGGAGTGGGTGGCCATGTTTGCTGCTGCTAACATTCCGTTATCCGAGACTGACCACCCTGCTGTTAGGGAATTCGTGCAGAAGGGAATGGTGGCTCAATCCCAAAAGCAAAGCAACTACAAGAATGTTACCTTGAAAGGGAATACAAACTTCGAGTTGAAGAAATGAAGGCACACCTGACAGGGAAACCCGTAGCCATAATGACAGATGAAATGTCTGATTACACAGGAAGGTGGTTATTTTCATTAAACTGCATTTTGGGACGTCCATTTTCATAAATTGCAAAGATATATGTTGAATGTAATGGTTAAGAACAATTTTGACAGTATTTAAACTTACAAACATAAAAGCTCTTACATTTGTATGGATGATCTCATATGACACATGTACAAACAATTTGAGTACAACAATTTATGTTCAAATTTACATGCCAGTTTTATGTGTCCAGTTCAGTATCCTATTTTCTAAGAATTTGCAGAAGTCACTCTTTTAAAGCATTGTTCCAACGCTTTTTTAAAATTTGTATTTCAGGTGTGTCTTGAATATTTTGGCTGCACCACTAGAGCTGACTGGTGGTCACATCAAGAGTATCCTCCTGGACACTGTGTTTTTGGAGCAGACAAACTATTCGTCAGTGGGACAAGCAGTCGTAAATTCGGTCACATCCTTTGGAATTGGCTTTGACAGGATCATGGTTGTCAACACTGACAATGCTGCATATATGAAGAAAGCTTATAAGGAGATTTTCAGGGGACTTTTTCCCAATTCAGTCCACATCACCTGCCTGGCACACATTATGAATTTGCTTGGGGAAGCGTTCAGGAAACCATTCCAGGCTGTCAATAACTTCGCAAGAAGTTTTAATGCTATGTTCTTCCACGCAGGTGGAAGAAAAGCCAGGTATCTTGCCCACCTTAGGGAATGCAGACCAGAGAAGAGAGCTAGAAGGCCTCCAAATCCAGTGGCCACCAGGTCAGTTGAATATTTTTGTTGTAGATTGATACTGTAACCCTTTTTCTTTTCCTTTCTGTCATTAAAATAAAATATGTGTGCTATGCATTGGCTTCAAGATTATGTTGCCCTTGCTTTTTAAATAATCTGTATTTGGCAACCTGGCGGTTTTATACAATCAGTGATTTGCATTACATTACATGTTGCAATGTCCTTTAAACCATGGAACACTAATGCCCTCTTGTTACGCAGAAGACTGATGGGGTCTGTTGTGTCCCTCTGACAAGGTAGCGTACACAATGACCCATTAATTATTAATTTCAAGACTATGTCTCTGTTGTCTTGTTTGGTACTTTTCTGATTTCAGCTATGTGGGAGAATTTTTTTGCACTCACTGTTTAAGCTTTTTAGACATTACAGTATATTGTGATACATATTTTGACATTTTGGTGCCTTGTTTGTGCTTATGATAACATGCAGACCTTCTGACACCTAGCAGTGTGGAAAAGTGCATCTCAGACTTTGTCTGGGGTTGAGTTAATAAAAAAAAAATCCATTTCAGGTCACTCAGGACCCGATTAATCTTACACGGGTTGATTTATATTCTCTTTATATTTATGTTACAGATGGAACTGCTGGTATGAAGCGGGTGAAAAATCATGTAGAACACTTTGAGTTCTACAAGAGTTTCATTTGTCAGGAAATGGACCATGCACATGCACCAGAGTCTGTGAAAGACCTCATGGAAACCCTTGATAATTCACGTGCGGCATCTCTGCTCCTCAGCCAGATGAAGTTCATCACTGAAAAGAGCGAAATATTTGTGAGTGCGACGGATACGTTCCAGAGTCAGTCACCAATGGCCTTAAAAGTAAGCATGCCTATAAATTTGTATGGTATTCAAATCAGAATGAGTTGTACAGGCGATGTTGTGGGTCTGCATAATATAACATATTTGTACAACTCTACTTAAATGTTTTGCAAAAAGCTTGAATCATGATGACATGTACTGAATATTTGTTATTCTTATTACAGCTAATTTTGTTAGCCTAATTCCATGCAAATGTAAGTTGCAATTGTTGCTCAGTGTTCTTTAAAAAAAGCATGAGAAATTCCATTCAATCATTCTCTGACTAATGTTAGCACTGTTATCAGTTTGCCAAAATTTAAAAACCTTCTTAATTTGCCTTTATTAATTTTGTTTTTCTTCTCTCTTTCTACGTCGCGAGCAGAGAAAAGTTTGTGTTCATAGCCCAGTTTAGTGGTCAAGTTTGTATGTTGTTACGTTATATGTTCTCTACAAGTCTTTATTTTTAAAGCTTTCTTTTTCTTTGCTCATTTTTTATTTACTCCAGGCTTATTCCCTTCTTCGAGATGTGGAGTCGACATTCCAGAGTGGAGGTGTCACACAGGTTGAGGCCTCGAAATTCTTTGTTTGTGACACGAGCAGTGCAGACAGACTGAAGCTTCAGGATCTGTTTTCACATGCCTATGTTCTCGTCAGCCAAAAACTGGAGAAGTATTTGAGTACAGAGGGACAGCCTGGGATAAACTTTTTGAAAGAGGTGCAGTTTTTCAATCCGGCGAAGCTGATGTTCCTTCCTCCAGCTGAAGAACTGAAAAATCTTCCACAGCTGCAGACTGTGCCACAGGTGAAGATGAAGAGATATGTCCAGCAGCCTGGGCCTGATGCCCTCAGAAGGTCTCCAACCTCTGTGCTAGATTTGGATTTGTTTTGATGTTCGGTGACAGAAGATGTGCCAAATCTGGCTGCTTGTGCTCGCCGTTATATGTATGCCAGCACCGAAGTTTTTCACTGTAGAATTTTATTTATTCAGAGAGACGCAGACCGAAGTTTTTCACTGTAGAATTTTATTTATTCAGAGAGACGCAGACCGAAGTTTTTCACTGTAGAATTTAATTTATTCAGAGAGACGCAGACCAAAGTTTTTCACTGTATAATTTAATTTATTCAGAGAGACGCAGACCGAAGTTTTTCACTGTATAATTTAATTTATTCAGAGAGACGCAGACCGAAGTTTTTCACTGTATAATTTAATTTATTCAGAGAGGCGCAGACCGAAGTTTTTAACTGTATAATTTAATTTATTCAGAGAGACGCAGACCGAAGTTTTTCACTGTATAATTTAATTTATTCAGAGAGACGCAGAGGCCTTAGTGAAGAAACCTTGCGTTCTCTGGCATTTCTTTGCTACAGCAAATTTGTAGGCTGTGAATTTTTTTCTTAACTTTGTTTGCTTATTTAAATTGAGTTAATGAAGTTGTATCTATGCAAAGATCTTATGTACATTTCACCAGATATCTGTGTGTCTCCTAGCCTTCCAAATGGCCAAAAACTGATGTAAAATTAAATTACGAGGATTTTATTTATCTTCCACCTAAATTTGCATAAATGTGCATAATTGATAAAACGTAAATTCATTTTTGCTTGTTTTTCAAGTTCGAATTATTTTTAATACAGCTGCAGCACATTATAGTGTTCCCCCTTGCTTATTTCCACTGAGCAAACAAAAAAAATCCATCCTTTCGAATTCATGTAATTCAAATTTGATAACAACTGTCATATATGCACGGCCCAAGTAATATGGGGAGTGAGCATTTACATTTCCAGGCCTATACATATGCCCTCCCAGATTAAGGTCAGTGGACAACTTTGAAGTTTCAAAATAAAGTTAAAACTGACACTTGTTCCATCCAGGAATATTTTGATATAATATATAGTTTGTGTTCAGCCCAGCCTTTGTAGAAATAGAATGAGATAATGTGTGTGAATGAGACCGAGGTGAATGCAATGCTTTTAAGTATGTTCTGTGGGTTTACATAACTAGTGTATAGCAGCCTAACATCTTTCTAACTGTATAGTAACATCTTTCAAAGATGGAATGTTTAAGGGAATGACTGCTGTGTGTGTAAAGTGTAATTTTATGTACAAATTTGTTTTGTAATGCATTTGGGGGGGGGGGGGGGCACGCAGTAAGGAATGGGTGCTATAAAAATAATAAAATATGTATTTTTATTCATTCATGAACGCAATTTTTTGTGCAATTTTTATTGTTTTTTGCATGCAATTTTTGTCATTCACAATGCAATTTTTGTATTTTTAAAATGCAATTTTCCGCGGGGCCAGAGGCCCACATGGGCTTGGCCTGAGGGACAATCGACCGGTTTTTGTCCAGAATTTCCAGGGATGAAATTGTTCTTAGTAGACTTCGCCTGTTTCATAGCCACCTCAGACACCGTTTAATTCGGTTAGAAGATTTCTCCCCCCCCCCCCCCCCCCGAATGTGTGACATGCAATTGCGAACTATCAATAAAAAACATAATAATTTCAACTGAATGTGTCGACTTTATGCATATCTGAAGAAAGCACTTTGCCTGCGGATCCATGAAAGAATTATTTTCTGACGCGGATCCGCCACGCATCTTGTCCTTTCTGAGAGAGACTAAGATCTAACAACCTGATTGAATAATGTTGATACTCATTTGTAAAACTTTTTCCAGATCCATACAAAACAATTTTTTTTTTCTTTTTAGAATTTTACCAATGTGGTAAAATTATGTGAATACATTTGATTCTTTGTTAAACTTAACAGCTCTGCATACGCATATTAAATAAAGAAAGTGTACGATATTAAACCGTGAAGTTCGCAAAGTGGCCGTGATTCTGCCGGCGTGCCGTGAAGCCGAAATTCAAACCCAAGCCCATTTTTTAACCTGTGATATTCTCGTTTTATCTTTGAATCTCTGTCAGTCATAAGGTCTCTCTTTCTGTATCTGTTTGTGACAGTCACAGATTTTATCTTTTACAATTCGAAAGGTGTATCTTTGTGTCTGTGTGTGTGATAGTCACTGGTTTTATTCTTGAATCTTTGGCAACACTAAGGTCTATCTTTCTATCTATGACAATCATTGGTTCATCTTTCAAACAGCAGATTTTCCAGCGTTTCCTTCTCTTCCGCCTTCGTAAGATCTTTTCCCTGTCTTTTCCTCAACTTTCCGACCCCATCCTATTTCCTCTCTACCTCTATCCCCTCTCCTACATCCTGTTCTCCTTCCTTTCCACCCCCTTCCTCACACCTAATAACACCACCTCTTTCCTCACACCTAATAACACCACCTCTTTCCTCACACCTAATAACACCACCTCTTTCCTCACACCTAATAACACCACCTCTTTCCTCACACCTAATAACACCACCTCTTTCCTCACACCTAATAACACCACCTCTTTCCTCACACCTAATAACACCACCTCTTTCCTCACACCTAATAACACCACCTCTTTCCTCACACCTAATAACACCACCTCTTTCCTCACACCTAATAACACCACCTCTTTCCTCACACCTAATAACACCACCTCTTTCCTCACACCTAATAACACCACCTCTTTCCTCACACCTAATAACACCACCTCTTTCCTCACACCTAATAACACCACCTCTTTCCTCACACCTAATAACACCACCTCTTTCCTCACACCTAATAACACCACCTCTTTCCTCACACCTAATAACACCACCTCTTTCCTCACACCTAATAACACCACCTCTTTCCTCACACCTAATAACACCACCTCTTTCCTCACACCTAATAACACCACCTCTTTCCTCACACCTAATAACACCACCTCTTTCCTCACACCTAATAACACCACCTCTTTCCTCACACCTAATAACACCACCTCTTTCCTCTGATAGGCCCCCTCTCAGTATTGTCATTCTGTTGATTTGTGTGCCTACTCACTTTTTCCTCGCACAAGATGGTCGTTATCGTGTCGACTTACTTTTTCCACACTCACTCAGATCTCCTCTCCTCTCCTCGCCTCCCAGTCCATTTTCACCCTCCCCTTTCCCTTCCTTTCTCCTTCCATGTTCCCCCTCTCCTACCCTTGTCCCCCTACTGTATAAGCCACCTGAACAAACTACTACTCAGTATCTCGTCCCGCTGATTCGCTGTCCTATGGTGCGCATCTTTTCGGAACGTAAAGTATATAGCAATGCGCCCCATGCTAATGGCTTGGTGGCCTTCCTTTCTATTTCTGCCGGGCTAAAAAGTTGGTGGCAATCATACACGTTCCAAGATGCTTTAAAATGACTTTACCAAATCCTAGTTTTGGATTAATTTTGTCCATCTTGAAAATTTCGTTTTTCCACGATTTACGACAGTGAAGGGCTTAGCGGAGAACGCCCCACAAATTCATCTTAATATGTGTAGATTGTTCACAGTAAGACATTGTTGTTGTTGTTGTTTTTTGTGTGTGTCATAGTTTTCTTTTAAAAGTTACATTTTTTTTATTTTTTTTTTTAGTGACGGACCCAAAACCCAATGAACCATGCAGATCCTGGATTCAGAGCGAAGTTTCTTTCAGCACAAATTCTCTGGTGGCAAGCAGCAAAGATTTCAAGTTTGCTTGTCTAGCGGCAGTGGATACGGAGACTCCCGAGCTTCCATCCACGGAGTACATAACCTATACAGATACCCTACAGTTTATCGGTAAGTCTTGTACCAGTTTGAAAGATGTACACAATGCACAAGTTTGACTTGGGATAAAGGGTACCTTGGAAATTGAGAGATCTTGTCAAACCAATTCCGTCCCTGGATCCGTCGCAACAAAGTGCCGAGAAAACGCTGTCTCTGGGTTTTTGTGTAACGACACTTTATACAAGGTTCGTCCAAATAAGGTGTCACTTCGAGGCGCCTTCCTAAGCCGAAAACTGAAAGATAGAAAGAGAGATGTTTGGAATGGGTGCGTCACTGCGACCGACGTCACAGAAGCTTTGTTGTGCTACATATAGCCAAGTGTGGAGTCTCTCGGTTTTTGTTGTTTTTTTTGTGTGTTATTATTTTTTTTTAAACACTGTAGCGTCTGCAAGCTACCCCTTGCCCTTCCCCGTTGCTTGCCATACTGGTGACTGTGCATGTGTTCACTTCTTTTTTCATTTTATTGTTGACGTTCACCAGAGTGACCTTGCCCTCCCTTCCTTGTGAGTAGTTTTTTTTTCTCGTAGGTATTTGTACGTTCCCGAACATTCGATAAAGGTGTAGATATAGATGTTTACGCCAAATTTGGCCTTGAGTGATGTAACCTAGTGACGTATTGATACGTGGTTGGTTAGTTTGTGTGTTTCGGACGAGGGGAGAGGTTACGTTTATTTCGGGAACTTTCTGTAGAAATGTCTATATTTTATATTATATGGACCCATGTGAGTGGTTGGTCGGTGAGTAAGTGAGTTTTCATTCTCATGTGGCGTAGGACATAAATGTTGTTCGCTGGTGCCTTCCTAGTATTTTTTTGTTAAGATACAGTTATTAAACTTTAGTATTATTTAATCGATCGTCGGATCTCGTATTTATTTATTCTACAGCTGTAATAGTTTCGTTTTCTAAAGGGTTGTAGTTAGATCAACTAACTCCCCCCCCCCTCCCCCCACTATAACGTGCTAGAACAACCTCAGCTGTTACAAACACCAAACGCCTCAGCCAATACCTTTACTTGCATTTAGATCTACATTGGATCTAAATCTAGATCGAGAGATCAAGCGATCTCTAAGCAATCCATATGGGTCTTCCTCAATTCCCAATTTCTTTGCGTGGGGGCGTAACAAGACTAGGCCATCTTTTCTCTGTCCGGAGATAACAACAGCTGGTGGAGTTTTTAAATATTCCCTTGGAAATGCGGCATGACTATCGTTCTTGTTTGTACCATTGGCAAAGGTAAATAAAACCATCGGCATCCATGGACATACTCTAAATATAGACTCTTGGGTTTTCCAGGTCAGTGCAGGTAAAAAAAAAATGACCACTGGGACTAGATCGACAAAATTAAGTTTACAATTTCAATTCTTAATTTCTCCATAACCAGTGGACATATTGCCCCCAAACTTTGCACATAATTATGTAATTGGGTGTATGTTTGTTGATATTAAATAGGCCGATTTGGGTTACATGTGATGTTTTTTGGGGGCTAGAGAAATTAGAAAGCCCTTACGGCCCTTTTGTTTTTAACGCATTTTCACAATTCCAGTTCTTAATTTCTCCATAACTAGTGAACAGATTGATCTCAAAGTTTGCACATGTGTCATTGAATATAATATATGTGTTGATGTTACAACGGTCGATTTGGGTTATATGGGATTTTTTTTTCAGACATAGTAATTGGAAAACTGTGTTGTCAGTTATCTGGGGGATAAAAATGTAACATACTGCTTCAACGTTGAAATATGACAAATTGGATAGATTTATTGAAAATTTGGCTTTGTAACTCACTGTGCATACCAATTCGTGACTTGTACGCAAAGTTTGAGCTCATTGCTACAGATGGTTTGCACATAATTATTTTTTTAAAAAAATGTAATGAAAATTCAATATGGCGGCCTTTACCATGGCAACCGCAAAGTTAAAAAAAAAATTGAATCCATTTTTCAAATCACATTTTCATTCTGATTCACAACCCCTAATTTTATGGAAATTTATTACCAACTAAGGAAAATAGGATTTTTACCCATTCCTCCCCTTAATCTCATGTCAACCATTATGATAGGATGAGGGGGGAGGGGGGGGGAATAGTAGGGATGAATTTTAATTTAATTTTGCCCGGGCAGCGGCCTGTGCGGCCTGCTCTTTACGATTTCCAACTGCCAAGGTATCTTTAACGTGCGCAACATGCACACGGGCCCTCCGAATTTTTTCGTCCTTATCCGAGAAGACTAGGTACTCAATCCTACCGCCCAATAGGATCAGGGACACTAAAATATGAGAAAAATCCCAATTTCCAACATGCATGCACACCCGGGTTTCGAACCCGGGACCCTTGGCACGAGAGACGAGCACCTTGTCTCTAGACCACTAGACCACCTTATCCACATGGTAGGTGGTGAAGCGGAAGGAAATTCTGACATCATGATCTTACGTGTAAGTGAAAAGGAGAAGGGGGGGGGGGCGAAATTAGCGACACAAGCAAACTCAAAGTAATAATAATAATCATAATAATAGTCTATCTATCTATCTATCTATCTATCTATCTATCTATCTATCTATCTATCTATCTATCTATCTATCTATCTATCTATCTATCTATCTATCTATCTATCTACCTACCTACCTACCTATCTATCTATCTATCTATCTATCTATCTATCTATCTATCTATCTATCTATCTATCTATCTATCTATCTACCTACCTATCTATCTATCTATCTATCTATCTATCTGTCTATCTATCTATCTATCTATCTATCTATCTATCTATCTATCTGTCTGTCTATCTATCTATCTATCTATCTATCTATCTATCTATCAAGGACTATTATATCACAGGACGCGGCGCACGGCCGATGTTCTGACTTAGCTAGAGAAGGCCATTTGATTATTGACCCCTACAGCCTTATTATGACACCTAAGACTAACCAATGGTAACCAATGTTGCATCGAAACATAATCTCATTAAATAAAGCAGTTTTACCACAGTTAATGACGATACCATACAATAGAACCTCTGGCATAAGACCTCAGTATGTAATAACACATGCAATTTGACCTTGAAATCAACCTTTTCTATTGGATTTTTGTTAACCACCTTACTTATAGCCCATTCCATGAATCAGGACCATTTCTGTAGTCTTATAGCAATGGTTCCTCTGTATGTACAGAAACGAAAAATAACTCAGCATGTTGCAGCCCAAATTAGTCAGCGATCCGTGCCTTCTTGATGGAGGTCTGGTACAGAGCTGAATTTCTTTGATGGTCCTTTTCCAAATTATGAATCCCATGCAGAAGAACATTTATTTTGCCAGGCGTCGCAGCAGATGTTTAGAAAATAATCCAAAACCATAGTAGGTGTTCATGGTGAGAAGAATGTTGACAAGTCTTTGTCGGCAGCATGCTTTATGTTTGGATTTCTTCACAAAGCACAAACCAGTCCTTACGAACTCATATGTGCGCACATGCGGGACAGTCAAACAGCCCCTTGAAACTTCTTGGATGAAGTCTTTTACTTCGCTTGACAATAAACACTTCAGCAAGTGAACTGAATCGTACAACAAATACGAAGCTCGCTGGTCATTCAAAGGATGTACAGTCTCAAAGTCAGTTCTTCTCGTGAATAATTTGCAGTATTGCTGATTGATTTTATGATTGTCAGTCATGGACCCTAAAACAATCCCACCTGTCTTCTCAACAACAGCAGCAGCTTCCTTGACAACAGTGAATTGGTAGGCAGCTGTTAGGTTGTGAACAGGGGTAACAGATACCATAACACTAGGTCCACCATGCAAACATTTCATCATGACACCTAACATAGAGCTTGCCTTGGAGTCTGGGTCATTTTTTGACATGCCATTGAGAACACCCCCTGAAAAGGCGACTCTTTGGCGAATTTTCACTTCATCGACTAACAAAAAACAAAGTTTCTGCTGAGCATTCTTTGCTTACTGAAATGTTTTCTCCAGTACTTGGTCAACATCTGTAGAAGAGATCATAGACTGCAGCTTCCGTCTACTTGGGAGAACAAGAAAGTCACGCAGTTGATGGTAATTACGGTGAGGGAAAGATTCAATTGCAGTAATCTGCCACCGAGAATGCCTTGTCATATATGAGTTGAAGCTGTCTTGTAAGAAATTTGAGTTTCTTGCCTTTGGCAGCTTCAAGCGACTCTTAGGCTTGAACTTGTTGAAGAGTCGTTGCAACTTTTTTAACAACACCATCCACAGGAAGGTCATAGTTAATCGCTGAGTGCACAGCCTCAAAGACTTGTGTGTAGGATGACAGACCAGTGTTTGGACTTAAGATTTTACCCAAAGGCACGTTAATCCCCTTCATGAAAGCAGAAAGAGTAAGAGGTGAACACAAAGTTGATTTGTTGTGAACAATTATTGACACGAAACTCTCTCTGTAATCTTTCACCATGAAAATACACACAAATTTGTCTTCTGGGCGAGATATGAGAAGATTTTCATACTTTTTTAACAACTCTTTGCCAGGAGAAAACTCAGAAAACGAAGTGATTCTGTCTTTCTTGATAAAATAGTTCAGCTGTTGATCCTCTTTAAGCTCGCGTGGTGCTGGTTTTGGTGTTGGCAAACAAGAAGAAGGAACATTAAAAATACTTGGTGGCAACACAGGCCGAGTTGCTCACCTGGTATCTTGACCATAGGTGTATCCGCTGGCCAATGTCTCTCACATATATATAAAAAAAAAATTTCTTGGGTCAACAACAAAATCCTCGCATGGGGGGAGAACGTTCAACCATTTCTGTTTTTCTTGTTCGTTTTTAGGTAGTTTAAACACACGGCATTTGTTAGATTCGTTGTAGTTGCGTTGCAGTTCACAACACCACACTTGTTTGGCATTTTGAAAGAATATAAATCCCACAGCTTGCAAAAAATATCCACCAGTATCACATTGTTTCACATGTCTGTTTCAATGTTCATATTTTCCCACACAACCAAAGCACTTGTTCCGGTAACGTAAACATCCGGGAGAAAAAGAGTGCAAGCTTTCTGGACTAGATCTAGATTCTAGGCCTAAAAATAAAAGTTTTGGCGTGTTGGATATTCACTAAGTAAATTAATGCCAACAAATCGTATGGAAAATGTGTTTACTTACTTAACTGACATAAACTTCATCGCATCTTACTAGTCTAGATTACTACGATAAAGCGCACTATTACTTTCGGTCTAAAAAAAGACTATTCATCAGAACCTGGGTCAATGCAATGACCTTCGTTAGCCAAGTCAGAAGATCGGCCGTGCGCGCCCTGTGATATAGTTCCTTGCTATCTTTCTATTTAATATCTATCTATCTATCTATCTATCTATCTATCTATCTATCTGTCTATCTATCTATCTATCTATCTATCTATCTATCTATCTATCTATCTATCTATCTATCTTTATCTATTTAATGTCTGTCTGTCTATCTATCTATCCATCTATCTATCTATCTATCTATCTATCTATCTATCTATCTATCTATCTATCTATCTATCTATCTATCTATCTATCTATCTATCTATCTATCTATCTATCTATCTATCTATCTATCTATCTGTCTATCTATCTATCTCTATCTATTTAATATCTATCTATCTATCTATCTATCTATCTATCTATCTATCTATCTATCTATCTATCTATCTATCTATCTATCTATCTATCTATCTCTCTCTCTATCTATCTATCTATCTATCTATCTATCTCTATCTATTTAATATCTATCTATTGTCACGATCACGTGCGTGAAGATGGTCACGACCACGTGTGTGATGAGTACCTAACTTATTTACCTTTCAAACCCAGCTAACAAGCCAAGCAAGCAGACCAGCGATCAACGGACACATGGAGTGAGATTTTAAATTAAACGATATTTAATTATAAATGCATGACAAAACTTATGTCAAAACATTCAACTCATGATAATCACATACATAATCACAAAAACAGAGATATTTCAAATTTACTCCTGGGGATCATGGCTATTATCTATTCCCCGTTTCACATCTAGATCTAATCCCTCTGTCTATAAACTTAACTACATATACTTAATAGTCTCTGTCAACAGCTGCCCTCCTCGTTGATGCAATTTTACGTCTCCAGAGTTCACACGATCCTTTCTAGATCTTTAACTTCGACGATAAAAGGGGAAACAGACGTCCCTGGCTTCACACAAATAAGAACACAGTTCACACCCGCCACCGTAGATTGCTTGTTCCTTGAGGGGTTATCATCCCATCCTCAGGACTCTTCTTCTTCTGCAACCAAACAGCACACCGACGGTTCACACCCGCCATCGTAGATTCACGAGCTTCTGATGGGTTCCCATCCGATCATCAGAACTCAACTTCTGGTCCCCATGGCACGACCTTCCACTTGTCGCCCGGACCGATTAAATTCTTCTTATTGGAAAATACATGCGAACATCATGGATCCCTCACACACCTAACACTTCTGGTCCCCACTGGCACGACCTTCCACTTGTCGCCCGGACCGACAAATTCTGCGTCTTCCTTTAGGAATGAATAACTTGGGGAACCTCATAGATCCCTCACATACTTAACACCCCTGGTCCCCATGGCACGACCTTCCACCTGTCGCCCGGACCACTTCTCGCTGCGTCTTCCTTTAGGAATGAATAACTTGGGAACCACGTGTGTCGAGCTTCTCCTCTACTTATACTCCCGAGGTTTTTGCACACGCGACTAGTTTAAAGCGAGTCGTGTGTATCTATCCACGCTCGTCAACAATGTTAAAAACCGTGTTTTCCCCTGCTAAGCTCACCCCCCTAGACTCGTGGCGCACAAGGCCACCGACCTTCCTCGTGATAGTAAGTCTACCCCCTTTATATTCGTGGCGTACAAGGTCATCAACCTTAATCGTGACACTATCTATCTATCTATCTTTCTATCTATCTGTCTATCTATATATACATATATATCTATCTATCTATCTATCTATCTCTATCTATTTAATATCTATCTATCTATCTATCTATCTATCTATCTATCTATCTATCTATCTATCTATCTATCTATCTATCTATCTATCTATCTATCTATCTATCTATCTATCTATCTATCTGTGTGCCTGTAAATCTGTCTGTCTGTCCTTCTGTCTTTCTGTCTGTCTATATGTCTATATCCGACTGCCTGAAAAAAGGTTGCACAGCACTACGCTTGTGAATGTTTTAGTAAATTTTGACATCAGTCCAAGTGTTCGTGTCCAGTTTGATAATCAAAATGTCATGCCCATGATTAAATGGACCATGTTTTACATTTTATTCGTTAGAATGCAAGGTGAAACTCAGTTGGACGACCAGACCAACTTACATTGGTGGCACAGCGATGGCTACTTGCACCTGGAACAACACTTGTCCGGAAAGACAGTGGACCTACAATATTCAGGGCCAAAGTGGTATCATTGCCGAGCCCAACACTACGGTCGATTATCCAATAGGTATCAGATATGGCATAGTTAGCCGGGGCGCGCACATGCGACTTCCTGTGGCGTTGCTATGGTGTTTATTAGCTTCCTGGTCCCATTGTTTCTGCAATTTGCCCGTGTCTTGCATGTACACACATCTCAATTCATTCTCTTAAATTTTCTAACATACGACGCAACTGCAAGGCAACTGTGATGTCCGTGAGCGCCTTGCCTTAATAACCTTACTCCTACAGAATGGCAACTTATCTTAAAGGTTGGTTTTGGATGGGTTTGAAGGAGACATGGCTGACTTTCGTGATAAAGTAAGCCTGGGAAATTAGAAGAAGGCAGAGGCACAAACATTATGCCAAACAGGAAGTGACCTGGATGGTTGGCCTCGGAGTCCAGATATCACCTTTACCTGTGCATACCTGTAACTCCTGGATCCCACACTTAAAATGTAAACCAGCTAGATTTACAGACTCGAATACACTAAAGCATTGGAAAACTAGCAAGTTATTCTAAAATTCTGAGGTTCCTGTAAAATGAATCAATTTCCATTTCAGTGAACATGTCCGACCCGACGGATGCTAAAGGTGAGTTTGTCCTGACATTCTACAACTTCAGCTCTGAAGACACTTTGTACTGTTTTGCTGAATACACTGACGATCCTGCAGACAAAGCCACTTCTAACGTCAACATCGCTCTCGAAGAATGCGGTAAGAAATTCGTAGTGTTCAATACTCACTATTGGGATAGCAAGAATGACATTCGGACAGGCAGACAGACAGGCAAAAGCAGGCAATTAGTAGCATAGAATGAAAATGAGATAGAAAGACCGAGTCAGACTGACAGGCAGACGTATTCACACAGATAGATAGAGATAGATAGACAGATAGATAGATAGATAGAGAGAGAGAGAGAGAGAGAGAGAGAGAGAGAGAGAGGGGTTGGGGAAGAGAAACAGACAGACAGACAGACAGACAGACAGACAGACAGACAGATAGATAGATAGATAGATAGATAGATATAGATATAGATATATAGATAGATAGAAAGATAGATAGATAGATAGATAGATAGATAGATAGATAGATAGATAGATATATAGATAGATAGATAGATAGATAGATAGATAGATAGATAGAGAATGTCAACTTCCACCAGAATGCAATGTAACCATGCGGAGTGAAGGCGAAACTGTCCTATCTGGACAGACGGCTAAAGGTCATTGTCAATGGTCACGTGACTGTATAGGGAGAGGATTTCTCTGGTTGGTCCTTGCCCCAAATGGGGTTTCCTTCAGTTCAGATGAGAGCAACGATACCGTTCGTGTAGAGGGAGACACAACAAGTAAGTCGTGCTTTGAATTCAAAGACTGTACAGTTTATGGTCTGTATAGAATACTAGAAGCGAGTCACAAAACTTCAGCCAGGACTCAGAGATAACCACAAAACCTAGAAACATGCAGTTTCACCTACAATCCTTATGAAAATATTGTCGTTTGCGATGGACGAATAAAAGTGTGTAAATGGGTAATGCTTAACGAGGATAAAAGTCCAAATTGAGCACTACCTTTTCCACGGTGTCTTTTTATCTGACATAATTTTTGAAACTACCATTTAAGCTTTAGCGTTGAGCAAAACAATAGCCAAAATATCACCACAATCAATTACTACCGCCACATTTTTGTTTAATAATACTAGATGATGTTCCCGGCATTATCCGGGATAAACCTCTGTTCTATCTCTCTGTCTTTTTGGCCTTCAAAGCTTCCCATGATACCCTGTGTCTCCGGTCTTACTACAGATTCCATGCGCACCAGAGCACAACGCACTCATTTCTGGTAGGGTAATTGCGCGCACCGAATTGAACGCGTATTAATACATCGGTGCGATGGTCTACAACAGGGAGCCAAAATAAAGACCATTGTATTTTACATATTTGTAACTTTTTATTGAAAAATACCTGAAACTTGAAACAACACAATCGTTCGATACTAAAGCGATTGGGTCGAATTAGTTGACACTTTCGAAAATTGACTTTATCATTGTTGAATTTGTCATTTAGGCTGTTGCGTCGAGCAAAAAAAGGATCAAAACTGCACCACAATGAATTACTCCCGCCACTATTTTCTTTTTTTTTATATATATAAAACTAGATGAAGTTCCCGGCATTATCCGATATTAACATGTGAACCCACTCTTCCATCTCTCTTTCTCTCTCTTTTTCGTCTAGAAAACTTCACATATTTTACAGTCTTACTACAGATTTCATGCGCACCAGAGCACTGCGCATTCAGTGCTGGTATGGAAATTTGCGCCCACCGAATTGAACGCGTATTAATAATAATAATAATAATAATAATATATTGCATTTATATAGCGCCCAACCCCGTCGATGACAAGCTCTGGGCGCTTTAACAAACTCTTACACACACACACACACACGCATACACAAAAGAAATTCAAAAATATTTACTATTGTTGCTGCCGAAAAACACCTAGCCTAGTTTGTCTGAAAGAAATGGGTCTTCAGATGGCGTTTGAAAGAACCAATGTCATCGTTTCCTGTTCGGGCCGGTTTATCACAGGGAGCCAAAACAAAGATCATTGCATTTTACTTTTTTACGACTTTTAATTTAAAAATACCTGAAACTTGAATCAACATAATCGGGTCGATAGAAAAGCGATTGGACTGGGTTCGTTGACACTTAGGAAAATTAACTTTATAATCATTGAAACTGTCATTTAGGCTCTATCGCTGAGCAAAAAAAGGGTCATAATTGCACCACAATGAATTACTCCCACCACTATTTTTTTTTATAATTAGATAAACTAGCTTAGATGCCGAGCATTTGCTCAGGATACATTTGTTCAAACGTTTCAGTTCTGTGTGATTAGAATGGATCTGCCTCGTTTTGCCCGTTGATTTACTTTTATATTGTTGTCTGTTTGTTCTTAGATTGGCCTTTTTCAAATAATGATAAAGTTGTGTCTTGCATTCCTTTAAATTTTCAAGGTCAACTTTGTTTGTTTGTTGTTCTTGTTGTTTTTTTTTATCTATCTTGTGTATGTGTAGGAAACTTAGCATAGAATTATGTTTCGAAGCTTTGTTCCTTTTTGGTAATTATTTATTTTTAGTCTAGTAACATGCCATTTTATCAGTCCAGATTACATCCCCGCCTGACTATATCTACAATTAAAGTGGCCTAGCCTATTTTATAGCCCAGGATATAGTATGGGCCAGGCCAGTTTATACCCCGTGGTATACTATGGACTAGTCCAGGCTGTACCCCACCATTGCTGATTATACCTCCCCGAAACCCTTTTTGTTATTATTATTTGTGTGTTTAATAAGTAATAAATTAAATATTTCACATAAAAGTAATACACTCTGTTTTCACATGATGAACTATATCTGTCCAGATCCATTTGAAACCTTGCAGAATGCTAACCAATAATATACAATTATAGCAATACGAACACCAAATCATCTTATTGACACTTGAAAATAAAGAGAAATATTAATCTCACAATCATCATCGTCTTGGAATGATATAAAGATAAGAGGGAATGCAAAAATGACAGTGTAGGCCTACACATTATTTTAGCATCTATAAGCAGCAATGCGTGTGTATCAATGATATGTAAAACATGTGTTAAATCTTTTCAACCTTTCAAGTAGAACTGGACAGAAAGCTTTAGCAAAACAGCTTTGATATTTATTTTGTGTAAACCGGCAGATTAAATCTACTGAGGTGACAGTGGTGCACTATAGAAAATAATTATAGTATGTTGCGACACCAATTCGATGGATCGTGGTACGTTAATAATATTTCTTGTGAGTGAATTCTTTGATAACTTATTTGTAGAAAGATCTACATTTCATGTAGCTCCCGGCTCAAGACATTGGATTAGTTTGCAGGGTATTTGAAATCTTAGTCGAGCTTTCCAATGCAATCGACCACCTGTCTGCTGGAAAAGCCACAGGAAGTGACAACATTCCTGCAGAGGTATTAAAAGACCTAAAAGGCCCACTATTACCACACCTGTATAATCTGTTACTGCAGTGTTGGAAAGAAGGCGTGATACCACATGATATGAGAGACGCCAAAATTGTCACACTTTACAAGAACAAAGGAGACAAAGGCGACTGCAACAACTATCGAGGCATATCCCTCCTCAGCATTACTGGAAAGGCTTTTGCTCGCGTCATCCTCTGCCGCCTTCAACAACTGGCGGAAAAAGTCTTACCAGAAACACAATGTGGCTTTCGAAGCAAACGATCAACTATTGACATGATATTTGCACTTCGGCAAATCCAAGAAAAATGTAAAGAACAAAACAGGCCGCTTATAACATGCTTTGTGGACCTAACAAAGGCTTTCGACACCGTAAGCCGATCTGGCCTGTATGCAGTCCTTAAATCCATAGGCTGTCCACCAACATTGCTAAAACTTATTGCATCCTTCCACACTGACATGAGGGCATGTGTCAACTTTGAGGGCTGCACATCCAATTCATTTGCTGTAAACAGCGGTGTGAAGCAGGGATGTGTTCTTGCTCCTACCTTATTTGGTATATATTTTGCAGCCCTACTCAAGAATGCCTTTGGTCAATGTTCAGGTGGAGTACTTATTAACACCAGAGTGGACGGCTCCATTTTTAATGTTGCCAGACTAAAAGCAAAATCTCGTACAGAGCATATTATGTTACAAGAGCTCCTCTTCGCAGATGATGCTGCAATCGTGGCCCACGATGAAACCACGCTCCAGGCTCTCATCAATAGCCTTGCCAAAGCCTGTGACAAATTCATGCTAAAGATCAGTGTCTCAAAAACTGTAGTTTTGACACAAGGCTTGAGAAACCCCAACCCAATCATGCTGAATGGCTCTCCTCTGGAGCAAGTGGGAAAATTCTGCTACCTAGGCTCAACCATCAGTGGTAGCACAGACATAACAACTGAAATAAATGCCAGAATAGGAAAGGCGGCCACAGCTTTTGGCAAACTCTCAAAAAGGGTGTGGAACAATAGCAAGCTGACCATCAAAACAAAGGTACTCGTGTACCAAACTTGCGTCCTAAGCACCCTGCTGTATGGCTCAGAGACATGGACCACCTACTCCAAACATGAAAGATCCCTCAACTCCTTCCACCTGCGCTGCCTACGCAAAATTCTCAAGATCAAGTGGCAAGACAGGATCTCAAATATCGAAGTTCTGAGCCGAGCCAACATTCCATCAACTCAGGCTCTCCTAGGCAAAAAAAGACTGCGGTGGCTTGGACATCTCCACCGTATGGAAAATGATCGCATCCCCAGACAAATTCTCTACGGGGAACTTGCTACTGGCAACCGACCCAGAGGTAGGCCACATCTGCGATTCAAAGACACTTGCAAGGTCACGATGAAAGCATTCAACATCGACCCCAATGAATGGGAGAACCTTGCAAATGATCGAAGCAGATGGAGACAAAAATTGCGCAGTGGCACGCTCGCAATAGACTTCAAGGCAAAAGAAACATACCTGACAAAACGACAGAGGCGGAATGAAAACACTCGCCAAAGTGAACCCAAAAGACTGACCTGCAATCATTGCCATCGCACTCTCGGGTCAAACATTGGTAGAATAAGCCACGAGAGAAGCTGTCAGTCAAAGTGAAAGTGAATATTCTAGCTGCTAAGACCGTCTGTAAAGACGCTAAAGGCCATATATATATATTTGAAATATTGCAGTTATGGATTATAGTGAGACAAGCTGAAGGGCCCTCTGTGCCAACGGTACTAAGGGCGTATTTTGACATAAACTGGGCAGGTCTAGACGAGGCCTTGCCAAGGGATAAACCTGAATCCGCCCTCCTTCCTTCTCCCGATCCCCACCCCCCAACCAATTTCTCCTATCCATCCCATCTCTTTCTCCCTTGTATCTCCATTGTCTCCCTCCAAGCTCCATCCCCCTTTTGTCCACCACAGCAGCCCCTCTCGTCCATCTCTCCTTCCCTCCCCCTCTATGGCAGATGCTTTAATGCCAGATGTGCTCATAGTTTCCCCAAACTTAGGCGACTTGACAAAGCTGTTACAATTTTCAAAAAGGCAATGCAACAGTAACTTCTTGAAACAACCTGAACACATTTTATACTTTGTTCAAGAATCATTTTTCGAGCGGTACACAACACACACACTGACACAGGCTGCTTGAGCCCAACTGTAGATCTAGATCTAAGTCACGTTAATAACGGAACTTAGATTCAATGCAAATACCAATAACCTTATTTTCACACTACGGATCCTTACAAAATACATGGATGTGATGTTTAAAGTTGATTTTCGACCAACAGTGGGTGAAGAAAGTTTTAAGAACGGCGAAGAACGAAGACGGGGCGAAGTAGTAACCGAGTGAAAGTTTCGATCACGCTTTTTGATTCTGAGGCACCCGGTATTATCCGGGTAAACCTGTGAACCCACCGTTCTATCTCTGTCTCTCTCTAAATCTCTCTTCGGTCTAGAAAACTTCCCATATCCTAGAGCCGTACTACAGATTTCATGCACACCAGCCCACAACGCACTCATTTCTGGTAGTGATTTGTACTTTCGCTGTCTTTCAGTATCAACTTCATAACAAATATAATGCGCATACGCAGCTTCAATGAAACCTTAAAATGGGGAAACCATGACTCGAAATACATCTAAAATTGGGGAAAGAATAAATTTAAAAAAACAAACAAACAAACTACACCGATTTGAGACTTATATTAAAAACTGTGCACCCTTAAGGCTGCCTTTAGATAGGGCTTCACTTTTCACTTTTCACTTTTCACTTTTCACTCTTCATTTTCTTGATCGTTTACATTGATGATTCACTTTTCACTTTTCACTCTTCTTTGCATATGACCTACTTCCCTTGTTACCGGGATTTCCAATTATTTATTTAAACTTAAAAACTTAATAATCATATAGTATTTAGTATCAATCCACACTAGAATTTAATGAGAAATTCGATTATGAACTCAGATTTTCACTTTGTGACAAAAGATGTGTTTGAAATGTAAGGGGCCACGCCCACACCTCTCTTCATTCCACACTAGAAATGAGCAAGTTCATTCTTGTTGTCAGGAGGGCTATTCACTTATTCATGGATGAAGAGTGAACAGTGAGGAATGAATCTCTATCTAAAGGTCCCTCTCTTTTTCTATATTGCCATTTTCGTTTCCTCCGTGAAGAATGAAGAATGAAGAATGAAGAATGAAGAATGAAGAATGAAGAATGAAAAGTGAAAAGTGAAGCCCTATCTAAAGGCGGCCTTAGACACTACTTACTTTCAAATTCACTCATCTGGGCAAACATGTTTGTTTTCATTGGAAATAATGTTAAATCAAACTACCAAACTTCAGATTTGTGAAAAATATATCGCAATTATGATTTTTAGGTCATAAATGACACAGGACATGAATTTTGATTTTTTTTTTTCTTTTTTAAAGGCTTTTTTCTTCAGGCTTTAATGCCCTCCTCACCCCGTCAGTATTCGAGACGAAGATTGTTAGGAATGCCAATAATCTGTGCACTGGGCAATTTGTTTATAAGAGAGCACATCGCAGGAATTGATCAAGTCATCAGTTCAAGCGTAGACGAAACGTGTGACACTGACACAAGCAAACTCAAAAATAGTACTTCGCCACCATTTCAAATCTCAAACTCTAAAAACAAAAGGAAAATATGCAAAAATTCAAGGCAAATCTGAGCTTTTTGAGATGTTGTTTTGTTAAAAACCGTAGTATAGATTAAGTGTAAGCACACAAGTACCCACAGGTTCATTCATTCATAGCAAACTGGAATGTTTTTAAAGAATTTAGGTGAAGACCCCTTGTTTCTCTGGGTTTTTGGCTGTTTCGGAGCTTTTGGTGTACATTTTGCAACCGGCTCGTTTAATACGACTCATAATTCTGATGTCGGTATGTATTTGTATTTGTATTTGTATTAGTATAACTCTTTAATCCCATTTGGGAAATTTTGCCTTTGTGCCATTGCACCCCAGTTACAACTGGAGCAGGCACGTCGTCGCCACAGTGCAGCGCCGGTCGGCGTTTTTTTTTTTTTTTTTGGTGGTGGGGGGATGAGGGGGAGTGGGTAGTAGGGATGAATTTTTATTTCATTTTGCCCGGGCAGCGGCCTGTTCGGCCTGCTCTTTACGATTTCCAACTGCCAAGGTATCTTTAACGTGCGCAACGTGCACACGGGCCCTCCGAATTTTTTCGTCCTTATCCGAGAAGACTAGGTACTCGATCCTACCCCTCAATAGGATCAGGGACATGAAAATATGAGAAAAATCCCAAACTTCCAACATGCCTGCACCGGCCGGGTTTAGAACCCGGGACCCTTGGCATGAGAGGCGAGCACCATGTTCATGTGACACTTTATACATTAAAATTCTGGATTTCCAGACATGGCGAAAATGAAATGGAAACACTTCTGAAGAGGCTTGATGAAGGCATATCCGTCTGCATTTTTCATTCTTCTTCTTCGTTTTTGGTTTTCTCAGACGATGGAATGCATATATGCATGGGTGAGAACATCACCGAAGGTTTACGTTCATTGGTCTATATATTTCTGTTATTAAATTTGAAATGCTTTGCCTAGTTCTTTCTAATGGTCAAAGGGGGGACCCGGTGGAGCTGAAATGGCTCAAAAGCAAATTTCCCTAATGGGATTAAAGGAGTATACAAAATACAACAATATAAAATAAATAAAAATATGATACCAAAAATTTTTGCACCTTGCACACACCCCCCTCGCTTTTTTATTTTTTTATGGGAAAATGAAATTTTTACCCTGCAATTTAATAACTTTTGACTTTAACAAAAGGAAAAATAAGCACATCGTATTTTTGAAGGATTATTTCACTGTCACCTCACCTAATTCTCCAGTCAAAAGCATTATGATGGCCACTGGCTCAGGACACATTACAGTGTCTCTCAAGGAAGTTCATTGTTCAGAAAATGTCACCATACAGTGTCAAGCCTACTGGGCGGATGAGCCCACGACCCGTGTGTCATCTACAGCTTTTAGACTTCTTGGCGTAGGTAAATGTTGCTATCTATCTTTCTTATACTTTCTATCTACCTATATATCTATCTGTTCACATGTCTGACTATCTGTCTGTCTGCCTGTCTGTCTGTCTGTCTGTCTATCTGTCTGTCTGTCCGTCCGTCCGTCCGTCTTTCTGGGTGTCTGTCTGTCTGTAAACGACATATCTGAACAACATTACCATTTTGCTCGTGTCACCCACTAGGTTATCCAGAGACGTCATTTTTATGCTACTTTCATATAAAAATAAAATCCATTATAATAAAAATAAAAGCGTTTCTTTTTTTTTTTTTAAATCACTCTATAACTAGACAGAACCAAGCTAACAAATGAGTAGAAAGGGAATCATTAAAGAAAAAAACTTTTAACATACAGGGGCCAGGGCCATAAATATTTGATTTGTGAAAAGGCTCCAAAAATAACTTCTCGTCGAAGTAAATATGAAAACTGACAATCTGCTGTAAGTTATCGTGCCGTTTTACATAGGTATAATTATTTAGATGAAAAGACAGAGAGCGGTTACATTTTGATTCTTTCACTCGCTCGATAGTTTGAATCGGCAAAATGTCTTGACCAGGATCTGCCATTTTCAATAAAAGTATTAAAAATTAGAAAATGTTCAATATAATTTTGAGTACTCTATTGCGCTGGTCGTTGTTCACTGGGTATTTACCTATCGTTTTCCGGCCCAAGAGAGGAAGAACGAGTGTGTGTGTTTATGTGTGTGTGTCTCATCTGGGTATATTTGTTATTCTTTGCCTGTTTTTCTGCGGATATAGAACGGGCAATATTTATTTATTTGTATACTATTCTTAATCCATTCCTTTATTTGTACAAGATATTGACATGTGCTGATGAAGTGTTGGTAAAGTGAGCTGACTGTAAAAGAATGAGAATTAGTTAGAGTTATGCCATATTGTATCATCATGTATAGTGGGAATGTGTTGCTGCTTGGATCCCTTTCAGACAAATGGGGGCTGATGACAGCCTGAACCGACTGATTCGTATCACGTCGTTACCAGAATCTCACTTTCTCATCCGCCAGCGTGCGGTCATTGTCTTGTTTAAGCCATTCTCACGTAGTGCTTGCTGCACGACTTCTCGAAGGATCGATCTGGTCAGTCCCCGGCCCTCAATCGGGGACTGCCACCACTGCGTTCTGCTAGGCTAGTTGCCCCCATCTGCCTACAGCAACGGAAAGGTCCCAGTGTTTAACTGCTTCGGGAAGGTCAGCCGTCAGCCCGTCCCCGTTAGCCAGCCCCCAACTTGGGCTGCCCCGCTGCTACCACGTGGCGGTCGAGAAGAAATTCTCCCCGGGTCTCTCCAGACCTGGGATCGGGCTTATCCGGAGCCCGGAGGCTGCGGAATGGTCATAGGCGAGACGGTGATCATCTGCTAGTACCGCTCGTTCGCATGCACCTTGTACGAAGGACCCACCGAGACAGTACCGGTATTCAACTAAAAAGTTGGTTTCCCGGAAAGACTGCGACAGCAAGACCCTCGGAGCAACTGGGGTGCCACTGGGAAGGTCCTCAGACAGCTATATCTAGCCTACGTCAGAGCAGGACTAGAATATAGTCTGCCACTGCAACCAATGGCCAGCGACCGAACGCTGTAGGCGCCGGACCAAGTCCAGAACAGCGCCTTGAGAGTCATAACAGGCTGCCTCAAAACCACTCCTACGAATGCTCTAGAGATCATGACCAATGTGGAACCACTGACAACTAGAAGGGAAGGAAGCGTACTACAGAAATACGAGAGGTTAAAAAGGCTCGAGCCGGACTATCCGGCGCTTGAGGCGATCGAAATCGACCCGCCACCGAAAATACTTCAGAAGAAGTCGTTCCTGGGCGAAGCCAAACGACTAACTGAGGAGTATGGGCTAGAACTAGACAGAATGCCCCTTCGGTTATGGACGAAAGAGCCGCCTCACGCCTGCCTGAAACCCCCAGTGGTCAAAACCACGCTTCTAGACACAAACATGACTAAGGAGGTCAATCCCACGATTCTGAAAACGGCTGCTGGCGAAACTATTGATTCGTACCCAGCACACATGATTAAGGTTTATACTGACGGCTCGACAGTACAGGCGACTACAAACGCGGGGTACGGAGAAATAATCTACTACTCTGACGGCACCGACACCGAAAAGATCTATGGGCCGTGCGGGGCGAATGGCTCCAACTTCGACGCTGAGGCGACAGCGATTTGGAGGACACTGACTACGGTTTTCAACGGCTTTGAAAACGGAACAGTATCGCCAGAAGATATTGTTGTGTTCTCAGACTCAAGGGCCACACTGATGGCCGTCCAATCGCTCAACCACAAGCTCGAGGCACATGGCGCAGACAAAATCAGACATATGTGCCACCAGATCATAAGTGGATACGGTGTCGAGGTCCACCTCCAGTGGATCCTCGCGCACATAGGAATCCGGGGCAACAAGGTTGCAGATAGCCCAGCGAAACAGGGGACCAGGGGCGAACAGCCAAAGCACCCCTCGTCATACCCAGCAGCCAGAATCCGCGCTCACGGACGCAGGAAATGGCTAGATCAATGGGCAAACTCGGATAAAGGACGTAGGGTGTATCATAACCAAAATAAACCAGACATCAAAGACCCGATATTGACACTAGAGCGTAAATACGCGACAATTATACAGCGTATGAGGACGGGACATGTCCAGTTGAACGCACATCTAAATCGTTTCAACCCACTCCGTGCGCCAGTATGCCGGCACTGCGGGTCCCCGCAGGAGACAGTCGAGCACATCCTGGCGGAGTGCCAAGGACTAAAACACCTCAGATCTCGCTACCTCCCAGATACCCCGACAGTCTCCAACTGTCTTTATGGGGCCGTAAAATAACTAAAGAATACTGCCATATTCGCCATCGCCGTCACGAGTGAAAACTCGATCGGCCAGGGATGAGCAATAGAGTTAGAGTTATGAAAAAAAAAGAAAGACAACTAAAAATATCATGATATTGGCAAGGTAACCGTGACAAACAATGAGAGAGAATGCTAATTTTTCTCCTTCCTTTCGAACAAGATAGCAAAATAACCTAGTAAATAATATTGCTCATGACTGTATAAACTGTGATATGACAAAAGAAGCATTTTAAAATGTGGTGAGTGTTAGGATGGAACATAAATAGCATTGAAACTGAAGATACAAATTTGATACATTTTATATACCTTAAAAATGGAGCAAATTCTCAAGAAATTGCTTCATTATAAGAAAACCGAAACGGTCAAGGCAGATTCTTCCGTAATATACTTCTCAGTTACATGTTTATCAACGTTACAAATTGCAAGTCCAATGGCACAACTTTCAGTCGCCTCGGCGATCAACTGAACTTATATGCCCTCCACCCTACCACTTTGCGTCCCGGTGACGAATTTGCCAATTACAGGCAAGTACAGCGAATCTAGGTTACGCTGTGCGCTCGAGAAATTCCTCCCCTGGAGGAGGATTGTATGAATTTCATACTCTATAACTTAATAAGCAATTTTCTGAAATAATAGTTTTTTACTAATGTTATAATAATATTCATAATTATCCTGCACAAAAACTACATTTCATGTCAAGGACCATGTAAAACATTTAATTTACTTTTCTTTCTTGTAATGTCTTTAACAAAACATCACAGTTCTTTACTTGACAGATACATGTAAACAATTTCTTACTTTACTTTCCTTGTTTGTCCTCAACATTGTCTTCACTTTTGCAGAACTATAAAATTTCCTCCCCCACCCCCACCCCCGCCCCCCCCCCTGTTTTTTCTCCACAATTCCTTGCTGCATCCTACTTATGCCTCTATGGGCTGCCAACCTACCCACCTCCCATCCCCCTGTTTTTTCTCCACAATTCCTTGCTGCATCCTACTTATGCCTCTATGGTCTGCCAACCTACCCACCTCCCATCCCCCTGTTTTTTCTCCACAATTCCTTGCTGCATCCTACTTATGCCTCTATGGGCTGCCAACCTACCCACCCCCCCCCCCTGTTTTTTCTCCACATTTCCTTGCTGCATCCTACTTATGCCTCTATGGGCTGCCAACCTACCCACCCCTCCCCCTGTTTTTTCTCCACAATTCCTTGCTGCATCCTACTTATGCCTCTATGGGCTGCCAACCTACCCACCCCCCCCCCCTGTTTTTTCTCCACAATTCCTTGCTGCATCCTACTTATGCCTCTATGGGCTGCCAACCTACCCATTTTTTCTCCACAATTCCTTGCTGCATCCTATTTATGTCTCTATGGGCTGCCAACCTACCCACCCCCCACCCCCTTGTTTTTTCTCCACAATTCCTTGCTGCATCCTACTTATGTCTCTATGGGCTGCCAACCTACCCACCTCCCTCCCCCCCTGTTTTTTCTCCACAATTCCTTGCTGCATCCTACTTATGTCTCTATGGGCTGCCAACCTACCCACCCCCCCCCCCTGTCTTTTCTCCCCATTTCCTTGCGACATCCTACTTATGCCTATATGGGCTGCCAACCTACTCACCCCCCCCCCCTGTTTTTTCTCCACATTTCCTTGCTGCATCCTACTTATGCCTCTATGGGCTACCAACCTAAACACCTCCCACCCCCCTGTTTTTTCTCCACAATTCCTTGCTGCATCCTACTTATGCCTCTATGGGCTGCCAACCTACCCACCCCCCCCCCCTGTTTTTTCTCCACAATTCCTTGCTGCATCCTACTTATGTCTCTATGGGCTGCCAACCTACCCACCCCCCCCCCACCCCCCTGTTTTTTCTCCAGATTTCCTTGCTGCATCCTACTTATGTCCCTATGGGCTGCCAACCTACCCACCCCCCCACCCCCCTGTTTTTTCTCCACATTTCCTTGATACATCCTACTTATGTCTCTACGGCCTGCCAACCCACCCCCCCCCTGTTTTTTCTCCACAATTCCTTGCTGCATCCTACTTATGCCTCTATGGCCTGCCAACCCACCCCCCCCCCCTGTTTTTTCTCCACAATTCCTTGCTGCATCCTACTTATATCTCTATGGGCTGCCAACCTACCCACCCCCCCCCCTGTTTTTTCTCCACATTTCCTTGCTGCATCCTACTTATGTCTCTATGGGCTGCCAACCTACCCACCCACCACCCCTGTTTTTTCTCCACATTTCCTTGCTGCATCCTACTTATGTCTCTATGGGCTGCCAACCTACCCACCCCCCCCCCCTGTTTTTTCTCCACATTTCCTTGCTGCATCCTACTTATGCCTCTATGGGCTGCCAACCTACCCACCCCCCCACCCCTGTTTTTTCTCCACATTTCCTTGCTGCATCCTACTTATGTCTCTATGGGCTGCCAACCTACCCACCCCTTCTGTTTTTTCTCCACATTTCCTTGCTGCATCCTACTTATGTCTCTATGGGCTGCCAACCTACCCACCCCCCCACCCCTGTTTTTTCTCCACATTTCCTTGCTGCATCCTACTTATGTCTCTATGGGCTGCCAACCTACCCACCCCACCCTGTTTTTTTCTCCACATTTCCTTGCTGCATCCTACTTATGTCTCTATGGGCTGCCAACCTACCCACCCCCCACCCCCCTGTTTTTTCTCCACATTTCCTTGCTGCATCCTACTTATGCCTCTATGGGCTGCCAACCTACCCACCTCCCCACCCCCCTGTTTTTTCTCCACATTTTCTTGCTGTATCCTACTTATGTCTCTATGGGCTGCCAACCTACCCACCACCCACTCCCCCCCCCTGTTTTTTCTCCACATTTCCTTGCTGCATCCTACTTATGTCTCTATGGGCTGCCAACCAACCCACCCCCCCCCCACCCCCCTGTTTTTTCTCCACATTTCCTTGCTGCATCATAGTTATGTCTCTATGGGCTGCCAACCTACCCACCCCCCCCCCCTGTTTTTTCTCCACATTTCCTTGCTACATCCTACTTATGTCTCTATGGGCTGCCAACCTAACCACCCCCCCACCCCCCCCCCTGTTTTTTCTCCACATTTCCTTGCTGCATCCTACTTATGTCTCTATGGGCTGCCAACCTAACCACCCCCACCCCTGTTTTTTCTCCACACTTCCTTGCTGCATCCTACTTATGTCTCTATGGGCTGCCAACCTAACCACCACCCCCATGTTTTTTCTCCACATTTCCTTGCTGCATCCCACTTATGTCTCTACGGGCTGCCAACCTACCCACTGCCCTGTTTTTTCTCAACAATTCCTTGCTGCATCCTACTTATGTCTCTATGGGCTGCCAACCTAACCAGCACCCCCCCCCCTGTTTTTTCTCCACAATTCCTTGCTGCACCCTACTTATGTCTCTATGGGCTGCCAACCTAACCACCACCCCTCCTGTTTTTTCTCCACAATTCCTTGCTGCATCCTACTTATGTCTCTATGGGCTGCCAACCTACCCACCACCCACCCCCCTGTTTTTTCTCCACATTTCCTTGCTGCATCCTATTTATGCTTCTATGGGCTGCCAACCTACCCACCCCCCCCACCCCTGTTTTTTCTCCACATTTCCTTGCTACATCCTACTTATGCCTCTATGGGCTGCCAACCTACCCACCCCCTCCCTGTTTTTTCTCCACATTTCCTTGCTGCATCCTACTTATGTCTCTATGGGCTGCCAACCTACCCACCCCCCACCTCCCTGTTTTTTCTCCACATTTCCTTGCTGCATCCTACTTATGCCTCTATGGGCTGCCAACCTACCCACCACCCCCCTGTTTTTTCTCCACATTTCCTTGCTGCATCCTACTTATGTCTCTATGGGCTGCCAACCTACCCACCGTCTTTTTTTTCTTTTCTCAAAAAAATAAATAAATCATGCAACGATCAAAGCATCAATTATTGCTGCGATTTTAAGTTCACCACAAAGAAAGCCGTTACTCAATTCATTCTATGAATCACACGATAATAAAGAAAAAAGAAAAAAAGCCTATCCCACTTGTCGCGATGTGGGTTAGATGGGGATATTTCGACTGACACTCTTTCGAGGTCCGCTCCCACAATCGACGAACACACAAAAAAAAAAACTTGCACTCTAAAAACTAAATAAATCAATTGCTTTGATTTTTAGCAGAACTGTAGGGCAGTTTAATTACAGGAATTAATGTAACAAATATAATTATAAATATAAATATCAATTCAAAGGCAACTGAATCTAACTAATGAAACTACAGCTTTCTATAAAGACTAACGTATTCAATCTAACTACTTGCAGGTCATATGAGTTATATGCCAAATAGAATCCGCGCACGTGGCGACGGATATAACAGTTTAAATTCTATTAATTCAATGGGACATGTTATGATATGGACATTTCCTCTAGACACGCCATGGAGAATGCTTGTACAACCATGCGTTGTCTGGCGGTAGCTCTGAAACTGTCTTCAAAAGTAAGTAGAACGGTTCACTTTCATCATTACAAATTAGTATGGACTCTCACCATGAGGCCCTCAATGGGAGTGAGAGCGCTGGATGTAAACGCTGTGGGTTTATATCAAACCAAGTAGCTTAGGCTCTGGAGCTTTAAATCAGGTTCCTCACAATGGACTGCTCAACTGCGTCTCTATGTCTCTCATCTGGCTGAGGACTATCGCCGTCCACCTCGTAAATGGATTGTCTACATGTGGCCCAGAACTAAGTTCTGTATGGCCTTAAATACTGGACTGCATCTGCAGCTTACCGTCTAATTCCTGGATTGTGATTGGTGCAACCACTTCTAGCTCAGCTACCGAACTGAGTTATTTTAAGTAACAGCCCTACGCAACGATCTTGGGTCGACATCAAAGGTCGAATCACTCAATACAATATAATGTAATTTTATAGCAATAAATTCTTAACATGTTCAAAACCCCGAGCTTTTACTCTGGATCACGGTATTTTCTGTACGTCAACAGAAGTCTCAATAACATTTAATTCCTACTCACCCCTTCCCTCTCTACTAAACCTAGTTCAAAACACGAGATATAAAAAGTGCTCAGCCATGCACACCTACGCTGTCCGTCTATCCTTCCCCACACCTTCTGTCTATCTATTATAAAAAAAAACTGTTCAAAACAAATTGTTTACGAGACCAAGTTATGCTGGCTCGCACAATAATTACGTTTGTAAAAATTACTCACTGCTCTCTCACAAAAATTTAGTCAGTGGAAACATTTATGAATTAAATCTATTCTTGACACATCCCCCACCCCAGTGAAAACTTAGGGTTTGAACGACATAACTGTCTACTAACGTTGCTATGTAATAGTACTTTGGAAAGGGCTATATAGTAAAAAATATATCGTTACTGAAAGTCAAAAAAAAAAAAATTCTAAGAACGTGCATTATCGATGGACAATAGCATATGTATATTTATATGCGACGTTCTGTGATAATATATAATTATTGTAGCACTTAAGAATTAAAGTGATAAACTTCTCTCACACAGACATACTGTAAAGACTGAAATATTGAGCAACTAGCTCATCACTTCATTGAGCGTAATTAATACATTCATAGAACATGAACGAACAATAGTTAAAGTAATGGTATCCTGGCAGCAGTAGGTCTGGTCGCTCGGTTTGCCATTTCCTCATCTCATTGACCCGCAGACAAAGGCGTCAAGGATGTCTGAAACTCAAGCCATGGTCAGGATGGACGCTAGTGGAAAAAGGAATCACATGGAAATTTTGAGAAAGAATGTCCATAATTGGTAGGACAATATAATGTGAAACCATCCACGGTCTCCGAAAAAGGTGAAAAATGCTCAACCTCAATGTTTAACAGACTATTTTAGAACACTAAATCAAACGGGACAATACATCAGCTTGTAAATTATCCCCCCCCAGGTATAGCCCGAATAGTAAATTTGTATTCCTGGAGCGCAAGGCTCCATCTGGTTAGTCGAGCATTCTTGGCTCTGTTCGACTTAAGAAACAGTAATGGTCGATGATCCGTTTCAATTATAAATTCGGACATTAATAAGTATCGAGAAAATGCATGTACCGCGTAAACAATTGCGAGGCACTCTCGTTCGACAATCGCATAGCGCGTCTCTCGATCAAGTAATTTCCGGCTTGCATATAAGCACGGTCGCAAGAAACCGTCACGCTGTTGGAGTAACACGGCGCCTATTCCTTCATCTGATGCATCCGTTCGGACGATGAATGTCTGGCGTATATCGGGTAAAACAAGCAGGGGGAAAGTAGAAAATAAATTCTGAATAGTCTGAAGGGCATCAGCGCACTGAGGCGTCCAGACGACTCTATTTGGAACATTTTTCCTCGTTAGATCAGATAACGGGGCTGAGAGAGAGGAAAAGTTTGGTATAAATTTCCTGTAATAATTCAAAAGTCCCAACAAACTACGGACTTGCTTTTTAGTTTTAGGAGGTTGCAGTTTCAAAATACTGGATATCTTGCGATCGTCTGGAGTCTGAACCCCGAGGGTTATGGTATGACCCAAAAAGTTTATATGGTGATATCCTAGGAACACTTTACTGGGTCTCGCGGTAAGGCCAGCTCGGCGAAGAGCGGCAAAAACTTCACGAAGGGCCATCAAGTGGCCAGCCCAATCAGCCTGAAAAATACATATATCATCGAAATATGATAGAACGCAGCGCAGTTCATTTAGTAAGATGTTCATCATGCGCGCGAACGTGGCTGGTGCAGTAACCAGTCCAAAAGGCATATATTTCCATTGCATTAAACCCAAAGGGGTTTGAAAAGCTGTATATTGTTTACTTCCTTCTTCGAGAGGAATCTGCCAATATCCTTTGGATAAGTCTATTTTCGAGAAGATACTTGCATTGGATAACCGCGCGAATAAATCTTCCTGATTGGGAATGGGTTCCGCATCATAGATGGTTATAGCATTGAGCTTTCTATAATCAATACAAAAACGCACGGTATCGTCTTTCTTCTTGACCAAGACAATCGGCGAGCAATACGGACTTGTTGATCGCTCTATGACGCCTAGCCGTAGCATGGCACGTACTTCTGTAATTATCGTTTCGTGAGCGTGCAGCGGGCGCGGGTACGGTTTAACAAACAATGGTACGTCTGTCTGAAGTCGTATTACATGTTGGACTAAAGACGTAGAACCCGGCAAATCCGTGAACACCGTGGCAAATTCTTGGAGCAGGTGTGTAAGATCCTGTTTCTGCGACGGCGCAAGCTCATCATTGATATTAACATCGTTTATACTCTCGGTGGCCTGTAATATGGGCAACGATTTGTCGATACTCAAAGGGTCCTCGTCGTCGATAGTAACTGAAGCCGCGTTGGCCCTTGGGACGACATGAACGGAGTTGTTACGACGATCATCGCTAGGCAGGTACTTTTTCAGCATATTAATATGAAATATTTTCCTCTGCCCACGAATATCTATCAAATAATTCACTCTGGAGAGTCTCTTAAGGACTCTGTATGGTCCCTTCCAAGTTAGAAGGAGTTTGTTTTGCGTTTGCGGCAAAAGAACAAGTGTCAGATCTCCGACTGACAAGGCGCGCATTTGGGCGCCCTGATCGCGATAAAATTTTGAAGAACTCGCTCTAGCGCATGCAAATTGCAGAGCGGTTTTGCATGCATTAATAATTCGTTGTCGGAGATCGACAACATATTGATACGCGCATCGCGTATCATAATCGTCGGTTTCAGAACCGGCGAACAATTGACTAAGTATGGCCATCGGGCCACGTGGTTTACGTCCGTATAATAACTCAAATGGGGAGAAACCCGTGGACGCGTTCGGGAGTTCCCTATAGGCGAAGAGAATAGCGGGGAGCTGACGGTCCCAGTCTCCAGGTTTGTCGGCGGATACGCGTGCTAGCATAGACTTCATGCTCGCATTCCACCGCTCGCAACAACCATTTGACTGCGGATGATAGGGGGACGTTAATTTCTGTTTAATTCCCGCTAATTCTAGTACCTTTTTGTATAGATCAGAGGTGAATTGTGGTCCTCTGTCTGAAAGAATCTCGGTCGGAAATCCGACTCGCGAGAAAATAGTAACAAGCGCCTCAGCGACATGGTCAGCCGTAATGTCTCTCAAAGGAATAGCCTCAGGCCAGCGCGTCGCGTAGTCGATTACCGAAAGGATGAATCGATGGCCTCTGTCTGATTTATTAAGAGGACCTACTATGTCAACTGCGACACGCTCGAATGGTATTGAGACTGGAGGCATCTCCTGAAGGGGTGCGCGTGATGCTTTACCTTTAGGTGTACGTTTTTGACATACATCGCAGCGCGCCACAAAACGGTTCACGTCCGCGTATACACCAGGCCAGAAAAAATGAGCCAATATCCGTGATTTGGTTCTGGCTGAACCTTGATGGCCTGAAAATGATGTATCATGCGCGAGACGCAGAATGTCGCGACGGAACGACCTAGGCACCACGAGCTGTTCAATGATCTCACGTTTATTTCGGAAATTTCTGTATAATAATTCATTTTTAATGATAAACGGAGAGGCATTTCGGTTCTGAGGCTGAACTTTCGCAAACAGCGGTTTTAGTGATGGATCGCTTTGTTGTTCCTTATAGAAAACTGTAGGCGTGACATTAAAATCAAACGCAGGGGTTTGTAAATTACCATCCGGTGGACGTTTTGACTGTTGTCGTGTGGTGACACACGCAACGTTTTCGTTCCAAACTTTTAACTGGCCGTCAGGTGTATCATTAACCTGTGGCAAATTACCAATAATTAGATCGGCGACCGGATTTGGTAATACGCATGCCGTTACGACACCTGTAATGAATGGCGTGTCGATGTATATCTCCGCGAGACGGAATCGCTCGACGGAGCCCCCGAAAGTAATGCAAGTTGCCTGTTGTTCAATCAGCTGGGTCGGTCTGACCAGTGATTCCCTAACACCGATAGTGGTGCAACCTGAATCGCGTAAGACAGACGCGGGTATGGCGTTAACATGACCCTCATATAAGGTCAATGACCCGTGTTGATGGAGGGCCGACATAACCGGAACGGTGCCCAGCATGGGCGACGTAATTTCAACGGTACGGCTACTCTGTGCAGCCGGAACAATGACGGTGCAAGCATTTGCAGCTTCAAACTTAACCCGGCAATATTTTGACGTATGACCCGGTTTATTGCACCGATAACACCTAATGCTGTCATATATATTACGTCTGGGTTGCATTGGAGGTGCATTATATGGATTATTATAACATGCCCAAGGAGTGGATATGGTGGGCTCTGATAATGGTAGCCCTCGTTAACGTCACGACGGGGTGGACCTGAATAGCGAATAAAATGTCCCCGAGTGGGAGGTCCAGCACGGGTTGGAAAACCGCGAGCTTTATTGGGCGGCGGTTCGGAATATGCACGCGGAGACGGCGTCTGGCGATGAACTGGTCGAGAATTTCTTGTACCCATTGGCGCAGTTCCACCAACTCCGGCATAAAACGCTTCGCTAGTTTTGGCTTTAGCCAGCGAACGATTAGGGTGTGCGGACGCGTACTGTTCTACTAAGGACGTGATTTCCGTTAACGTCTTAGGTGCCCACTCTTTAATGTGGGAGACTAGTTCTGAATGGCACGCGTTAAATATTTGGTCCTTCAGAACGAGCTCATAAAGCCCTTTAAAATTACCGTCAGCGACACCAGCCAGCTGAATCCAGCGGTCTAAGTAGTGCTTTAGGCGGTCGATGTACGTTGAAAAATTTTCGGACGGATCTGGCTTACAACTCCGGAATCTTTGGTGAAAACCGTCCTCGGTGTGTTGAAAACGCTTTAAAGGAGCCTTTTTAAGGATGTCGTAATTTTTAGAATCCTCGATGTTGAGGCCATGGAATACTTCAAGTGCACGTCCCATTAATAAATTTGCAAGGCACGAAGTCCATTCAGTTCTTTCCCATCCGGCGGCTACCGCGTGGAGCTCAAAACGATGAATATAAGAATCGATCTGGTCGACCTTATCATTATAGGTTGGAAGCTTTGGTTTTGCTTTAACATTATTCGTTGGAACACTTGGAGCCGCGGTCGGTTGGTTTCCTTGCAGCTCTAATTTCTTTTGGGCAATTTCGTGCTCTCGATGAGCCGCTTTGTCGGCTCTTTCTTCTATTTCTCTTTGTCGTTCTCTTTCTTCTTTTTCTTTTTCTCGTTCGCGTTCCGCGGCCTTCTCGGCTCTATCTGCGGCCCGCTCTTCTCTAGCTAGGTCTTCTTGTAGTTTACTCTCGCACCGAGAAGCCAGCTGGTCCTCGGGTATGCCTAACAGCTTCGCTGAATTTATATAGGAAGTGTAATCGGCCATTATGATTAGTTATACTCACAATAGGTCTCTACAGGAGATCTATTAATGTTAATGGACAGGTATCCGGATATATTCACGCAATAGCCCGTCTGACAGTGTACTATGTTATCACTGTAGTATTTACGTTAATCCGATACGCGATAAAAAATATTTACTTGTTTAACTCCGCGATTATTAATCCCTGAGGCAATTTGCACTCGTCGGGTCGACGTCCCTAGTAGACAACAAAATACAAACAATGTTCCTTCTTCAATGAAATCGCAGTGTCCTTACTGTTATCACTGCCGATGTAATATATAATTACACGTGAATCAACGAATATTAGATCGTTGATTAATATTTTTAGCTATTTTTCTATAGCTCTTGTATAATTGCAATTGCAAGGTAATTTTATTACCGGTAGTTCTCTTTAAAGAACAATAACTTCAGTAATTATATACTGGATATTCAAGGCAGGTGCACAACTGCACTTGAATGGGGAATCAATATTCCCAATATATAAATATATACTCTGGCGTATCAGCCTTATACGTCACAATAACCAGATAAACTCAATCAATGCGTCAATGTAGACACATGACTCACACAGGCATTATATTAAACAAAGGAATGTATAATTATAATGTACGTAAGGTGTAATAAAAAAAAAACACGAAACTAGACGCCAGACCAACAAGAAAAGACGGACAATAACAAACTCTACAGTCTGAACATATTTACAGATAGGATTAAGAAGAGGACAAGAGAGACGTCTTCCTAAAACAACGAGGAAGATGGAAACGCTACAATCTAAACAAAGTGTACAGATCCCTATCAAAGTCCGTTCTCGCGAATGCGACTTCCCACAGTTTCAATAACCACTGGTGTTGCGAGACCGCACAATCTGTCGTCGAGACGGCAGAGTCTGCGACCAAGCCACCACTTTGGCAGGGGGGACCCGCAAACGTAAGAATGCCCTCGCCACCGCCCGTGAGTTCCTAAACACAGAGAAAAGGTAAAATCAGCCTGTAAAACAGAAGGAGGAACACTCAACTCCTTAACGCAGACAATATTAAGGATGGAATCACTTAACTCAAGGAACTGGTGGAGATTCCTTTAGCCTTTGCGTACACCACAGTCAGTACGTTTGTCTTTCTTCGTTCAGTTATGTTGAAGTCTCCTTGGCCTCGATCCTCGGGTCAATGGGAGAGCCGGAAATATGTGGAACAAATAATCAAAGAAAGCAGTATACAAAACTAAATACAATGAAGTAATTAAAATAGCTCAACGTGAAGACCACGTGGGCACTGAAACTGAAAAGAAACAAAAGTTAATCAAAGAGAAAAACGATATTATAATCTAATCTAAATAAACTATAAATTAAACAATGTCGTGTAGTGTCCCCTCCAGTGTCGCGATGTGGGTTACATGGGGATATTTCAACTGACACTCTTTCGAGGTCCGCTCCCACAATCGACGAAAACACAAAAAAAAATACTTGCACTCTAAAAACTAAATAAATCAATTGCTTTGATTTTTAGCAGAACTGTAGAGCAGTTTAATTACAGGAATTAATGTAACAAATATAATTATAAATATAAATATCAATTCAAAGGCAACTGAATCTAACTAATGAAACTACAGCTTTCTATAAAGACTAACGTATTCAATCTAACTACTTGCAGGTCATATGAGTTATATGCCAAATAGAATCCGCGCACGTGGCGACGGATATAACAGTTTAAATTCTATTAATTCAATGAGACATGTTATGATATGGACATTTCCTCTAGACACGCCATGGAGAATGCTTGTACAACCATGCGTTGTCTGGCGGTAGCTCTGAAACTGTCTTCAAAAGTAAGTAGAACGGTTCACTTTCATCATTACAAATTAGTATGGACTCTCACCATGAGGCCCTCAATGGGAGTGAGAGCGCTGGATGTAAACGCTGTGGGTTTATATCAAACCAAGTAGCTTAGGCTCTGGAGCTTTAAATCAGGCTCCTCACAATGGACTGCTCAACTGCGTCTCTATGTCTCTCATCTGGCTGAGGACTATCGCCGTCCACCTCGTAAATGGATTGTCTACATGTGGCCCAGAACTAAGTTCTGTATGGCCTTAAATACTGGACTGCATCTGCAGCTTACCGTCTAATTCCTGGATTGTGATTGGTGCAACCACTTCTAGCTCAGCTACCGAACTGAGTTATTTTAAGTAACAGCCCTACGCAACGATCTTGGGTCGACATCAAAGGTCGAATCACTCAATACAATATAATGTAATTTTATAGCAATAAATTCTTAACATGTTCAAAACCCCGAGCTTTTACTCTGGATCACGGTATTTTCTGTACGTCAACAGAAGTCTCAATAACATTTAATTCCTACTCACCCCTTCCCTCTCTACTAAACCTAGTTCAAAACACGAGATATAAAAAGTGCTCAGCCATGTACACCTACGCTGTCCGTCTATCCTTCCCCACACCTTCTGTCTATCTATTATAAAAAAAAACTGTTCAAAACAAATTGTTTACGAGACCAAGTTATGCTGGCTCGCACAATAATTACGTTTGTAAAAATTACTCACTGCTCTCTCACAAAAATTTAGTCAGTGGAAACATTTATGAATTAAATCTTTTCTTGACACCACCTTAACGGTTGTGAAAATAGCATTTTGAACAAAAAAATTGTATTTACGTTGAACAACCCCGTTTCCAAGTAGAGTCCAGTGTCACAGCATGTTTATTTTTAGAAGGGGGTGGGGGCAGATATGGAGCTGCATCCGCTCGGTGTCAATGATGGCGAATATCAGAGTTAGATTCGGGGCGACGAACGTTTTTGCAATAATTTCTACGGAACAGAGGGGTCTCTATGTGCAATCAGAGGAAGCAAGTGCTTGTCCAGCTATGTGATGCCGCAGATAAACTGCAAATTGAGCTCGATCCTGACAGATTTTTGGAAATGAGAGCGCCAGCACTATGAGCAAACTGTCAGTGTCAGCGAAAAGCAAAGAGCTTACCGAGCTTACCTTACCCACATTGATGGCCACCACAGCGGATCTGTTTCAAGTGACTGTGGTGACAAGGTTTGAATTACTGCAATATTTGAGTAAAGGACACAATTATTCTGCTGTACGCAACCATATGCAGCTAGAGGGCTGCACAACGTGCAAAGATGGTTTTGTGCTTGACCTGCAAGGCTGCAGGTACGAATCCGAAGAGGAAAGCCCTTATGCAGCATTGTTGGGGAAGGTTAAACCCCGTACAAATCCAAAGGAAACAACGACAGGCCAATTAAAACATTGATCAGTTTGTTTTGTTTTTTTTACTTTGTAATAATCCAACACGAATATTTTTTTGTGAATTCTGATATGAATAAAAATTACTTTAGGCCCTTGGCATTTATTGTTTAGCCTGGTTATAATCAATATACAGCAAAACTCTGCTCACACAAGTATGACTTAACTAACACAATGCCTATTCAGCATACACTTGTTCACGAGACCTTAGATTAGGCCCAATGCTTTGTTTAAAAAAAAAAAACACTGAGAAAAAAAAGAACAAAATTGACAATAATAATAAATAATAATAATGTATAGCATTTATATAGCGCATATCCATTTAAAATGCTCTATGCGCTTTACAGAAACGACATGTCAACCACGGAGCAGAATGAAGCTGCCTGCGAAGCGCTCAACACACTGCACTGCTTCTTTCTCTCTCCCTGTCTCGCTCACTCTCTCTCTCTCTATCTCAGAGCAAATTGTAACGCAGCCTGTCAGGCGCAGTTCACAACTCACAGCAGTTCACAACTCACATCAGTTCACACAACACACAACTCAAATAATATTTGAATATTTATTAATAACAATATATATGTTTAATAATGAATAATAAATTCTGGCGAAAGGGGTTGGGGGGGGGGGGGATGATATGGATACATTTTAATCTATTAATTTCAATTTTCAATTTTGACCGGGCAGCGGCATTTCGGCCTGCTCTTTACGATTTCCAACTGCCAAGGTATCTTTAACGTGCGCAACGTGAACACGGGCCCTCCGAATTTTTTCGTCCTTATCCGAGAAGACTAGGTACTCGATCCTACCCCCCAATAGGACCAGGGACTTGAAAATATGAGAAAAATCCAATTTCCAACATGCCTGCACTGCCCGGGCATGAGAGGCGAGCACCTTGCCTCTAGACCACCTTGTCCCCTGAGTAACTTGATGTGGTGTTGGGATTTCATTAGAGTGGAACCTGGATAATAAATCACATGTACACAAAACTTTCTCTTCCTGTACAGTTCAGTTCTTTTCCTTCTTTAGCTTTGCTTTTTTACACCTTGGTATAAAGTATACCTTGGTATTAAGTATAAATTGTATACACTTATCCAGATTCTGAAGGTAGCAGTGTCTTTGAAAGTAAAATATCTTGACACAAAGCTTCATCTCAGACTTCGATCAACCATATAGTACTAGCTGATCTATATATCTAGATCTAATATCTGTCAGATAAGTTAATACTATTGTAAACTTAAACTATGGATAAGCAACACAAATCTTGCTGTTGTTTTGTTACAAAAAAAAAAGCGCACCCTCAACTCAAACACACACCTCTAGCACACGAAATGGCAGTAACCAATGTTGCCGATATATGAAGCTCGCTATGTATGCGATGGCATCGCCTTATCCATTACATGCATCTTTCTCGTTGTGTTTTGGGCTGTGGAAATCTTTTGAAAGTCACCCCTTTCATGTTCTCATGGTCTTTTCGCCTTTAGACGCGTTTACACAGGCCCCGAGAGAATGTTTTGTTAATCATTGTTCCAATTCAGTCCCCCAGTGAGTAGGCCTTGGCCTGATTTTTTGAGCGTAGTGTTGGCGGCTGCAACCCTTCTGAAAATAGACGCCTGGGTTTCCCTAGAATGTGTTCATCGAGACAAGTCTAGTGTCAAGTGCATAAAAATTTAGGAGCTAATTCTATTTGAGGGCTAGTGGGGCAAACTGTCGGGTGCCAGGCATCTACAAGTCCTGAAATATATAAAGTATTGATGATTGTTTTGTTTGTATGTTTGAAAGTCCTTCCCCAGCACCCGGAGTTTGTCCGCAGCACTCCGCCCTGGCGCTTACTGTCGTATGGTGTGAAAGAGCACAATCTGATGACCTTGACCTGTTCACTCAATTTAGGAACATTCAAGACAGTGCAGTTCAAATGGTCATCTCTAAGAAGGGGTCAAGAGAAGGACGTTGGGGGAGACGCAAAATTTATAGAACGAGACGGTATGGAATATATCTTCATTCTTGTTTGGTGACGGAGAGATTGAGACATCTTGAGAAAAGTTGGTCAATTTGGTGAAATGGAAGACCGTTTTCATACTGAAGTGATGTTTTACGTAAGATAGGGACATTGGCATTCAAGCTGTACTTACATAACACTATGATTTGTAAAATTAAAAAAGTCCATTTAGTCCATTTCTCTGGTTCATTTCACAGGTAGTGGTATACTTTAAACTGCAAGATAATAGATGGCTAGATAGATAGATAGATAGATAGATAGATAGATAGATAGATAGATAGATAGATAGATAGATAGATAGATAGATAGATAGATAGATAGATAGGTAGGACAAAAAGAGAGAGGGAGACAGACAGACAGAGACAGACAGACAGGGCAAGAGAGATAGGGGGGGGGTCGGTGCTGAAGTGGATATAAGTGACGTAATGGTGTTGTGCACGTAATGCATGTTCTTTATGAAACACAGCTATGACTGTCTTTGACTATTTTTGGCATGATATCTTTATAACAGTTGGGCATCATTACCTTTATCATCATCATCACCATCGACATCATCGCTGTCGCTTTCTTTATCATCATCATCGTCGTCATTTTCGTCATCATCGTCGTCATCGGTTTCATTTTTATTGAAATTTGAAATTGTGGTAGTACAGTTTGTCACAAATCCCAGACTGGGAAATGTAATAGTTTATGACAGGACGACAATCACGAACAAACAAGTTTAACACTTAACAAAACAACCCATCAGACTCACACATTTATTAAACATAATTATACATATAATAGCGCAATTACATATATTATATTATTGAAATGACTGCCGTACAACGGCCTTATTCTCACACACACTCTCCCTCGGATCCACAATCCGGTAGTTACTCCTAAAGGCACTTCGGCCTCAGCCTCTCCCCTCAGGGTCTTAATAGTACATTAATGATTCACTGGCACCGCAGTCTCTCAATATCACCTTCCTATTGTCATACACCTTAGCACTCCCCTAGCACCTCAGCAGGGCAATAACACATTATTATTTCCATAGCCATCAACATGGCAACAACATAATATCAGTTCACTAGCCTATCAACATGGCAACAATATAGTATCTCATTCACTCTCATATCTACGTCCCTGTCCGTGGCCTGACTGCCACGACTTTATGTGCCTCTACTGTCCTGCACTGACAGCCTCACTTCTGGCCTATGTGTGGCCTCCGGCCCTATGCTGGCCTAGCCCCTGTGCTCATCGAGGTGGCTCTGCGGCCCGTCCCCGACACCAGTCATAACTGGAAAGACTCTCACTAGTCTTCTCGACTGCTTCCCTTTATGTCCGCCCGATGGGCTTTTATTCACAGGTCCGCTCCGTCGGACCTTCTAACTTGCAGTGATAGTTATACAGCGCTTTCGCCTCATTCAGACCCCCCCCCCACTACTCACAACAGCACGCTTAACTTGCTGTCTACTGTGAGTCCTTCTTACTCTACACCCGCTCTGTAGCAATCCCCTTAATTGCACTCACTCCACTCGTGACATCATCCCCCACCCCAAAAAAATTAATGCAATTAATTTCAAATCGCATCAAGATGAATGTCAACGAGTGAGCGTGAGCAATACCTACACTAGAAAAATGACCTATCAGTTCCCCCAGTATATAAAATACCGAAATCAGGGGAAAATATGGGGATCCGTATGGCCTGCAATATGCATATATGTGTCACATCATGAATAGCTAACTAATCACAATACTTAATACAGAATCAAAAAACCACTCAACCTATCAACCATTCTTCATATCATATTTATAATGTCAATATTTTAAAGTCGACTCATTCACACAGATCCTGTCAATGTTCCTGTCCTCCGATGTATAAGCTCCTGAAATCTTCCCCTAGGCTCGACTAAGGTAGTCGGCGATATGATTGCTGGTTCCTGGAATTGGTTGAATAACGAAGGTGTACGGCTGTAAAGCCAATGCCCATCTAGACAAGCGTGGGCTGGACGAACGATTCTTCGACAAAAATGTCAGTGGCTTGTGGTCTGTCTGGATACAAATTTCTCGTCCCATGAGATAACGTCCTAATTTCTGGACGGACCAGACAATGGCAAGACACTCACGCTCTATCACAGAATACTTTCTTTCTCTCTGCAATAACTTCCTACTGACATAACATACAGGATGGAGACATTCGTTCTTCTCCTGTAGAAGACAAGCGCCGACACCAGAGTCCGACGCATCCGTTCTGAGGATAAAATTAGATCGAAAATCGGGTAATATCAAAATGGGTGACGATGATAATGCTGTCACCAAATTATCAAATGATGTCTGACATTCAGACGTCCACTGGACCTTATCGGGTTGTCCCTTCTTAGTAAGGTCAGTAAGAGAAGATGACAAGGAGGAAAAATTTGGAATGAACTTTCTGTAATAATTTAAAATTCCCACTAAGCTTCTGACTTGTTTCTTTGTTTTAGGGATTTGCAACCCTACTAACTTGTCAATTTTTGTTTCTTCAGGTCTCTGAACACCTCTACCCACAATATGTCCTAAGAATATTATCTCTGGACATGCCAAATCCATCTTTGCGGGTTTAGCAGTTAACCAAAAATGACGTAATCGTTGAAAAATTACTGTTAGTGTCTGAATATGATCAGACCATGTCGACGTATGGCATGCTATATCATCAAAGAATGACACGACATTAGGTATGTCCTTCAACACTAGTCTCATTAATCGTGCAAACGTCGCTGGCGCGTTTACCAACCCAAATGGCATGACCTTAAATTGGAATAATCCAATGGGCGTTTGGAACGCCGTGTATTGTTTAGACTCCTCAGTAAGCGGGATTTCCCAATACCCTTTCGTTAAATCTATCTTGGAAAACCACGTGGACCCGGCCAATGAAGCTATTAATTCCTCCTGAAACGGAATAGGCTCCCTATCGCCTACCGTAATAGTGTTCAATCTTCGGAAATCAATACAGAACCGCACCGATCCATCAAGTTTTTTCACGAGGACGATGGGTGATGAATACGGCGATGTTGATGGTTCTATGACATCTAACTTCAACATTGACTCAACTTCCTTTATGACTCTATCTCTCGAAGAGAAAGGCAGCGGATACGGTCTAAGAAATACTGGCTTATCCGAAGTCAACCTTATTTGGTGCTGGATCACCGTAGTGCGACCCGGCAAATCCGTAACAACATCCGGGAATGACGCTAACAGGGACTCAAGTTCCCTACTCCTTGAACTCGTAAGGTCAGGGTTAATTTTTACGTCCCTGTAACCTTGTGTCGCAGTTAACTCCGGCAATTGAATTTGTAACTCTTCCTGCGCCTCGGTGTCGCTTACGTCACAGTCCAACTGGTCTACGACCCCCGTACAAGCGGTAGAGAAGACAGTCTCCTTTGGTCTTGTCTGTGCACACAGATACTGTGGTCTCTCATAAAATCTCTGTAGCATATTAACATGGAAAACCTTACTCGCTCCATCAATGTGGATAGCGTAATCTACCTTTGAAACAACTCGCTCAATAACATAAGGGCCTTTCCATGTCATCAATAACTTATTATGGTCCGTAGGTAACAACAGCAGAACCTTGTCTCCTGGCTTAAAAATTCTCAGTTTGGACCCTCTATCTTTATAGTCTTTTGCTCTTTTCGAAGCGATACCAGAAGCTTCTTGTGCTATAGTGCGCGCTGAAGATAGTCTTTCTCTTAAATCAACAAGGTACTGAAACCTTTTTAAACGGTTCCGAAACCGTGGGGATCTTTTGACGAGGAGCCTGGGGTGAACGACCCTTATGCGTCGTCTTTTGGCACGCACTGCACGTCTTACAATATAAACGTACATCTCTGTATACTGACGGCCAATAAAAATCTTTCAGAACTCTCTGCTTGGTTCTAGTACTTCCCATATGACCCGCTAATGGAACATCATGGGCCAGACGCAATACTGTAGCAATTAACGACCGCGGCACGACGACCTGCTTTTGAACGGAAGCCACTGTGACGTACATACGGAACAGAATGCCCCCCTGGACAAAAAAAGAAGATGACCCGCTCTTATATCTCCTCGTTTTCTCGGTTCGCGCTTCCCCAAAACATGGGTTTAATGATGGATCCTCCCTTTGTAATTTCGCCAAGCGCTCTGGCGTGATATCTAGGTTGACCGCTGGCGTAGCCAAAGGTCTAATCTTATATTTATCAGCTACCCGTCGACGTGTTTCGACCGCGGCGCAAAAGTCACTACCTTTTGATTGCGACCATGCTTGCACGTTCTCATCGGAAGGGGAAACTACCCGTGATACATTCCCAATGATGAGCTGGGCGCCTGGAAAACAACCAACGACTGCTTCGACTTCCCCGCTAAGAAAAGGTGTATCTATCATTATTCTTGCCATGGGTAATTTCTCAATGGCCCCCGAAAATTGGATGCACGGGACAGTCTCACCTGTAAGCTGTGAATCCCGAATGCAGTCCCTATGCACTCCCACAACGGTAGATCCTGTATCTCGTAAAACCGAGACCGGTTCGTCCCCAACAAACCCCGGATAAACCCTAAGACCACCTCCTGTATGACATGAATTTATGACGGGGATCTTTCTCCCACAAGGTAAAACACCGGAAGATAATAACTTCTCACAACTGGGACACTTAGAATACTGTCCGCCTCCGTTGTCCGATGTAACGCACGCAGCCGCATGATGAAATTTATTTGGGGAACATGGACTGGAGCTACTGTCCACGTTCGCCGCTATCCTACCTGCAGGGCAGTTCACGCTGATGTGATCTGCTCTTCCGCAGTTCCAACATTTCGCGGCCCTACACTCGCGGGAAAAGTGACCCACGCGTCCGCAAGTCCAACACTCCGCTCCCTGTGCTGCCCTAGGCCTGGGTCCCCGTGACCCCTCGCGACCGGAACTTGAGTCCCTATGCCGTCGGTCATCGGCAAAGGTCACAACTCGCCCCCGGCCATTACCGCGACCTCGGTCAAACTTACCGGATCCATATGCCGGTGATTGGTGATAGCCCCTATGCTGCCCCTGGCCTTGCCCGCTATAGGCACCGCGCTGGCGCGACCTGTCCCTAAGTCCTGCCGGCGACCCCTCGACAACGGCGACGTACCCAGCATCTTGGACGTATGCCCTGGCGACTGGTTTGGACGGATGCGCCGTACGGTATGCCTCCGCCAACTTAGACGCCTCCTGCACCGTCGCGGGTTCGTTCTCTTTCAGGAAAGCCACCAGATCTTTGTGGCACGACGCGTACAGCTGGTCACGGATCATTAAGTCTTTCAGTTTAGCAAAATCCGCGCCCACATGCGCCAGGTCTACCCAGTTCGCGAAATACTCCGTTAGTCTCGCGACGAAGGCAGCAAAGTCCTCCCTGGTGTCTGCACGTGCTCGCCTAAACTGCTCCCGGAAATATTCCTCGGTACGCGCAAATCGGCGAAGCAGCAAAGCCTTCAGCTTATCGTAGTCTTGCACGTCTTCGCGCTGTAGCTCTTTAAAGTAGGTTAACGCTCGCCCCTGCAATAGCGATGCCAGGTACGTGGCCCATAATTCCTTATTTTCCCCCCATTGCAATTGTGCGTTCAGTTCGAACCTGTAAAGGAAGGCGTCTATGTCGTCCTTCCGGTCGTCGAACGTAGGGAGCTTAATCCTAACGCCACCTTTATTGTGTACCTGCCGCTCAACCGTTTCCGCTGGCGTATTCTTCTTGAGTTCTAACTCCGCAATCTTTACTTGTGCCTCTATCTCCTTTAACTTTAACTCCCTCTCCTGTTGCAACTCCTTTAACTTAAACTCTCTTTCCTCTTCCTTATCCTTAGCCTCTCTCTCCTGTTGCTTATCCTTAGCCTCTTTTTCTCGCTCTCTATCCTTAGCACGCTCATCGCGCAAATCCGCCTGCTGTTCTTTAATCCAGCCGCGTAGCTCTTCTCCCTCCAGGCCAAGTTCCTTACCCAACTTCATTAGTTGTTGGAGTTCCGCCATTTCACAGATTTATGGTTATGGTATCTATTATAAGACGACCAACCTGTCGGTATGATCACTACGATCCGACCAGAGACCTGAGATCACACCAGATATAACAATACCCAGTTCAGAATACAATTCAGAAATTTACCTTTACAGCACAACTAATTCTATATCTACAAAATGTATAGCACTATTAATTATAAAGGAAAAAAGAAACGACAAGAATGAAGAAATATAGTAGAAGGACCACAAGTACGTCAAGGGCAACGAACCAGACTAGGACAAAGCTTCTACAAAAGAAAATATAATGGAAAAAAAATGCAACCTACTACGCCGATTACACAACACGGTACGAACAAGGACAGAGTCTGAAAAAAAAAGAACGTATCTACAGATAGGGAGGAGAAGGACAAGAGAAACGTCTTCCTAAAACACGAGGAAGATAGAACGCTACAATCTAAACAAAAATACAGGTCCCTATAGAACTGTTCGCTGTGATGAACGAAGTTCCAAATTTAGCCCACCTCCCGAAGAGGACAAACTACGCTCACCACAGCAAACCCGCGCCACCGCCCGTATAACCTATAACGACCACAAAAACAGCAAAAACAGGGAAAAAGACAGATTAAAGGAACAGCCCAAAATCCAGGGCACAAAAATTTTGACTTTCACTTAACTTTTGAAATTTTGAGTAAAACTCCTCCCTTTAATCGGAGCTCTGGCTGCTTGTCTCCTCAGGCTGCACGCACACACTCTGGAAAGTTTAAATACACATTAATACCTATTCATAGCAATACATGTATCAATACATATTCATCAATATACATAAATCATATCATGAAATGTCCATTCATCCAACGAACAAGACAGCACAAATACCTACTACTAACTAACTACAACTAAATATTACGAAAATGGACGAGTCACAATGGACGAGCCCCCAATGTCACAAATCCCAGACTGGGAAATGTAATAGTTTATGACAGGACGACAATCACGAACAAACAAGTTTAACACTTAACAAAACAACCCATCAGACTCACACATTTATTAAACATAATTATACATATAATAGCGCAATTACATATATTATATTATTGAAATGACTGCCGTACAACGGCCTTATTCTCACACACACTCTCCCTCGGATCCACAATCCGGTAGTTACTCCTAAAGGCACTTCGGCCTCAGCCTCTCCCCTCAGGGTCTTAATAGTACATTAATGATTCACTGGCACCGCAGTCTCTCAATATCACCTTCCTATTGTCATACACCTTAGCACTCCCCTAGCACCTCAGCAGGGCAATAACACATTATTATTTCCATAGCCATCAACATGGCAACAACATAATATCAGTTCACTAGCCTATCAACATGGCAACAATATAGTATCTCATTCACTCTCATATCTACGTCCCTGTCCGTGGCCTGACTGCCACGACTTTATGTGCCTCTACTGTCCTGCACTGACAGCCTCACTTCTGGCCTATGTGTGGCCTCCGGCCCTATGCTGGCCTAGCCCCTGTGCTCATCGAGGTGGCTCTGCGGCCCGTCCCCGACACCAGTCATAACTGGAAAGACTCTCACTAGTCTTCTCGACTGCTTCCCTTTATGTCCGCCCGATGGGCTTTTATTCACAGGTCCGCTCCGTCGGACCTTCTAACTTGCAGTGATAGTTATACAGCGCTTTCGCCTCATTCAGACCCCCCCCCCCCACTACTCACAACAGCACGCTTAACTTGCTGTCTACTGTGAGTCCTTCTTACTCTACACCCGCTCTGTAGCAATCCCCTTAATTGCACTCACTCCACTCGTGACACAGTTATTACTGTTGCTGTGGTTATTTCACTTTTGGACAAGATTGCTTTTGAGATCCTAATCATACCCTATGTACTTCAGGCCGCCTTTCCCGTGACGAGAAAGATGGATGTTCAAATCGCAAAGAGTCTACGCTATTCAGGACTATGACCAGAGCAGATCACAATACCCTGTTCAAATGTTGTGTTATCATTAAAGATGGAAATTGGCCAGCTGGTGCAAACAATTTGAGCTGTATTCGGACACATGAAATACCGGTGCATTGTAAGGAATGATCACGAAGATCTCTGTTTCTCGGGGGTCTCAACTTAAGAGCACAGATACAATGGCTTCGATTTCGTTTTGCTTTCGGTAGTTTTCTCGGATGGTGTAAATCTCGTCTCGCCTAGAAACCGAGAAGACGCCAAAAGCTTTTCAAGAGCGCCTTTTTGTGCCATCGAGACGGATCGACAGACACCTGCCAGCAAAACTACTGAAAGCGAGTCGAAAGAGTAGCGAAACCGCAGCTTTTGTGTCTGGGTTCTAAGACTTTTTCCCCTTGTTCTTGAATCTTGGTCGTGTTTCTTGTTGTTGTCTTCCCTGTTATCCCCGTGCGCCATCTGGTTCCGTGATAGGCGCCAAAAACTGAAATGAAAAAATGGAAGCAGATAGGTGGTCGTTTTCGCATGGCAGTTTAATTCCTGTCTCACCGCAACCCTCCCCCAACTGCCCCACCCCCCTCCACCCCTTTTATTGACTACATTTTTCAGAAGCTTGAATCCGCCAGGGGTAGAGAGAGGACTCGCTTTCTGTCTCCCTCGTCTCAGCCTCTGTTTTTTCCAGGTTTTTTCATCCTCCCTCCCCCCTCTTCCACATTTCCTCAGAAACGTTTCGACAACACATAAAGTAGATAGCCAGGCGGGCGGGCAGGTGGATGGATGGAGACATAGACAGACACAAACAGGCAAAGCAAAATACAGACTAACGGAGTTTGAGTTTGAGTTTAGGTTATACAGTGTGTCGGCACGTTCACGGCCACTTTCCGCCTTTCGCTGTCTATCTGGGTACTTCATTCATGTTTGGTATCCAGAGCTTCTAGATTTCACAAAGAGAATATAATCGTTCCGAATTACATGTAATTTTATTACAATGGTAAAATTCAAAAGTTTGTCTTGTATACTCTAGAAAGAGTTTTGTAAATGTGTACAGAAGTTTTTAAGTTAAAGTGTAGATGTTAGCTTCTTTCAGAAAGTACAAGTCGCGCTGTAGGCCCAAGTTAGAAAATAATTCTACATATTCAGTTAAAATATGCGTTACATTCAGATCCACAACAAGACAAGTACGCCACTGAGATGAGATTAGTTAAGGTCTGAATGACACACATTGAGAACCCCAAACACTTTGACAAATAACAAACAGATTATTGCCCAGAGACGTCCGTCACACATATTATTATATAATAACCCAAGCCTTACATGTAACAGACAGATAATGGATGAGAGCTGCTGATTGCATTATCTATCTATCTATCTATCTATCTATCTATCTATCTATCTATCTAGCTATCTATCTATCTATCTATCTATCTATCTATCTATCTATCTATCTATCTATATCTATCTATCTATCTATCTATCTATCTATCTATCTATCTATCTATCTATCTATCTATCTATCTATCTATCTATCTATCTATCTATCTATCTATCTATCTATTAGATCATGTCTCAAACGAAACGATGACATTTGTGAGAGATAAAGAAGACAATGCAGAAGGAGAGACATTAACGCTGACCTGTTGTGCACTCAGTTATCCGCCACCAACATTCACCTGGCTGACCACCAGTTCCAAATACAGAGGTTTGAACAAATTGGAGCCAAAGAAAGACGTCTTTTGTAGCTATATTATCTTTACTGGCCTGGAGGTTTATGACACTGGGGCGTATAGGTGTGTATGTACCGTTTCCGGATGCTGCGCAATGAAGTTGTTGTTGTGGGATTCACCATGTAGTTTACTCCCAGGCGCACGCTACCCAGTGTGATCGGCCACCAATTGGGCGGTGACATTACGACAATTAATTTCAGTGAGATTTCCCTCCCCCAATCAGCCCATTCAAAGTGGTCACGTCAATATCCAATAATAATTGACATATTAAAATCGGCTGGTGTGGGCCGGGGCGTAGGGTCTATCATTCTCCACCCCTCTCCCCACACACATACACATACAGACTCACAACCTGATTCATTCTGTACAGCTTTGGTAAGATGGCAGACTGGTTTTTCTAGGTAATAGTGGAACACTTGACAGAATTTATTCGTGTATCATATTTTCGCAACACACCAACACCTGAAGAAACAGCCAGCGTTCTTCCTTCTATAGGTATTCACTTCATTGTAGCAAGAGGGGAAGAAACGCACCTTGTGACCGAACGGTCACCTTTCACCCCCAAACTTAGTCAAGCTTTCCCAGGATAGTCCCTATAGACAGCTGTCTATATGCATTTACTTGTTTATCTGCATACTTTTATAGTTATCTAGCCCTTATTTACCTAGCCTTCACTTTGAATTCCTTCACGTAGATACATACGAACACACCTTAATAGATATCTATTTGTTTAGTAAAATGTAATTAGTTCATCTCTGTTAGCTTAATTATGTTCCTATCGTTTATTTACCGATTGACCTCTAATCACTGAGTCATGCACAGAATGAATACATGTACATTTCAAACAGCATTCAATTCTGAGCCCTAAAAAAAAATTTGCAACCAAAAAAAAGTCAAGTTTTACAATAGCTTTGCCCGTCGTTGCAGAATGTTCACTATCTGTTCCATGCACAACACGAGGCGATTGACCGCTGAAGAGATTTTCATTATTGTCTCTGTGGAATCCAATAGGCAGTCACCTGGGCTAGAGGTCTTTGTTTATGGAGGATCGCCAGCTGCACTTTGCATTTGCACGTCAAACAGGAGTGGCCTATTTATACGCCTGCGTATACCTTAATTATAGTAGAATACATCACAAGTTCACAGATCACCCTGCAACGGCTTCCGTAATTGGATAAGCCCAGTTTCGTAGAATTGAAGAGTACACCAAAAATAGACCACGCAACAGTTCTGTCCCTCTGTCGCGTCGCAAGGGCTTTTAAGAATAAAGTCTGTTACGTCACAGACGGACTGGATTTCGTGCTGGTAATTTTTGTAATTCGTCAACATCAATACCTGTGGATAAACCCAAGCTTTATCCACCGATATTGTTGGCGGCCCAGGCTGTAGCTGAGGATAGTGTTGGCGGATAGTGGTGGTCTTTTCGTTATGTCAAGCCATGATGCTAGTAAGTAAGGTGAGGTGAGTCAGCGTCATAAATGATAAAATATTGAAATCTTTTACCAAGCTGAACAAAGAAAAAAAGCTGACTTGTTTTCAGTGTTCACCGGCCACTCTATCATCTATGCCAGGACTGACGTAGCTTGGGTAAACTCTGGTATTTTTTTCGCAGGGTGCAAAATCGTATCACTTGTATATATTTATCATAGTAAGAAGCAATTTATTTATGTGGGGTAACTTGTTACATCCTCCGACTCGATCAGTGTGACATGGGTGTGCATACTTTTTTTTTTTTTTTTTTAGAGAAGTTCCGAATTCCCTATGCTTGGCACCAGTTACTGATACAGGTTATAAGATTGATACTCAGATCATAAAGTGACCGTTGGAAATACCGTTACATTGGCGGCCATTTTTCAAACTTTTTTTTTTTTTTGATTCAAGAGCATTTAATTATGTGTACTTTTCCTTAATAGGAACAGTGTACGTAGAGTCCTAATTCACATAGGAAGACTGTATATAATATGTGTTCAGTTTGCTTCCAGATGTAAGTCAGAGTATCTTTCGAAAATTGTAATATCATTATCAAAATGTTCAGTGTCAGGTAAACATGGGGAGAACACGGGGTTTATAGAATCTATATGAGAGAGAGAGAGACAGAGAGATAGAGAGACACAGAGAGAGAGAGAGCGAGAGAGAGAAAGAAAGAGGGAGAAGGAGTTGATGGAGAGTGGTTGGAGGGCGAAAGCAGTTTTACCTCAGGCCAGGCCGGGTACCTCATCTAGTAACATTATTCTAACTTTGGTGCGCACTGAAACCCATGTCTTCACAGCTGTCTCGCTTCCAGCTATGTATTCCAAAGTCAGCGGACTTACCGAAGAGACATCCGACTCTCCGTTGTTCCAGACTTGTCAGAGGGTGAGTGGACATGATATGGGTGCGGGAGAGAGGGGCGAGGCTGGTGAAGATACAGTTGATTTCTGTGGGAGGAGAGAGAATAAACAGTTGTCTGGGTATTTCAGATAGGAAACACAGACAGACTGACACACAGACAAGTGGAAAGACAGATAGACAGATAGATAGATAGATAGATAGATAGATAGATAGATAGATAGATAGATAGATAGATAGATAGATAGATAGATAGATAGATAGATAGATAGATAGATAGATAGATAGATAGATAGATAGATAGATAGATAGATAGATAGATAGATAGATAGATAGATAGATAGATAGATAGATAGATAGATAGATAGATAGATAGATAGATAGATAGTGCAGGGATATCATTCCTGTATATAAAAAGGTTAGAAGAGAACCAGGATATCATTTTTTTCTGTATCTACTGATAGATAATGGAGAAAAAAGGTATCATTTCTGTCACGGTGCGGAGTCGTTTACAAGGTTGGTTAGCATTGCAATGCAAAGTAACGTTCTATTCTATGAAAAAAATTTTACAGCAGGCGAAATCTGTTACTTGAATCTTCACAAATAGGACATAGGGTTGTCATTTGTCGATGAGGAGGTGGCAGGAAATTATTGAACATTTCACGAAGTTTATGCGACATTATACAAGCAGTCGTCGATAATAGGTACGGCTGGAAAGGTGAAGGGAATGGGGTGGAGATGGGGACTCAGGAGAGCTTACTTAAGATTTTCAATGGCGATAGTGATCTTAAAAGTGTTTTTATTGTACTGTTATGTTTTTGAGTGGAATTTGCATTAAAATCAATTACAGTCAATAATAGCTAAAGAAACATTCAAGCGCATGTAGTGTTAGAATCATCGAGACCCAAAAACGATGAAATAAAACCTTTCTCATTACTTGACATTGAATAATTTTATTTTTTTTTGGTCATTTGATTGCTTGCACGATCATCTTAAGGATTCTTTGAGAATACAATCTCGGATACCGTTGAACTCATCGGTGACTTTCAATCCATTTGCTGTTTGTTAGTTGTTGTTTTTTTGTTTTTTTATTGTGTGTGTGTTTTATTTTGCATGTTTTTCATGTATCTACTTATCTGTACAGCAAAGGGGGGGGGGGTTGGAACTTTAAACAATGATTACTCCCTTGTATAAGTCAGCAAAATAGAAGTTATAGATCTATTGACCATATAACGTTTTTTATATGTTGTCTAAACCCTCCGCGGGATGTAAGAGTTCAATTATTTGGGCATTTTGAGGATAATTTCTCGGTCTCCTAAAATGGTATGTTCTTAATCTTATATAGGCTGTTTGGTCAGCAACTTGTTTCACATCTTCCATGTCAAATAACACAGTTGCCTGTTGAGTAATTTTTTGGAGCCTACTGGTAACAGTGGGAGTTTTCTGTACTTTTTATTTATGTATAATAATATCTTAATGTTCTCTTTTATGCCATTTTGTGATCTCGCTGATTGTCATTTCCCTGAACCATTGGGGAACTTATTAATGGTTGTCAACGGGATAATACTGGCAAACCCTCTCTTTGTTCTAGAATCCACCACAGTCAAAGAGGTCACTACAGTACATATAGTAGAGGAGCCTAAGATAAGTGAGTATAAAGTAATGCCGTGATATTTTTTTCTTTTTTAATCATGATAAGTGTGGCAGTACAAGTGTATTAGTATAATTCATTAAAGCCGACAATGTCAAAAGATGTGTGATATCATCTTCCTCTTTCCACTGTTTATGTCATGCCATTTTTCTATTGGCGGGGAATTGGTGCCAGCATCTATTGGGATTTCCTTCTATTCTATCCTGCTGTAGTTATTCTGTCTATCGTCTTGATTTCCCCTCACACAATGTGACCTTTATCGTGCCGACTTTCTGTCTCCAAACTCAAACTCAACCCACTAGCCTTAGTTTTCCACAGTCCGCGGTTCTCAGCGGAGCTCTCAGTTCCTCCAAGCGACACAGATTGTGAATGGTTTATTGTAATGTTATTACTTGCAGGAGGTGGTGGCCGCTTCTTGTAGAATCTCCCTAGGACTATCCTATCGTACTGTTATGTTCTGTCCTTTGTCTTGCTATTTCCTAGCACAGTTGACCGTTATCGTGTCGACCTGCTTTGTCAGAACTCGAACTGGAACTCATTATGATTACGTACATTTACTACTAGCACCGACCATAAAGGTTTCATTGTGTTAGAAAAAAAAAAAAGCACGTTATTGCTCACTGCGCACATTTCTAGAGAATTAATCCTGTGTATGCGACCCTCATTCCTCTATTTTTCACTGTTTCAAATCGCTGATAAGCTACGGTGGAGTGGTTATGATTCAGCCTGGGATGTGGTATGTAGGCTGACAAGTGCTCTGGCGACTGTCGGCTAAAAAGAGATAACGATATTTCCCGATATGCAACACCATGTTAACCAATAATAGAGCTTAGGCTGTGTTAATGGTTATTTTCAGAGAAAGGTTTGAGCATTTATACAATTGTCCTTCTGCTTGTGACGCTGTTGTTGGGGATATGTGGCTTTTGTTGTGCACCCAGGGGGGACGAAGATGTCCAGCAAATTATTGCCCGTAGAAGGAGCACAAAGAAACAGAAGGTGCATGCAGTATGTGTTCATGTGTGTGTGTATCTATCTATCTATCTATCTATCTATCTATCTATCTATATATCTATCTATCTATCTATCTATCTATCTATCTATCTATCTATCTATCTATCTATCTATCTATCTATATATCTATCTATCTATCTATCTATCTATCTATCTATCTATCTATCTATCTATCTATCTATCTATCTATCTATATCTATCTATATCTATCTATCTATCTATCTATCTATCTATCAATCTATCTATCTATCTATCTATCTATCTATCTATCTATCTATCTATCTATCTATCTATCTATCTATCTATCTATCTATCTATCTATCTATCTATCTATCTATATATCTATGTATCTATCTATATATCTATGTATGTATGTATCTATCTATCTATCTGTCTATCTATCTATCTATCTATCTATCTATCTATCTATCTATCTATCTATCTATCTATCTATCTATCTATCTATCTATCTATCTATCTATCTATCTATCTATCTATCTATGTATGTATCTATCTATCTATCTATCTGTCTATCTATCTATCTATCTATCTATCTATCTATCTATCTATCTATCTATCTATCTATCTATCTATCTATCTATCTATCTATCTATCTATCTATCTATATATCTATCTATCTATCTATCTATCTGTACCGGTGTGATGAATTCTACCATTCAACTCTTAGCACCGTGGTGCTTGCTCACAGTCTTCACAAAGAAACACAACACCAGGATCTTTTTGGTGACAGGGACTACATTTATTATATATTAAAAAAATAGAAAAGGGTTATGTAGCTCAGGCAATGGTTGGAGTGACAATTATACGAATCAGAGCTAAACCAAAAATAAAACACCAGTGCAAAAGCTAACTTAGTAACTAACAAAGAAGTAAAAACCCAGTGAAGGTTGCTAAATAACAAAAACAACCAGTGATATGAAGTGCTAACTAAACATCCATTGATATGAAGTGCTAACTAAAAACCCAGTGCAGCTCGCCCATTGGCGTTCCCGGCTTACTGCCTCATCAGCACTGCAAAGAAGTCCAAAATGATGGACGCACATTATAATACACAGGCATACATGTAAATAATCATCAGCATACATAGGTCAATTGTTATATTACCGCTACCATAATTAACAGTATGCACTCAGCATACCATCCGCACACGCTCACACCCACACATATTCAAGTAGGTTGCTTCCCACGTGTATATTATTTACTGGAGAGGTAAAGACGAACACAAGCCCTCCAGGCCTGAAGACCAATTCACTATCTACTCAAGCATGAGGTTATCCTCTTCAGTCGATCTCATTCTTATAACAACGATCACACCCGCGATAATACTACGCAGTCGCCCTTTGCCGTAGCTTGGCCACGACACCACAACATACAACACTTGTACCCATTTGTTTCGTTACCATGATCAAGTGCAAGCATGGAGCTTTTATCGTTAGAAGGCGATCCCATCCATATGCGTCATTCACATCCATTCAGCACGAACACAACAACGATCCTTCTTACAATACTATTTCACTAACCATGGATGGACACGCCAACATCCAGGCGCGGTGTCTCACCGCCTGCAGCTACCCTTCTCGCTGGCACTACAGCATGACACAATGATCGTACCGGCTCTGGTCTGTAATAATTAGGACAATATACCACATAACTCCAGTCGCCTCAAGTACCAATCGACAATATGGTGCAATAATAATTATCTAAATGGAGTAACCTTGTTGAAAGAGAAACGTAGGCTCCAATCTGACATTCTCTTACTTCTCAGATTACCCTCTATGTCAAATATCCAAATGTATTTGTGCGCATTAATCATTAGGCCCATTCCTACCCGGCGATAGGTCCACACCAATAACTATCCTTATCATTCATGAGTTACTTTATCTACAAACATCTTATCTCCGCTGCCTACTCAATAGCAGGGCGGCTAAATTCCACTTCAACTTAACCAAGAGAAGGTCTTCACAGCGTCGACCTCACTTACAATATTATAATTATATGATAATGCCACATTACTGTGATACTACAACTTTGAATTCCACTTCTGATTAAGTTATTGTAACAATATAGATCTACGGATAACCACTTGCTTACGCACAGAATCTAGCAACCATTATACTTAACATAAAGCATACGACAGGAGTTACCTATGGTATTTTAGGCACTGCGAAAGAACGCTGTAAATATAAAAGAGAACGAAGTAAAACATAACTGGACAGTCAAGTCACCAGCTGTCTTCGGTCAAAACCGCCCGCATACACTTGGAACGCACGAGGCCAACTTTCTTGGGTGATGGTCGAACTTCTGGCCAGTCTGAGAGCGCCGTCTGGAAGATGACCAAGCGTCCAGACCGACCGGATTTTATTCACCCTAAGCCCGCCAAAAACTGGACAAGCGCGATTCGACCATTGGCCACGACAGGCACTGATACATAAGTTGTTATGCCTCGAAGATGAATAGAAAACGAATGATTCAACCATTGGTCGAGATCCTGAACACAGATGCACAAATTGCACCTCATTAGCGGGACAACGGAAAGCGATTTGGCCATTGGCCAATAATAATATGGGTGAAAATATACAACGCGCATCCCTCTTACATGGGCTCCTGCCCTTCGGACCCAGATGGGCAGACAGTCCTCGTCTGTTGTGCCTCAGTAACATCCCGCAAAAGAAAAGCCATTAACTACCCCATCTGTGCGCCGTTAGTCAGTTTATGGGACCAAGAAAACACAATTCTTACATCCTCTGACCGTTCAGCATTACCCAATTCGTGACACGGTCACACACTCCCATGCTTTACGTTGGCGTCCCGACAACAGCCTTAGTTCACAGCCGTCCTTGACACCCTAAACAAATCTCGTGAGCGCATGCGCCTGAACGCGCGGTCATTGCTCATAGACGAGCAGACGATGACCAAACTCCGAGCTAAAACTTTACCGACCGAGAGGTACAGACTCTACGGCTCCACCATGATAGAGTTCAGGCCTATTCGCAGGCAACCTCGTCCTCCAGCGCGTATTACCACGATCAGGAGGGGAGTCCACTGAGACTCCTAACATGACTGTAACGAACAGCACAAAGCTATGAAAATCCCTTGGTGTCGGGCTGGTGACAACAGCTATTTCCGCCAACAGGGCGAGTGAGCAGCTAATTCCAGATCCATACAGACCAATACTGACAAGAAACAACTCTTAGGTGGGACGCAAGTGAAATCAAAGAATAATTAAAACATAGTCTTCTTGAATACAGGGCTAAATACTGTAGAAACATGAATGTCACAAATCCCAGACTGGGAGATGTAATAAGTTATGACAGGACAACAATCACGAACAAACAAGTTAACACTTAACAGAACAATCCATCAGACTCACACATTTATTAAACATAATTATACAGAGAATAGCGCAATTACATACATTATATTATTGAGATCAACTGCCGTACAACGGCCTTATTCTCACACACACTCTCCCTCGGATCCACAATCCGGTAGTTGCTCCTAAAGGCACTTCGGCCTCAGCCTCTCCCCTCAGGGTCTTAATAGCACATTAATAATTCACTGGCACCGCAGTCTCTCAGTATCACCGTCCTATTGTCATACACCTTAGCACTCCCCTAGCACCTCAGCAGGGCAATAACACATTATCATTTCAATAGACATTATCATTTCAATAGTACATTCTCCCCTCAACATGGCAATAGTGCATTATCACATTCACGCTCATATCTACGTCCCTGTCCGTGGCCTGACTGCCACGACTTTATGTGCCTCTACTGTCCTGCACTGACAGCCTCACTTCTGGCCTATGTGTGGCCTCCGGCCCTATGCTGGCCTATCCCCTGTGCTCATCGAGGTGGCTCTGCGGCCCGTCCTCGACACCTACAAGAATAACATTACATTGGTATAATACCCTACCATTTCTATTCACTCCACCTCTCCTTACAACACATGAAGCGTACACACACTAGTTCACCTTTCACTCACCACACATCTTACGGTAACACACTTCCATCGGAGTACACACTACTCACTCGCGCTACAAATCCATGAACTCACTTTCATCTATCGCTCATGGCGCACATTGCTATATCCAATATCACGGACTTCCACATTCCTCACATATACTTATTTACATCATGGTAATAGACGAATATAATATAATACATCAATCATAATAATCAATCAACATTCTACGTACCAGTCATCACTGGAAAGACTCTCTCACTAGTCTTTTCGACTGCTCCCCTTATGTCCGCCCGATGGGCTCTTATTCACAGGTCCGTTCCGTAGGACCTTCTAACTTGCAGTGATAGTAATACAGCGCTTTCGCCTCATTCAGACCCCCCCACTACTCACAACAGCACGCTTAACTTGCTTGCCTACCGTGAGCCCTTCTTACTCTACACCCGCTCTGTAGCAATCCCCTTAATTGCACTCACTCCACTCGTGACAATGAAAACGAAAGAAATACTGTTTGCAAGCCCGTCCCATCTGATATCCATATTAACCACGGGATATTCCCCTACTGATCCTATCAGAAGGTCGAGGGATCAACGATTTGGGGTTGTAACCATCCGAGACGCACTTGGTGGTACTTGGTGAAATGGCACCACTTTGCTGTTGCCGGACTGGAATCCTCGACTTCCCAAAGGATCCTGATACTAAGCGATAAAGCCCTGGTTGTAGCCTGAAACTACCGCTGTCCGACTGGGAGCCACTTTCCACTTCCTCTCCACCATCGTCCGGTGGCGAAGGTAACGGCAACTGGACTGCCTTCACGTTGAATTCTCCACCTTCACTCCTTCTCAGCTCAGTAGCTGTAATCTCGGCCAGAAGGCCATTACCACCCTCAGAGCATATGCTGTGAGGGCACCCTTCTTCTCGCAGAGAATCTCTCACACCATCAACACTATCCGTCCATCTATCCTGGAACTCTCCCCTATCTAAAAGTTGGGCTTTCTTTCGGATCTTCCCTTCCATTTGGAACGATTGGGCATGGGGCTGTTTGCCGCAGCGCCCCTTGCGGAAAGCTCCCCGTTTCCTGGGTTGCTCCCCTGCTTTTCTTTGGACCCCACAGGGGTGCTCTTTGGGGTCAGCCACGATTCCTCCAGCGGCCACATAATTGTCGCACCGGCCGCCATTACCGAGGAACACTCCGGCTGGACACCTCCCCTCTTCCTGTAAGAGCCACGTTTCCTCCGTCCGCCAGCTTGACTCTCCGCTGCAGGAGGAGCTTGTTCCTTTGCGTTCGACTTTTCATTGGGTCCTTTCTGTGGGCAGTTACTCACAATGTGCTCCGGCTGTCTACATCAAAAACATCTGCGTAAACCATGCCCTGCCTTCTTCCTCGGCCCTCCGTCAGACTTCCTCTTCAAACAGTTCCTAACCAAGTGCCCTGGCTGTCCACATCTAAAACATTTGAGTGGTTCATGTCCTACCTTTTTCAGCAGTTTTCCGCCACGCTTCTTCTGTGGGCAGTTCATAACGATGTGCCCAGACTGTCCACACCTGAAACATTTAGGTTGATCACTTCTTACCTTCCCCCTCAATTGGCGGCCCTCTAACTGGAGTTTGAGAGCCTTTATCTCCGCCCTCAACTTGGCATTCTCCATTTGGAATTTGAGCGCGTCTGTCTCTACCTTCAACTTCACGTTCTCTGCTGCTGGATCTTCCATCCCTCGAGTCTCGAGGGGGACGACTTCAACGGCTGCCGGCAGGGGCTGGGCGCCTTCTGTCCAACGCTGGGCACAGTCCCTAATGGCTAAGAAGGAAATGTCAGGTGATTTGTGGATTTCTTCCATCAATACACGGCGCACAAAACTATCCCGCAACTGGACCACAAACTGATCCCTCAGGACAGTAGAATCCGTGGGTACGATACCTTGCTGTTTCTCAGCGGCCACCGTCTTCCCAAAAGCCTCGTGAATCCGGTGGGAAAAAGCCACAACAGACTCCTCCTGTTCTTGCCGGACGGAATAGAATGCCTCAAATAGCTCCCCAAGGCTCTTTCTCTCCCCGTAGACATCCAGACGGACCTGGAGTAACACATCCGGGTCATCTTCAGCACCTGAGCAGAGACCCACTTCCATCCGTACATCGTCCGCCACATGATCGAGGACTAAGTCTATCTTGTCCTCATCAGTGAGATCTCCAAGCCGCCACACAGTCTCTATCTCCCTTACGAACTCCTCCACCGACGGTCCTCCGACGCCATCAAAGCGCCTGATGCGCTTGACATTGGGCAACAGGACTAATTGACTCCACCATGCCTATTATTAAAGGCTGGGGCAGAAACATCGGTGATGACCATCTCGCTCGAGCACACTCTACTCTTAACTACACTCGTTACTCAAAATTAATGAGAGCCCTACTGAAGGTAGAACCCACTGCAACATCAAGCAGAAAACCACATACGCCCACCTGTGGACACGGCACGAACTAACACCACTCGAAATAGATAGAGGCAACCACCTGCATCCTATCAAAGAATAATAGGACAAAACGCATAGCCAAGAATACCATACCGAAAAAAAACGAACAGTGAGCTTGCCAAAAGTGACTACCGGCCACCTGATGACCACAACTCAATGCAACAACAACTCTATCCTAGAGATTCCTAATGCAGCGGGACCTTATCAATTTCGGTACGTACGTAGACTTAAACGATCTACAGTCGTCCACCCTCAGGCACAATCATACAGCACACCAGACACTCGAAACCTCTACACAGCTATTCGAATCTAACTACGTGTCCATCTCCGGCCGTCCTGTAATCCTCGGCGGCCTCTTCTGATCGCTACCAGACTGCCCGGTTTCTTGAATTTCGCTAAGGAAATAGTAAAGCTACTGTCACTGGACTTGAACTCTTCAGGTCCCAATTCACTGTTGCAAATCCACTACACAGCCCAACACTGCCAGAATACTGTCCTTCAGTGCAGGTTGCCTCCTGCTGTGTATCCTTTCTTCGACCTCGCAGCTATCCTCTGCTGCACGGCGTTCTGCGCTTCCCCGGGCTGCACTTGGTATCCTAACAAGTAATCCTATATTCTACCCCAACCAAGGTCTGTGTAAAAGAATCCTGCCGACGACGCCATTTTTTATGTACCGGTGTGATGAATACTACCATTCAACTCTTAGCACCGTGGTGCTTGCTCACAGTCTTCACAAAGCAACACCACACCAGGATCTTTTTGGTGACAGGGACTACATTTATTATATATTAAAAAAATAGAAAAGGGTTATGTAGCTCAGGCAATGGTTGGAGTGACAATTATACGAATCAGAGCTAAACCAAAAATACAACACCAGTGCAAATGCTAACTTAGTAACTAACAAAGAAGTAAAAACCCAGTGAAGGTTGCTAAATAACAAAAACAACCAGTGATATGAAGTGCTAACTAAACATCCATTGATATGAAGTGCTAACTAAAAACCCAGTGCAGCCCGCCCATTGGCGTTCCCGGCTTACTGCCTCATCAGCACTGCAAAGAAGTCCAAAATGATGGACGCACATTATAATACACATGCATACATGTAAATAATCATCAGCATACATAGGTCAATTGTTATATTACCGCTACCATAATTAACAGTATGCACTCAGCATACCATCCGCACACGCTCACACCCACACATATTCAAGTAGGTTGCTTCCCACGTGTATATTATTTACTGGAGAGGTAAAGACGAACACAAGCCCTCCAGGCCTGAAGACCAATTCACTATCTACTCAAGCATGAGGTTATCCTCTTCAGTCGATCTCATTCTTATAACAACGATCACACCCGCGATAATACTACGCAGTCGCCCTTTGCCGTAGCTTGGCCACGACACCACAACATACAACACTTGTACCCATTTGTTTCGTTACCATGATCAAGTGCAAGCGTGGAGCTTTTATCGTTAGAAGGCGATCCCATCCATACGCGTCATTCACATCCATTCAGCACGAACACAACAACGATCCTTCTTACAATACTATTTCACTAACCATGGATGGACACGCCAACATCCAGGCGCGGTGTCTCACCGCCTGCAGCTACCCTTCTCGCTGGCACTACAGCATGACACAATGATCGTACCGGCTCTGGTCTGTAATAATTAGGACAATATACCACATAACTCCAGTCGCCTCAAGTACCAATCGACAATATGGTGCAATAATAATTATCTAAATGGAGTAACCTTGTTGAAAGAGAAACGTAGGCTCCAATCTGACAGTCTCTTACTTCTCAGATTACCTTCTATGTCAAATATCCAAATGTATTTGCGCGCATTAACCATTAGGCCCATTCCTACCCGGCGATAGGTCCACACCAATAACTATCCTTATCATTCATGAGTTACTTTATCTGCAAACATCTTACCTCCGCTGCCTACTCAATAGCAGGGCGGCTAGATTCCATTTCAACTTAACCAAGAGAAGGTCTCCACAGCGTCGACCTCATTTACAATATTATAATTATATGATAATGCCACATTACTGTGATACTACAACTTTGAATTCCACTTCTGATTAAGTTATTGTAACAATATAGATCTACGGATAACCACTTGCTTACGCACAGAATCTAGCAACCATTATACTTAACATAAAGCATACGACAGGAGTTACCTATAGTATTCTAGGCACTGCGAAAGAACGCTGTAAATACCAAAGAGCACGAAGTAAAACATAATTGGATAGTCAACTCACCAGCTGTCATCGGTCAAAACCGCCCGCATACATTTGGAGCGCACGAGGCCATGATGACCAAGCGTCCAGACCGACCGGGTTTTATCCACCCTAAGTCCGCCAAAACTGGACAAGCGCGATTCGACCATTGGCCAAGACAGGCACTGATACACAAGTTGTTATGCCTCGAAGATTAATAGACAAAGAATGATTCAACCATTGGTCGAGATCCTGAACACAGATGCACAAATTGCACCTCATTAGCGGGACAACGGAAAGCGATTTGGCCATTGGCCAATATGGGTGAAAATATACAACGCGCATCCTACTTACATTGGCTCCCGCGCTCCGGACCCAGATGGGCAGACAGTCCTCGTCTGTTGTGCCTCAGTAACATCACGCAAAAAGAAAAGCCATTAACTACCCCATCTGTGCGCCGTTAGTCAGTTTATGGGACCAAGAAAACACAATTCTTACATCCTCTGACCGTTCAGCATTACCCGATTCGTGACACGATCACATATCTATCTATCTATCTTTCTATCTATCTATCTATCTATCCATTTATCTATCTATCTATCTATCTATCTATCTATCTATCTATCTATCTATCTATCTATCTATCTATCTATCTATCTATCTATCTATCTATCTATCTATCTATCTATCTATCTATCTATCTATCTATCTATCTATCTTTCAATCTATCTGTCTCTTTTTGTCTGTCTGCCTGCCTGCCTGTCTGTCTGTCTGTCTGCCTGTCTGTCTGTCTGTCTATCTGTCTGTCTGTCTGTTGGCTTAGATAGTGCAGGCCTCACAAGACGTGAAATCACTTCTTTTTGCTATTTCACGGATGTTTTATTGTATGAATAACATTGATTTTTGCGATTGTTCGATGTTGTCCAACTTTGGACGGTATTCACTGTGAAATAAAGGTGTTTCTCTACTCTAATGCAAAACTTATATATTTTGAGAGAAAAACTTATATAGCTATAAACTTTCTATTTTGATGACTTTTTTAAAATTATTATTGTTGCTGTTGTTGTGTTGTTATTATTGTTTTTCTTTTTGTTTGTTTGTTTTTTCATGTTCGTTGTCTTCTCCCTTCCTCATCCATGCAAACACTTTTTTTTTTTAATTACTAATCATTGAGTACGTAGGAATGATCTCGAACAGGGTGCTTTGGTTAGGATGAGGTGTGTAATGACACAGCTAGGCTGACCGGTTAGTTGGTTCAGATACCGCAGAATAGTTATGAACAGTTCTTGTAAGAAAACAAGGGAGCAATAACTACAGTTTGTAATTATTTCTTTCTGTCAGGTGGAGGTCAAGATGGGTGAAGGTGAACGAACGTCACATCAATGAACTTTATCCGGAGAGACATGAGTGCAGTGACTTTAGCTCCTGCAGCAAGGGTGCGATCGTGACATTAAGCGGGCCATACACTACACAGTTCGAAGGCCAGAGGCCGGAACTCTACGCGTCCTCCAGGCAGCCTTTCGATGGACAAGAGGTGGCCTCCGGGCGGCCTCTCGATGACCTGCGGATGGACGAGAGGCAGCCTCACGCTTGGCTTCTTTGAACCCACACACTACACAGTTCACAGGCCACAGGCCTATGCACATAATCAAAATGGCTTCTTTTCAAAATGAAGTTGCATTAGCTTGCTTAACAGTGTATTTTTTGTTGAGGAAAGAGAAAAGAACAAGATCGTTATGGTGTAAACAATGGCTTCTTCGGCAGAGTTAGTACACTCATATTCGTCTTTTGAAAGGATTGACGCCTTATTCCATTGATTTCCAAAATTATGTCCGTATGGATGAGGAAACATAGTTATTATCGCCTGCTGGAGATAGTCAGTCCCCTAATAGAAAAACAATGCCCTTTGCAAATTCTACGAGAGTGGCACAGGCTTGATCTTTCATCTGTTTGTTGCTGTATACTTTAGACTTTATCTTCCAAAGACATTCATTGCTCCTATATTTTTGGATGAATTCTAATGTCTGCTCTCTTGTCAAAGAAGCCATGATCTTGTTGTTTCGTTTATCTGAATGATAATTGCACAGAATAGATTATTCGTTTCTTTCAACGCATGAACTTACAATACGGCTCTTGATTCACCTTGTCAGTCTATAAATAGATACAATGCAATCATTTATATCGTGTCATTGAAATTCATCCCTCTCTTCCCCTTGCTGGCTGGCTGAGTTGGCCTAGTTTTGGGTGGACATTTTTCCACTGTAGGCCTACTATGCGAACACACACTTATATACACGCATGCCCCCCCCTCCCCCCCCCCCCAATCCCCCACTTCCTTTCCTCCTTTTTTTCTCGTCGCATAATAAAGTAGTAGTAGTAGTAATATCATTATCATTATCTATTATATATTTCAGTAACTTGCAACCTTTGGCATGACTAACTGACCAAACTATAAACTCTTCAGGCCTTAAATTTGGCAGGAAGGTGGCAATTGAGATAAGGGAGATGATGGCTATAATTAAAAGTTGTTTACTTCAAGCATGTATTTTAAAAAAAATAACAATGTTTATTGCTATGTAACATCTGTATATTTGCATGTTTGTTTCGTAATATATAGTACCGTGCATGTCATAAAAAGTAACCGTATCAAGCGTTCACTTTGGTGCGTAATGTTGTGGTGCGCATGAGTTCTAAAGCAAGACTGTAGTTTATTACTTTTATTATGCTAGAGGGGGGGGGGGGATCACATGATTGTTTATTCTGGGCAATGCCCGGTAGCTCATCTAGTTATTATTTTTATTGTTACTACATGTATTATTATCATTATCATATTAATGTTTGGTATCAAATCCCACTAACATTTGATGCTGTTGAAGATTCTAAAGTCATAATTACATAATTTTGACTTTGTTATACATTATTTTGAGCAACTAGTATCTAGTCCCGGAGGCCGACTGTTAAATTTCTGGCGTGGCTTGAATTCAGGAGGCCGTCGATAGGCCAGACGTTTTGTTCTGATTTTGAACTGAACGCCTCCCGTGAAAGTACAAGGTCGCCGGGAGGCCATCGGCGGATTGCCCGCCGGCCGTCGAGAGGCCATCCGCAGGCCGCGTACAGTTCTTTAACTGTGTAGTGTATGGCCCGCTTAAGAGACAGCGTACGTTGTGACCCTGACCTCAGTCAAAGCTTACATGTGATATCTTAGAGACAGCTTACAACTCGTCGTGATCTTAAAGAAAGCTTACATGTGATGTGTGACCTTAAAGACTTATAAAAAGCTTACCAGTGATCATGACCTTGAAAAGAGCACATCGTGACCTTTAAAATGCTTACAGCTTATCGTGACCTAGAGAGAGCTTGCTCACTTTACATGACTGTTGAATGTGCTTTGCTTCTTTATAAAAAGGGTTGTAAAAATATAATTCAATAAACGTCTTTTGAATGCAAATATTGGATTCTGTTGTTTAGGTATTGTGTTTAATTGTGTCTATTATGGGTACAGATTGAATTACAAATGTACACAACATTCACACTAACAATGGTTGAAAGCATCAGGACTCTCCACTTGAGGCAGGGAGGCACAAAGGAGTTTTACGTCGGTTCAGTGCCAGATGTGCTTATATATTTATTTGTAAACATGTTGTTGTTCTGAACAGACCTTATATAAAGTTTTTTTAACAAAATTGTTCGCTGTTTTTGTTGTTATGTTAATGTGAAGCCACGACTAAGCTTTTTCGCGGACCTCATAGCTCCACTAATGCTTGTTTTGATATCTCAGGAAAAAAAAAATATTGCTTTTGGATAAAAGAAACAGTCGCATATGCGAAGCTTGGGTGCCTTACCACACATTGGGATTTACATTGTCTCCTAACCAAGGCGGGCACATATGCCACTTTGTTGTCTTGCAGTCGCGACGTATTTAGCGTAGGTTTCAGTTTTATTATCTCCAGCTGTCTTCATGCAGTGGCGGAACAATCATAGCCTTCGATCAAATGGTGGGAATATTGGTGGGTGCGGCGGGATGTGAAGTGGCTGGGAGGCGGTAGGGTGAGGGAGGGGGTGTGATTAATAATTGTTGGAAATCGTGATTAAGTCTGGTCGCGCATGAAGTCAAGTCTGTTTAGCCTATTTTTTTTTTAGCTCAGTGCCCGAGTCAGCTGTCTCAAGACACTTTTGTCGCCCTGGAAAGAGTAAAACAGAGTTACAGAGTTTTCTGTGTGCGCACCAGCTGTATGGAAGAACTCCTTACCACCAAATATTCGAAACATAGAAAGCAAGGCTCCTTTTAGATCTGAAATGAAGACCTATCTCTTCAGAAAACACTTTGATGTATAGTCTGATGTGTACTGGTGTTTGTGTGTGTGTGCGAAGGAGAGAGAGAGCGCGGGAGAAAGAGAGTGAGAGAGAGCGGGGGGAGGAAGAGATATTGTTTGTGTGTGTGTGTGTGCCTTGTGTGTGTGGTCACTTGTTAGGAATGAAATTTGTTCTGTTTTTGCATGTTTTGTAAAGCGCATAGGGCATCTCTGGATATGCGCTATATAAATGAACTTTATTATTATTATTATTACAATTGTACGTACATGCAAATGTAGGTTTGAATGTCAGATGGACAGAAATCGTGCTTGATACAGTAACAGCATAGCAAGTTTATTCTTGGTTGAGATTTGTTTGAAGGATTTATATCAGAATGTTAGATTGTCTCATCAGTGGGCGGGGTCCCGTTTAACTGCACAATCTCATGGTCCACACATCAGAGATAGACTGACTTGAATCAGCTCGCCGCTAGCCAAATACGAGCAAGTAGACTGATACAGTAGGCTGGACAATTTTTGGCAAGGGGGCGTTGAAAGATGGTGAGTGGGGTTGAGGAGAGAGAAAGACAGGGGGGAGAGATAGGGAGAAATAAGAAAGAGTTAGGGGTAAGGAGAGACAAGAGGGGAGGGGGATGAGGAACAGGAATGCGAGCTAGTCACGAGAGGATGAAGAACGATGACGAAATTGGACAGAGAGGAAGAAAGGGGGAAAAAAGCCTGAGGAAGATGAGAAGAGAGGAGAAGAGTTGAGAAAGGGACAGATGAGAGCGAGAGACGAACAGATAGAGAGACAGATAATCAGGCAGACGAACAGGAGAATAACTAGACAGACACAAAACGAAAGTAAGAGACACAAAGAGACTTAAGTTATAATAGAGAAAGTCAAAGGTGAGTGAAACACTGAAATCGAATTGGGGGTTTCGTGTTTCTCTGTCTATGACATTTCACTAAATACGTCAAAAAAAAATAAAAAAATTAATGTTCTGGCATATTTTTGTTTGCTTTCGTTTGATAGTTACTCTCTGATATCACACTATGTTTTCTCTCCGAAGAATTCAATGTGGTGAATGTGAGACTGTCGGTAAATGATTCTTTCGGGCGTCCGTTTCACATTTTCTGGTTTATAACATTGTAATGTTAATCATGGTCAAATGGGAAATAACGAATAAAAGTCAAAGTATTTATGATTTCATCATTTAATTATTGGTGATTTCCCTTTGACTGCGAATCTCAAAGGGGCAATATTTTTCTCTGTTAGGATCATTATTTCTAATAAAATTATTGCGAAGCCTCATAGTGAACTTTAACTTGTTTTAACACATATATTGATGTATGAAAGGCTAGGTAAAGAAAAGAACAACAACCCTGAAATTACTGAAAATCAAAAACGGTAATAGTGAAACATACTACAGAGAAAAAAGAGAGAGAGAGAGAGTAAAGAGGACAAATAAGAGAAGCCGGGAGGGAGAAAGAAAGAAAGGCTTGGATTTTCTCTATTTAAAATTAACTAGGAAGCACCGTCGAAGGGAAAAGAAAACTAGTAATAATAATTGCTAGTCGTCTCATAATTCTTTGGGTTATTTCCCTTCGACCGCTGAGTCCATACTCAGTCACAGTGTTTTTTGTTTTTTTATTCAGGTACATTAATAATAGTGAGACACCTCTATTGTGTCAAAATGCTGTTAGTTCGCATTAGCCAATAGACATAAGGAAATAATAAAAGAAATTGTTGGTGGTTTCAAAATTTTAGACATTATTTCTCTTTTTACCCCTAATCTCATACTGAGTCATTTTGTTGTGGTTTTCAAAGCTTTTAATATTAGGTGTGTTTTAAAAACTCTTAGTGAATAGTAGTCTTTGCACATTTTCTTTTTGAATTCTACAGGTAAACTGGGGGAAAACACACAAAAAAAATATGTCCGTTAGTGGTTTTATAATGTTGTTGATTATTCCCGTTTAACCATTGTGCACAATATTTAATACATACATGTATATATATGTTTTTTTACAATCATTGTTTCGATAAATTCTTTTGGCCTCATTCTGAACTGAAAGTGTTTTAACGCAGGCAGTTATATGTATGGTTAAACACAACAAGGAAAACTAAAGATAATAATTAAACAAAATATTGAGAAAAAGTGAGAGAAACAGAGGGTATAAGTGACCATGAGACGGGGAGAAAGAGAAACAAAAGGATGTTCTTTATCAAGTGCGATAGTCTTGTGAAGCACACACAGTACATGTACATGTATCAGGAAAACCAAAAAATACAAGTTCTAAGGGTCTTATAATTCTGTTGCTTATGTCCCTTTGACCGTTAGGCTCATACGGAGTGTCAAGAACACATTTAATTCATAAATGTTTCCACTGACTAAATTTTTGTGAGAGAGCAGTGAGTAATTTTTACAAACGTAATTATTGTGCGAGCCAGCATAACTTGGTCTCGTAAACAATTTGTTTTGAACAGTTTTTTCCTAATAGATAGATAGAAGGTGTGGGGAAGGATAGACGGACAGCGTTGGTGTGCAGGACTGAGCACTTTTTATATCTCGTGTTTTGAACTAGGTTTAGTAGAGAGCGAAGGGGTGAGTAGGAATTAAATGTTATTGAGACGTCTGTTGACGTACAGAAAATCCGTGATCCAGAGTAAAAGCTCGGGGTTTTGAACATGTTAAGAATTTATTGCTATAAAATTACATTTTATTGTCTTGAGTGATTCGACCTTTGATGTCGACCCAAGGTCATTGCGTAGGGCTGTTACTTAAAATAACTCGGTTCGGCAGCTGAGCTAGAGGTGGTTGCACCAATCAAATGTATGAATCTGGACGGAAGGTCGAGACATAGCTTTAGTATTTAAACCCGTGCAGAGCTTAGATTGTGGCCAGATGTAGACAATCCATTTACGACTTGGACGGCGATAGTCCTCAGCCAGATGAGAGACATAAGAGACGCAGTTGAGCAGTCAATTGTGAGGAGCGCCTGACTTAAAGCTCCAGAGCCTAAGCTACTTGATTTGATATAAACCCACAGCGTTTACATCCAGCGCTCTCACTCCCAGTGAGGGCCTCATGGTGAGAGTCCATACTAATTTGTAATGATGAAAGTGAACCGTTCTACTCACTTTTGAAGACAGTTTCAGAGCTACCGCCAGATAACGCATGGTTGTACAAGCATTCTCCATGGCGTGTCTAGAGGAAATGTCCATATCACAACATGTCTCATTGAATTAATAGAATTTAAACTGTTATATCCGTCGCCACGTGCGAGGATTCTATTTGGCATATAACTCATATGACCTGCAAGTAGTTAGAGTGAATAAGTTAGTCTTTATAGAAAGCTGTAGTTTCTTTAGTTAGATTCAGTTGCCTTTGAATTGATATTTATATTTATAATTATATTTGTTACAGTAATTCCTGTAATTAAACTGCCCTACAGTTCTGCTAAAAATCAAAGCAATTGATTTAGTTAGTTTTTAGAGTGCAAGTATTTTTTTTTGTGTGTTCGTCGATTGTGGGAGCGGACCTCGAAAGAGTGTCAGTCGAGTTATCCCCATCTAACCCACATCGCGACACTGGAGGGGACACCAAATTTCTTACTCCTTAATTTCTTAAATTCGTTAGATTATAATCACCTTTTCTCTTTGTTTGCATTACATTTTTTGTTCTTTTCATGATCCGTCGCTCACGGGGTCTCGCACGTTGAGCTAGTTTAAAATTATTTATTATTTAGTTTTGTATACTGCTTTGTTATTTTTACTTCCACATATGTCGCTGCTCTCCCATTGACCCGATGACCGAGGCCAGGGAGACTACAGAACAGAACTTGGAACGGTGAAAGACAAAAAAAGACTGACTGTGGTGTAAGCAAGGGCTAAAGGAATTACCACACAGTTCCTTGAAAGTTAACTGATTCCATCCTAAAATTTTGTCTGCGTCTGGGGAGTTGAGTGTTCCTCCTCGTGTTTACAGGCTTTTTATACTTTTCTTCTTTGTTAAAACTGCGGGAGGTCGGCGAGGGTTCTTACGTGTGCGTGTCCTCTGTGCCAAAGTGGTGGCTTGGTCGCCGATTTTGCCGTTCCGACGACAACGTCTGCGGTCTCGCAACAACCAGTGGTGATTAAAACAGTGAGGATTCGCATTCGTGAGAATAGTCTTTGTTAGGGACCTGTATATTTGTTTAGATTGTGGCGTTCACATCTTCCTCGTCTCTTTGGGAAGACGTCTCTCTTGTTCTCTTCTCACCTATCTGTAATTATATTCAGAACTTGTAGGGTCTGTTATCGTTCGTCTTTTCTTGTTTGTCTAGCGTCGTGTTTGGTGTATTTTTTTTTTTTTAGACCTTTATCATTATCGTGTTGGTACATTCCTTCGTTTCTTATTTTACCTAAGTAACTCATGTGTCTACATTGACACATTGATTGAGTAATTTGATCTGGTTATTGAGAGTAACGATTTTATTGAATTGTTGGAACCCGTGCAGTTAGCACACTGCCAGTTCTATGGAGCTTATTAAGCGTCATGTATAACCGATCTCGTCTTTATATTGACGAGCTCCCGAGAGGGCAGTATTAGACTGTTTAGGGAGGTGATTTTTTTTGTATAGTGATGAGTAGTGAGTATTGATTTCATTGTCGGCTGGTGCCGCCGCCCGAAGAGCAATGAATTTGTCTCATGGGAAGAGTCTGTATCAGTATCGAGGTGATGTCGATATAAGAGCTATGTGAATTATATATATTGAGTATACTTTTTTTTTTAGTCGTCTGCGTATGACGTCGACCCGAGGAGAGCAATAATGAGATTGCCTCATGGGATGGATGATATTGGTATTTTTCGATTATTTGAGAGATGTTTGCCAGTGCTAACGTAGTACACTGCGTATCCGCGTATTTGCGTGTTATTGTTGAACCTTCTTACAGGCATTGTAAGCCCCACAGGGCAGTGTAAGGCCTCAGGGCAGTGTAAGGTCACAGGCAGTGTAAGACCGACGGGCAGTGTAAGACCGACTAGTTATGTAAGGAAGGGAGTATTCGCGTTTTGAGAGTTTTTGCAGTGGTAACAGAGGACACTGCGTGTTCGCGTTTTTGAGAGTTTTTTGCAGTGGTAACAGAGGACACTGCGTGGTCGCGTTTTAAGAAGTTGTGAAGAAGAGTGGAGTTGTTTTTTATACAACCGATTATGTCTATGGTTTTCCGCGTTTCGTGGACCATCTAACGTAATACTAGATATGTCAAGTAAGAATATTGATTATGATTGTAACTCTCCATGCGGTCAGTGGATGAGTTATCTAAGAACATACCCGATATGGATATTGAATTGAACCGATTATGACTATATACCGAGATGACTGTGACACTTGACGTGTGCATGGCTTGCGTACGGAAACGGCGCATTAAATTAACTGCTATCGCCTGGTGGCACCTCATCTATCCCGGATTGGATATAATTAGAAATAGATTAAAGTGTAATGTTATTTAATTGAGATTTAGATTATTGTTGAATGCGAGAAGCGCTATATAATTCTTAAATCAAGACGAGCGGTACGCAGATTTTGAAAGAGTACGTCAGGCTAATTATCTTGTCGACGTTTGTTATTTCAGCTTCACTATGGCGAAATTTATAATTGATAAACCAGAATATGTTGCTATTTTATATAGAGACTGTTGAACATTGAGGTTGAGCATTTTTCACCTTTTTCGGAGACCGTGGATGGTTTCACATTATATTGTCCTACCAATTATGGACATTCTTTCTCAAAATTTCCATGTGATTCCTTTTTCCACTAGCGTCCATCCTGACCATGACCTGAGTTCCAGACAACCTTGACGCCTTTGTCTGCCGGTCAATGAGATGAGGAAATGGCAAACCGAGCGACCAGACCTACTGCTGCCAGGACACCATTACTTTAATTAACTATTGTTCGTTCATGTTCTATGAATGTATTAATTACGCTCAGTGAAGCGATGAGCTAGTTGCTCAATATTTCAGTCTTTACGGTATGTCTGTGTGAGAGAAGTTTATCACTTTAATTCTTAAGTGCTACAATAATTATATATTATCACAGAACGTCGCATATAAATATACATATGCTATTGTTCATCGATAACGCACGTTCTTAGAATTTTTTTTTTGACTTTCAGTAACGCTATATTTTTTTACTATATAGCCCTTTCAAAAGTACTATTACATAGCAACGTTAGTAGACAGTTATGTCGTTCAAACCCTAAGTTTTCACTGGGGTGGGGGATGTGTCAAGAACACATTTAATTCATAAATGTTTCCACTGACTAAATTTTTGTGAGAGAGCAGTGAGTAATTTTTACAAACGTAATTATTGTGCGAGCCAGCATAACTTGGTCTCGTAAACAATTTGTTTTGAACAGTTTTTTCCTAATAGATAGATAGAAGGTGTGGGGAAGGATAGACGGACAGCGTAGGTGTGCAGGACTGAGCACTTTTTATATCTCGTGTTTTGAACTAGGTTTAGTAGAGAGAGACGGGGTGAGTAGGAATTAAATGTTATTGAGACGTCTGTTGACGTACAGAAAATCCGTGATCCAGAGTAAAAGCTCGGGGTTTTGAACATGTTAAGAATTTATTGCTATAAAATTACATTTTATTGTCTTGAGTGATTCGACCTTTGATGTCGACCCAAGGTCGTTGCGTAGGGCTGTTACTTAAAATAACTCGGTTCGGCAGCTGAGCTAGAGGTGGTTGCACCAATCAAATGTATGAATCTGGACGGAAGGTCGAGACATAGCTTTAGTATTTAAACCCGTGCAGAGCTTAGATTGTGGCCAGATGTAGACAATCCATTTACGACTTGGACGGCGATAGTCCTCAGCCAGATGAGAGACATAAGAGACGCAGTTGAGCAGTCAATTGTGAGGAGCGCCTGACTTAAAGCTCCAGAGCCTAAGCTACTTGATTTGATATAAACCCACAGCGTTTACATCCAGCGCTCTCACTCCCAGTGAGGGCCTCATGGTGAGAGTCCATACTAATTTGTAATGATGAAAGTGAACCGTTCTACTCACTTTTGAAGACAGTTTCAGAGCTACCGCCAGACAACGCATGGTTGTACAAGCATTCTCCATGGCGTGTCTAGAGGAAATGTCCATATCATAACACATCTCATTGAATTAATAGATTTTAAACTGTTATATCCGTCGCCACGTGCGAGGATTCTATTTATCATATAACTCATATGACCTGCAAGTAGTTAGAGTGAATAAGTTAGTCTTTATAGAAAGCTGTAGTTTCTTTAGTTAGATTCAGTTGCCTTTGAATTGATATTTATATTTATAATTATATTTGTTACAGTAATTCCTGTAATTAAGCTGCCCTACAGTTCTGCTAAAAATCAAAGCAATTGATTTAGTTAGTTTTTAGAGTGCAAGTATTTTTTTTTTTGTGTGTTCGTCGATTGTGGGAGCGGACCTCGAAAGAGTGTCAGTCGAGTTATCCCCATCTAACCCACATCGCGACACGGAGTTACTTTGTTGTTGTTCAGAAGTATTTATAGTTGTGTGTGAAATATTTGAAGTCAGCAGCTGCCATTGCCCTTGTGAATTTCACTGGTTTCTTGGCGACATGAGCTTGTCTCAACGTAAGAAGTTTTTTTTAAACTATCACAATGGTTATCTATGAAAAAGAGAGAGAGAGAGAGAGAGAGAGAGAGAGAGAGAGAAAGAGAGAGAGAGAGAGAGAGAGAGAGAGAGAGAGAGAGAGAGAGAGAGAGAGAGAGAGAGAGAGAGAGAGAGAGAGAGAGAGAGAGTAATAATAATAATAATAATGGATGGCATTTGTATAGCGCATATATGCTCTATGAGCGTTACGGAAGCTCTCTCACTCGCTCTTTCTTTCTCTCACCTTCTCTCTCTCTCACTCTCTCTACCTCTCTCTATCTCTCTCTATCTCAGTGAGCTCAGAGCAAATTGTAACCGCAGCCTGTTAGGCGCAGTTCACAACTCACAACTTGTATTCTAAAGTATTATAATAATATTTGAAAATCTATTAATATTTATTTAATAATGAATTATAAATTTTTGTTGGTGATATGGGAGGGGGGGGGGGGTGATATGGATACATTTTAATCTATTAATTTTAATTTCAATTTTGCCCGGGGTGCGGCCTGTAGGGTCTGCTCTTTATGATTTCTAATGGCCAAGGTAACTTTAACGTGCGCAACGTGCACATGGGCCCTCCGAATTTTTTCGTCCTTATCCGAGAAGACTAGGTACTCGATCCTACCCCCCCCCCACCAATTGGACCAGGGACAGGAAAATATTAGAAAAATCCCAATTTCCAACATGCCTGCATGAGACCCTTGGCAGGAGAGGCGAGCACATTGCCTCTAGACCACCTTGTCCCCGAGTAGTGGTGCGTAAAAGACTAATTCAATATTAGGTTCAGTACGCGGTGACTTTTCATTTTTCAGGCATCGATTCAAATGATCGGGTCTTGAGGCAAGTAATTATATGAAAATTCCCATTATTTTAAGAGTCAGAAAGAGAAGGATAGGAAGAGAGGAAAAAGAAGATAGAGAGAGATAGAGAAAGAGAGACAGAGACAGAGAGAGAGAGAGATTAAAGTGGGAGGGGAGAGGGGCGAGGAGTGATAATCATTTGCGGTACCGTGAAAGGGCAATAAGAACTAAAATTATGAGTGGTCCCATTGCAACTTAAAGTGAGTAAACGAACATATAAATTTATATGTTACAGTAAATTTACGTAACCAGTAAATTCGCGAATTTCCTGAAATTTTTAGTAAATTCATGAACTTACTGTTTCACTCGGGGAATTCACGAATTCACTAAAAAAAATCAGGAAATTCGCGAAATTCCTAATTTTTGGGGCCAATATTATACAAATTTACTGAACCAGAAGTCTTCGGACAGTAAATTTATGTAATACACTTTTTAACTCAGAGAGTTCATGAGCATTTCTGTCATTCTTGTTCAATCACATTGCCTTGTTAAAACCATGTTTGTTTTAGTGAAATCTACTCACTGACATTGTCAGAAAGTAATTGATATAACATATTTTTATGTTGTCATTTACTTGTGATTTTGAGTTTGATTTCTTTAGAATCTTCAGTTCTTTTAGCGCATTCAACGAAGTGTTTAAGTTAAAAGAAATGGCCAATGTATCTGAGAGCATGGAAGAAAATTTTAAAAGACAACTGCACCAAGTCTCCTTGGAATCGAAATCCTACAACCTATTCACCAAGTCGGAGTATACAAGGATTATTGACGAAGTGAAAACGGCTTCATCAAAGACAAGCGGGAAAAACAGAAACGACTTTTATCTTCTCAGCAAGTAAGTATCTCTCTTCTCTCTACTATCTCTCTCTCTCTCTCTCTCTCTCTCTCTCTCTCTCTCTCTCTCTCTCTCTCTCTCTCTCTCTCCCTCTGTCTCTCAGTTAATGCCTGTCTCTCTATCTCAATCTCCCTCTCACTCCTTCTCCCCCTCTCTCTCTCGTTTTCTTTGTCTTTCTGTCTCTATCTGTCTCTCCAGCTCTGACTGTCTGTCTGTCTGTCTGTCTGTCTCTCTCTCTCACACACACACACACACACGCTTCTTCTTCCACTTTCTCTCCTTTTCGTTGTCTCTTTCTGCCTCTCTGTCTCTCTGTCTCTCTCTCTCTCTCTCTCTCTCTTTCTCTCCATCTCTCTTTCTCTCTTAAACTCTGTCTATCTCGATTTCTATATCTTTTACCTGTTTCCTTTTTATTTCTTGCAGGTGCGAGGTTATTAACTGCGGGCCAGTGGAAAAACTCACTCGAAAACGAGACAATGCTGATGAAAACCCGCTATATTTCGTGACTCTTGAAGAAATGTTTGATGTCATCCATCGTGCTCATGTGGCAACAGGTCACGGGGGACGGGATCGAATGATTAAGGAAACCCAGCGAAAGTATGCCAACATCACCACGAAGAACTTGGAGCTTTTTAAGTCTCTTTGTGTGGAATGCCAAAAGAAAAGAAAAAGGGCCATGACAAAAGGTGTTGTTGTGCGACCAATTCTGAGCAAAGAATTTGCATCTTGAGGCCAAGTGGACCTTATTGACCTTCAGCCGATGACAAGAAATAGCTATAAGTGGATACTTGTTTACCAAGATCACTTGACTAAATTCTGCGTAATTCGCGCAACAAAAAGCAAGCGGCCAGCTGAGGTTGCAAGCCAGCTCTTGGATATTTTCCTTCTACTAGGGGCGCCTGCAATTCTCCAAAGTGACAATGGAACAGAATTCACAGCGCATGTGATTACTGAGTTAAAAGATTTTTGGCCGGATCTTGTCATGTGCATGGAAAGCCTCGTTACCCCCAAAGCTAGGGGTCTGTGGAGCGTTCAAATTATGACATTAAGGACATGCTGGTGTCCTGGCTTGCAGACAACCAGACAGACGACTGGGTAACTGGAATAAAATTCGTCCAATTCTACAAAAACTCTTCCCACCACGCAGGGATCAAACGCTCCCCGTACTCCGCTCTGTTCGGTGCAGATGCTCGAATCGGACTGACCTCATTGTCCCTTCCGCATGACGTTCTCAGTAGACTTGAGAAGGAAGAAGATCTTCAGGCATTTCTGGCCGACAAAGACGCCTCAACATCATTTCCCCAAGAACCGTCTTCTAAAACCCCATGGCCTTCTACCTCCAACATTCAAGGGCCCTCTACTTCAATCGCTTCAGGGCCTTCTACTTCCGTCACTCCAAGGCCTTCTACTTATGACACTCAAGAGCCTTCTACTTCCGTCACTCCGGTGCCTTCTACTTCCGTCACTCCAAGGCCTTCTACTTCCGACACTCTAGAGCCTTCTACTTCCGTCACTCCAGGGCCTTCTACTTCCGTCACTACGGGGCCTTCTACTTCCGTCACTCCAGAGCCTACTACTTCCATCACTCCAGGTGTTACGAGTTGGGTATTAAGGAATTATAGGTGTTACGACTGCATTTAAAAATCGAGAGGTTTTTAGGAATTACTCGTTCATACCATGCCACATACTAATAACAATCTGAATGGTTTTTATCGAGACCTGCAGGGCCACAAATTTATTTACTTATTATTCCCTAACAATTTCGTCTAGCTCTTACATACTAAAAAGACAACATCAGCAGCATCAAATGGAAATTCAATACTATGTCACTAGAAGTCTCCTCTAGATTCCTAAAAGATTATATCATTCTGTCTCACTCACAATTTAAGTATTACTTATCTATTTCTCAAATATAGACTGCCTACTATCCAACAAATAATATTCTAATGTCTCAGACGACAATGTTATCTCAGTTATTTGTGCCTACCGCTTATAATGGATCAAACTCGTCAATACAAACTGACGTAGTTAAGTTAGATCTAGATCTACTCTAGGATGGGCTGGCAATCCCCAGCCTCATCCAGACACATCAATTTCAATTTACAAATGTGTATGCCAGACATTCATACTAGATCTAGTTGCAAGTTAATATACATGGAAGTCTTGCATTCTTCGGTAGCACTCCTACTGGAAAATTAAGGTCAGCTTCACGTTCATTGTTGAATCAACAGGCAGACACTTACACTTGGTCCCTGATCAGAAATCAGGGAACCGTAGATAACAGCAGTGGGTAATTCTCACAAAGAGCATATGGTCTCATTTCAGTGTCTATAATGGACATAGACGTGAATAAAACAATCTTCTGATTCTTCTGGCAGAATCCCGCCGACCGCCTGCACAGATGGATATTTCTGCATGGAGTGATCAAACATAGGAATGGCTGCGCTTATATACTGTGCGGCCGGCTGTAAATTAACATGTCAAAACCCTTCCTAAAGTCTCTAAACCCTCTACGTTTTATGTACGAATTTACTATCTCCCTGTACTCACCCCTTCTCTTCCCCTGTTAGAGTTCATCAAAATCACGGGGTCGAGAATTGCACCGTCACTGCTAACTTATCCATTTATTCTATCTTGCCCCACTTTCTTTCCATCTCTAAGAAAAAGCGTTACAAAAACAAACTGTTCACGAAAACAGTTCAAGGACATTTCCGCTGCTTAAAATCAACGAAACCGTGACAAAAAAACAAGTCGTGACCCAGCACGACAATCACAAGATTAACCCTGACACCAGGGCCTTCTACTTCCGTCATTACGGGGCCTTCTACTTCCGTCACTCCAGAGCCTTCTACTTCCATCACTCCAGGGCCTTCTACTTCCGTCATTACGGGGCCTTCTACTTCCGTCACTCCAGAGCCTTCTACTTCCGTCACTCCAGAGCCTTCTACTTCCGTCATTACGGGGCCTTCTACTTCCGTCACTCCAGGGCCTTCTAATTTAATCACTCCAGGGCCTTCTACTTCCGACACTCCAGGGCCTTCTACTTCAATCACTCAAGAGCCGTCTACTTCCGTCACTTCAGGGCAGGCATCTTCCAATACTCCAGAAGCTTTTTCATTGAATGCGCGATCTGCACGAATAAAGCGAAACCGCGAAGACGCTTACACCAATCAAGTAAACCAAGCAGAGAGAATGGTGAAATGAAGCCGGGTGGAACTTAAAGCTGGTGAACCTGGGGATAATGTAGCAGTTCCCATACCATTAGTCGATCGTGGTCGAGGAGATCCCCGAAATATTTTGGGGGTCATTGTCAACAGAGACCTGGAAACTGACCTGTACCAGATCGCTGTGAGAGCGGGTGTCTTGGCTACGAGTTATTCAAGAAACCAGTTTGATGTTTG